>CM076573.1:712330936-712708030 GCA_034641835.2 Pinus albicaulis | reverse complement strand
TGCCAATGTAGCCCTCTGGAAGGTTAGGACTCTGTATAGGGAGACCAAACCCAAATGGATACTATCTGCAATCCTGCATAAGATCCAACGCGTCCCTAGCCTTCCAGCACATCAAGTCATTAAAGTAATCGAGTAAAAGCGCGTACAAACCATGGACAACAAGTGAACACTTCATAATGGCCTTCCCTTCCGTAGGGGGCTTTGGCATGTGCAAATGTCTCCAAGCTCCAAAGGGGGTTAGCTAAGTGCCTTATTAGGTGGTTTTCACCTTTAGGGATAGTATGTCCAAGGTACATCCCTCAAATGGTTGTGGCATGTGATAAAGAGGTGAAATGGTATAGAGAATGAGAGGGGAAATCCTGGGCCACATATCAGGGCACAAGGGTAGCTAGAAGAAGGGAAGCCCACACCTAAGTATATAATGGGTAGGACGGAGCAATCGTGGTACACGAGGTGCCCCGGCCTTGATTTTTTCACCCTTCTTTATGACTTTTGCCTTTTATGATTTTTATTTGATTAACTGCTCGGGGCTCAAAGGATAAGAGCATGATGTGTAAGATATAGCAGTGATTACCTCCTTTTTGGCAAGGCAGTTCATTTCCCTCCAGTGGTTGGGGACGATCATGGGTTCTTGGATGATAAAGGAGGCTCATTGAGTGCTTCTAGGTTTGTCATAAAGTCAATTGAGTCATTGTCATGTATTGAAGACTCATTTGGGCATGTTACATATTGTAAAGATAATTTATTTGAGTCAAAATAGAGTCAAAAGACCCTCCAAGACCCCGTCACGGTGCAAAGATCAAGTCAGCCTACATGAAGGGATAAGTTGGCCTAAAGATAGTAATTTGTACCCCTCACAAGCCTATAAATTAGAAGGAACTCGACCTCATTTGGACACTCACCTACACAAGTTCAATTTCCTCAAGACCGAAGCTGGAAAAGGACGAAAAGAACGAAGAAGAGCTTGAATGAAGTTTTTGGGTCTCTTTCTCTCTCTCGTGTTAGGGTTTCTACATTTGCTGGGTAAGTCGAAGTTGTAGAAGAATTTGTTGGGCAGGTCGAAGTTGCAGAAGAATTTGCTGGGCAGGTTGAAGTTGCAGAAGAATTTATTGGTCGAAAGAATCTACTGGGGATCGAAATTACAGAAGTGGTTCGAAAGCAAGAAAGGTTTGACTTGGTCTTGGAGGGTCTAGGTCAACGGTCATAGGTCTTGGAGTTTGTCAATTGAAGTTCCATAAGAAGAGAAGCATTCTTATGGGTTTTCCTCTCACTTGGAAAGGTTTTGGCCCTCATTGATCGCCTATATCTTGTGTCCTCTTGTTTTTTTGTTCTTTATGGTTTTGTAGATGTTTGATGAAAAAGAACATTAAACATAATCAAGTAAAAGAAGAAGCTAATAAAGTAAAAATACATCACAAACAGTTATCAAAGTAAGAGAAATCATCTAATCTAGCTACCCCTAGATTTCTCAACATGGTAACAGAGCTAAGGTGACAAGACAAGGAAAGGCAGCGTGAAGAAGGACACTCAAGGGTTGAAGCACTAGAAGATCATCAAGAGCATCAATCGTCAAAAAGATAAAAGGATCGAAGTAATTTTGGGTTTGTTTGGGCTATTCTTGTTCACACGTGCGAGGAGATTAGGGCTCATATGTTGCAGCAGAAGCCAAATTATTACAGCGACCTAAGGAGGCTGAAAACAAGTGAAAGACAAGCCATCTTGCAAGTCGAGTTGCAAAAGAAGAATCCTCTATCTAATCGAAGAAGAGAAAAGGGTAATATCTTGGTCTTTGTTCCACACGTGCAGAAACTAGGGTTTTTGTAGTGACCGAAAGTTGCAGTCAGAAAGTGCAGGGATCGAAAAAGAGGTCAAAGATGAAGTTGCAACTACTAGAAGGAAAATTTGACTGAAGTTGAATTTGAGAAAGGGAAGCTCATCAAGGAGAAAGGCATTGTCATCATCAAGGAACCAAGGTGATCTCCCTCTCTTTGAAGGATCACTTTTGAAGAAAGACATCTTTTCTGATCAACATCACCATCAAAATCAAGGCATCAAGTTGCCGATATTGTCATCAAGGAGTATCTTTACAAGTATCCTTATGTCCACATATAAATCTATCACTTCATTTTGTAAGGAAAGCAACAAATTGGTTGGGTCATCAAACTTTCTTGCATGGAAGAAGAGGACAGATTTGACACTCATAGAAAACGAAGTCATTGATCATGTTAAGGGTTTAATCACTAAACCTCCAACAAAAGAAGTTCAAGCTCTAGCGAAGTACATGAAAGAGGAAGTAAGGGTTCAAAGGATCCTTATAGACTCCATCAAAGATCCCCTCATACCATATGTATCAAAGTTGGAGACATCAAAAGAAATATGAGAGAGGTTAGTAGAATTGTTCTCCGTAAGTATTGTTGGAAAAGTGATATCATTAAGACAAGAACTCTACAAGATGAAGATATCAAAGGAAGATGGAATAGCCTCATACTTTATGAGGGTATCAGAAATAAGAGACCAACTACAAGAGTTGGGAGAAATAATGTCTGATAAAGAAATGACCACCATAATGCTTTATGCACTACCAGATGAATGGTGCAATTTTACATCAAGCATCTATGGAAAGAAGGAAGCTACCCCATTCAATGAACTTTGGTCATTGTGTAAGATTGAAGAAACCACGCTAAGGCAAAAAGCGGTGTAGGATCAAACAAGAAAGTTCAAGTGTTTGTTGCCATGGCTATGAGGAAAGAAAAATTTGGAAGGTTTGGTCCTTAGAAAAAGAACAAGAACTATATGTCGCAAATCCAATGTTATGGTGGTTGTCATGAATATGGGCACTATAAGAGAAATTGTCCTAAGCTCAAGATGGACAACAACAAAAGAGGAAGGGAAGAAGCCCATGTCACCAAAGAAGTGGAAGAAGCTGAAAAGAAGAAATCAAACTAGGAGGAAGTGAAAGATCTCTACTATGACTAAAATAATCTCCTTCATTGTGTTCTTTTTAAGTTTTCATGAAAGATAGCTATCATAGTAAAAAGCATGATAGGATGCATCATATTAGGAGATGGCATCATATTAGAAGCATACAATTAAAGAAAGAGCTCGAAACATCCTTGTAAAAGCTTGAAAGATAGTTGAAGTAGAAGTGTACATGGTTGCAGTAGTCATCATATAGAAGGAAGTATTTCTTGGAAACCTCATTGAAACCATAAATAGTACTTATGGGTAGAAGAAAGTCATCTAGCATAGAGTTCATCATACATCATCATCATTAGGAAGGAGCATTTGCAGGATGAGGATAATCAAGATCCTTCGTTGGAATCTTCATTAGAAGTTTCACCCCTCTTGGAAGAAGCTAGTGTCTCGCTAAGAATTCCACCTTGTATGGGATTCATTGTGTGGAAGAATGATGATATGATAACAAAGGAGTGCAACATGTCAAGATGGTTGAAGTACTCTCAATCAGGGAAAGGAAGTTGTCGAAGGAAGTCTAGATGACCAAAAGGACAAAAGAGGTATGTATGCATATGTTTAATAGATTAAGTCATGTCATCATATAGTTGCAAATAGCTTGGGTGAATACTCTACCTCATAAGTATGATCAAAGGAAAAGGATCTCTTTTGTTGAAAAGATGCATGAAGGCATGATTCACATATTGAAAAGATGAAATCAACAGAATATGTCTTCATATGGAATATGAGGTGGTTGACAAAGATGAAGGAACTATGGATGGAAGTTCTCAGGGAGCAATATGTGAAGAAAGAAAGAAGAGATTGTGAAAGACACAACTATGGTCATGTAGAAAAGGAAATCAACATTTGATGACTAGAAGAATTGACCATGACATCTCCGTGGAAAAGGTATGAAGACTTTGATGAAGTCTGGAAAGAAAGGAGACCCTTGACATTGAATATCTTAGAGATGTGTCAATATGTATGCAGGATGTTGATGTTTCTACAAGCATATGTCATGATGAAGGGCCGTCACTAAAGGTAACTTTGATTTGATGTTCATTTTTTATTTTTGAAAAACATCTAGATGGGTTGATACAGGGCTACCGAAAAAGAGTTGTAGATGTCACCTACCACTAGCACTCATGTGGTTGGATGAAAGATCCTAAAGGAAACATGACTTGGAAGAGGTAATTGTATGAAGAAAAGCCAGAGATGGATTAGAAGACTAATTTTCAATGAATAAAAGGATGACATGACTGACATAGTTCATGAAGGAAAGTGATGATGGATGGGTGATGCCCTACGAAAAAGTCCCAAAAGATGAAGGCTCCATAATGATAAAGATGAAATTCATGACATTGAAAGGATGAGCTCTTCAAGAAGTTGAAGGTACCATGATCTCCACCAAAGAACAAGTGAATTGTTGAAAACAAGTCACAGTTAAGAGGGAGCCTGGACAAATCCTTGGTTAAGAGGGAGATTGGGTACATTCCATTTATAGGAATGGGGTGGTCATCCTTCGTTAAGAGGGAGTGACAAATATGGCTCTATACTTCATGTGTCATGCCCTAGACCAAGACTAACAGTCATAAGTCTTAGTGAAGGTCATGAGGAAAGATAGACACATCATTCTTATCTTAACTTTGGAAGAAAGGATTGGGTAAACATCTGGCATCTAATACTCTTTGACGATGAGGTAGGGCATCCAAGATAAGAGTAGTCGTAGAGGACCGGTATTCTTTGAGGACTAGAAATCCAATATAAGAATAGTGTTCATTTTTGGCAACTACGGCCAAACTCCAGGTTGCACTGCTCATATGATGATGCTTATATTTTTGTTGGATTCCTCTTTCGGAGAGGTGCAAGATTGATCCAAAGATCATCTTGTTTGGATGAGCAGAACATATATTTTGATTTTATTTTCCACACATGTGCAAGGTCGGCCAGATTTGTAATGTAGGCTCACAAGCCTAATAGATGTGTCACGCACCCTCATTGATGGAGATAAATTGGAGAGACTTGAAGATCATTTGCTCATCAACTCATCACACGTTCTCTCTTGTGATTTGATTGATTCGATCAGCCTTTGGAGGCCTCTTTCTCTCACACGTGCAGAGCTA
This sequence comes from Pinus albicaulis, assembly GCA_034641835.2. Taxonomy (NCBI): domain Eukaryota; kingdom Viridiplantae; phylum Streptophyta; class Pinopsida; order Pinales; family Pinaceae; genus Pinus; species Pinus albicaulis. Next base: position 712,702,955 of record CM076573.1, on the reverse strand, counting down.
AAGCTGGGTAAAGTTTGCGGACTGTTTTAGGGCTATTTGTTGTGTGTTGACCAGCGTTGGTTGTGGTCAACCTTTAATGTTTTGACCTCCAAACTTTGTAGAAATTCCGATTCTTGAAGGCCGTATTGGTGGGTACAAAAAACGAGGTTGAACGTTGACGTTGATCAAAGCCCGTTCACTGTAGCGTTGACTTTTTTGCGCTAACTTTTTGTTGACCAGAATTGACTTTTGATGAGCTATCTTTGAGGGTTGTGTGTGACATTTGGAGAGTTGGCTGATTTGATGTTGAGAAAGACTTTGCTGGCTTATGCATCATTTTGACTGTCGTAACGCACACTATCCTACATCTTTGCTGGACAAGAAGAATTGTAAAATCTTATCTATATTATTGGCTTGTCTTTTGTTGATCTATTATTGTGTTCTATCAGCATTTTACTTTCATGTTTATGTGATTGCTAAATTGAATCGGGCCTAAGAAAGATTGAAGTAAAACTGCATTAAGCATAGAACATTCCATGTCTATCTAAATTTAACATGATATCAGAGGTGAGGTTAAGAAAAACCTCAAGCTAGTGTGAAAAGCAATTACCGAAGAAGAAATCCTATCAAGGACCAATGGCCTCCTCAACTTACAAGGGTTTCAAGTCTGATGATAAATTGACTGATAAGTCTGATTATCATGCATGGAAGATGTCCTTGGATTTGACATTAGAAGATCAAGATGTCATGGACTATGTACAGGGGAAGATTCATGAGCCTCCATCAAATGCACCTATTGCCACAAAGACAAAGAATAGAAAAGGGGAAATCAAAGCAAAGATGATTATCCAGGATTCTATTCATAAGTACTTGGTTGCTTACATTTCTGAGTTGAGCACATCTAAAGAGATGTATGATAAGCTGGTTATCGTGTTTAGGGCTAGCAATGCTAATCAAGTTCTTTTCTTCAAGAATCAATTGAAGAATATCAAGAAGGGCAAGGATGAATCCATTCAATCCTATTTTATGAGGTTCACTGAAATTGGGAACAATCTCCTAGCTATTGGAGAAGAAATAGCTGATCAAGAGACGTTTCTCATTGCGCTTGGAGGTCTCCCCTATGATTGGTATGTATTCAATACCACTATTCTTAATAACAATGTGATTCCGGATTTTGATGAAATATTGACGAGATGCACTCAAGCGGAGACAAGAATGATGGAGAGAGATCATACCTCCAATGGAAATGGAGGTGACCCTACTGCCTTCACCGCTCATTCAAAGAAGAGGGAGCAATGGTGGTCCAAGATATCAACACCATGATAGAGCGGGGCCCAAAGGAAGGAAGGGAAGATGTTACACTTGTAACAAGTTTGGTCACTATGCGAGAGAGTACCTTAATAGAAGGGACTCTCCCAGGGATGGTGACAACAACAACTCTAGGGGGAATGGCAATCAAAGGAACAACATGTTCAAAGGAAAAAGGAAGGCTCCCTCTGATCGTAGTGGAAATGGGCAACCTTTCAAGAGGTCAATAAATTCCAAGTACGCTGAGTCTAATGTTGTCGATAATAAGAAAAATGAATTTATTCTTGTATCTGCCCTCTTTGTTGCATCTCCTCCCGACACCTTGGATCTCTGGTTGATTGATAGTGGTGCTTCAAGGCACCTCACTGGTTATAAAGAAGCCCTCTCTGATTTAATTGAGAAGGATACTAATCTGGAAATTATCCTTGGAGATAATGCCACCTATCCCGTGAAAGGGACAAGGATTATGACCCTTCATTTATCTCAAGGTCAAGTCCTCTGTTTACAAGATGTGTTGTACATACCTGATTTGAAGAAAAACGTTGTGTCTATTTCGGCAATGGAAGACAAAGGGTTCAAGGTGGCATTCGTTGATGGAAAGGTGCGCATCTGGAAGAAGAACTTCAAGGAAACTCTTACTATTGGTTTTAAAGTTGACACACTCTACCATGTTTGACGAAGCCCATTGGGGGCTATGTCATGTGATACAACTCTTCAAACAGAGTTATGGCACTGGAGGTTTGCACACCTTCATTACAAAGCCCTTCCCGAAGCAAGGAAGGTGGTGACAGGGATGCCAGAATTTAAAGATGATCATGAAGGTATATGTCAGGGTTGTGTCGAAGGGAAGCATACAAGGGGACCATTCCCCTCTAGTGTCACAAAGACAACTGATATCTTGCAGTTGATACATTCTGATTTATCTGGTATGTTGCCAGTGTCACAAAGACAACTGATATCTGGCAGTTGATACATTCTGATTTATCTGGTATGCTGCCCATAACATCCTTGGGTGGATGTTCCTATTACATGACTTCTACGGATGACTTCTCCTACAAGACCTGGATATATTTCTTGAAGAAGAAGGACAAAGCATTCAAATGGTTTCATACCTTCAAGGCCTTGGTGGAAAATCAAACCGAGAAGAGAACCAAATTTTTGAGGACCGACAATGGGACCAAGTGTTGACCACTCTGTGTCAACGACCCCATAGCAGTACACCCACATTTTTGCAAATGAGATTTATCATGTTCGAGGTGTTCACGCCATTTAGATTCCATCACCAATCGACAGTTTTGTAAATGATGTAAACCCATTCTACATGTTTATGATGTAAATGATCTAAGTAAGACCATCATGTATGTAACAACCTAGGTAATCCTAGTATTTTAATGACGATTTCTATCCTAGGAGGTTTTTTGTCTCACTGGTTCATTTGTGTTTCTCGACACAAATGATCAGCAAAGTTTTTCCCTCCAACCTCACCCCAAAGCTAGAGTGGTTTTTGTCGTCAAGATAGTAAGTGAGCCCTAGTGTTTTCTATCGGGTCTTTGTAAAAGTAGTTTGGGAATAATCCTAGCTAATTGGCTAGATTATTTTATTACAAGCTACTCGGTCTACTAGATCATGTTTTGAGTCGCAAATTGGGTAACTATTTGAGGCTCTATCATGAATGGGTTTTCCCCTTCATGTGTCAAAATGTATTTATCTTATGTAAAGAGAGTGGAAAAATAATTAAATCCCCTCTCAGTCAATTAATTAAATTTTCTGGCCAAATGAAATTAAAAATCCTAAGCCAGAAATTTAATTAATTTTAAGTCTTAGGTGATTTAAAATTCTTCAAAGGAAAATTCATGGGTCCCTAAAAATAAATTTTTAAAGGCCTCAGGCCAAGGGAATATTGAGAATTTCGAGAAATTTTGGACCCTTGGGCCTTGGTGGTTAAGTCAAAGTCAAATTTTTGAGGTAATTAACTCAAAAATATTATTTTTGAGTTAATTAAAAATGAATTAAATGATAAATTCGAATTTCCTCAAAAATTTATAATTTCGACGGTCCAGATTAAAAGATAATTAAATCTTTTTCGACGGTCCAGATTACTTTGACATGGATCAACTGAACTAGCCGTTGGAGATTTTTATGTTATAAATTGGAGGTCTTTGTCAGTCTTTCAGTCATCCAATCTCTTGATCGTATACTCACTCTTGAAGCTCTCCTGTAATATTTTCTGGAATAATACAAACGAAGACTTTAGGGTTTTACTTTGATGGTGGTGTTTATCTTTAACATTTTATGGTAAACTTGTTCTTAATATTATGCTGGTGATTATTTTAATGGATTGTTGATTAATGGCTCTTGAAGAGTAATCTATTACACAGGTATCTTGCTTAGGTTATTGGATTTAGGGTGAGAATATTAATTGGATCGAGTTAGCAGTTATCTCTAGCTCTTGAAAATTTTATGTTTTATCTTATTTCTCTATTAATTTAACAATTTATCTTTAAGTGTGCAAAAATCTTCCGGATTTTGAATTGGGCGTTTAGGGAAGTCCTCAGCTGGACCAGCTAACTCCAAGGAAATAAGATCTGAAGAGCCCTCCGGATCTAATTCCCCGTGCTTATCTTAAATTCCATTTTTTGCAGGGTTATTTTTAGGACTTGTGCCTCTCTCTTAATTTCTTCTTTCCTGAATTGTGCTAAATGTTTTTTAAATCTGGCCATGAGGGCTTCGATCTGTAAAATAGCATTGTAAATCCCACTTATTTTTATTTACTCACTGGGGTTTTGGGGTTTCTATTTTGTGCATATATATTGGGTTTTTGGTTTCTTTGTTTCTGGTTTTGTGCAGGTTACAATGGGAGATTTTCGAATAGAATTTTTAGATTTGAGCTAGATCCAGGCCCTAGAGGGTAAGATCTGGTCTCAGGATTGAATTTGATTGCAGATCTGGGCTTGATCTTGTTTCAGAGTTTAAATGATTGCAAGTGTATCTATTTTAAATCAAATTTAATTCTTCTGGGTGAAAGGAAAAATTTGAGATTATGTGCACCAGTGTGCCTGCAAATTTTTTTTTTGTTCTGTCTATTGGGTGCCATACTTTGCGTGTCCTCTCTGCTACAACCCGCAAACTTCATTTCCCCTACCGTTTCCCACGTCCATCTGCCTCCCCTTTTTGCTGTGTGTGGCTCCTGCAAAACCGTCCCCTCACTCTCCTTTCTCACTTACGCTAACCTATCCATCCCTTCTTTTTTTGGGCTACGTCATTCAATCTCCTGCGTCCCCTCTTCACATTGTCCTTTCTCATCCTCCAGCAACCTTCTTCGCAGCTCATCTTGCTTCCTCTCGACAGCCCATCCCACGCTCCATCCTGTCAGCTCTCCTCACACTGCCGCCGTCCAGCCTACTTCTCCACGTCCATTCCGCTACATTTCCATGCTACCCTCGCTACCATCCTCACACTGCTCCCTTAGTCCACGCTATCTATTTCCCTCTCTTCCTCGACCTGCGGCATCTGCTATGTCCTTCTCATCCGCTGCCCGCAGCCTTCGACGACCCATCCTCCGCAATCCCCTTCGACCTGCACACACTAACACACGTGTTTAACTTTCTAATTTTTTTATGACTTTTGATTTCAATTGTTTTTTCTTTTGGTTTGATATTTTTTTATTATTATTACATTTGTATCATTTCATTTTATTAACATTTCGATTTTGACCCTTTTTTTTATTTAGTTTGACATTAAGTTAGAATATTTCGTATTTGACATTTAAAATTTAAAAAATAAACTTTTAACTTATGACATTAGCTTTTGTTTTTTAGTTTTATCGTTGTATGTTTTCATTAACTTTTAAAATATATTAAAAAAAAAAAAAAAAAACTTCGAAATTTTTAATTCTAACTTTCTTTTGTCTATAGTTAAATTTTAATCTTTTTTTGTATATAAATATTTGGAAAATCAAAAAACTTGGGACATTTGGATTTTTAATCTATTTTGCAAAGACATTTAATTGTGGATTTAATTTTGGAGAATTTTCTCTTAAGTTTGACTATAGACTAAATTCAAATTTCTGGATTGGGATTGCTAAGAATATCATTTTAATTCGGAATTATTGGAAATGTCTAATGTTTAAATTCGATGGTCCACACATGATAATATCTTTTTGGAATTTCATTTGTTTAAAGATTGCACTTGATTCGAAAGTACTTTTCATGCTTAGCTGGGATTAATGATCGCTTAACTAGCTCTAATTGTGGTTTTAAATTGCTTGAAATTGATGTTAATTGCCTAGTCAACTTTGAGAATATTTCAATTGATGATAAATTGCATGTCTTTATTTCCTAGATCTAACATTGTTGATACATGATATTGAAAGTGTTTAATCAAATCGCATTGTTGAAAATGGCTTATCCTCCAGTTTGATAAATTGAGCATCTAATTGAAGAATTGAATATTATCGTGGTGGATTGGTATTTTCATAGCAGGATAATTGTCCTCTTTAGCAGCAGTTATCTATCAACTACTTGATCTTAATTTCGTAACGGGATAATTTGACTTCACAAGGCATTGGTCTTAAACTTTTAATCTAATCGAATCTATAAAATCTCGTTAAATCTTAACAAGTACTTGGTCGTTTGGTTGTGTCTCCTGAATTGGTTGGTTTCCAATCAGTTCTCCTTCTTCATTTCATTAGGGTCTACCTCCCTTAGTCTTCAAGGAGACAACTTAAATACAGAGATTGGGGATCAGGGTGACAGCCCTCGATCTGAGCCGTTGTCGCGGTGCCTAGACATTCTATGCAACAACATTTTTTGGCGTCGTTGTCAGGGATAGAGTTTTTCTGTCCTTGGTCTTAACGACATTTTCTAATCTTCTAGGCTTCTTTCGCCATTCATTAGCCCGTCACATGACATAACATTTTATGGCGTCATTTCATCCCTTCATCATTTCATCATCGTATCTTTCGTCATATCACTAATCCTTTCATCATTTGCACCTTTAGCACCTGGACATTTTGGTTGGCTTCTTGTTTAGGTGGCTTCTTGTTTAGGCCTTCTGTAAAATTATGTAGATGTTCTATGCTTGATGCAACTTTACTTTTCACCACAGCAATCACATAAACAATCAAGTAAAATGCTGATAGAACATACCAGTGGATCTATAGAAGACAAACCAGAAACAGAAAAAATGTGGTGGTGTGTTACGGCAGTCAACAGGATGCTTCAACCAGCGAAGTCTCCTTGGTTAGCCAACCCAGCATGTGTCACAACAACCCTCAAAACAGCCACATGGTCAACTCAAAGTCAACCCTAGAAAAGTCAACGTTGCCCCAACGACAGCAATGGCAGCAACACCGGCAACAACGGCAACAACACCGGCAACAACGGCAACAACACTGGCAACAACGACAGCAACACTGGCAACAACGGCAGCAACGGCAACAACACCGATAGCAATGGCAACAACGGCAACAACACCGGCAGCAACGGCAACAACACCAGTAGCACCGGCAACAACACCAGTAGCACCGGCAACAACAGCAACAACAACGGCAACAACGGCAACAACAGCAGCAACGGCAACAACACCGATAGCAACGGCAACAACGGCAACAACACCGGCAGCAACGGCAACAACACCGGCAACAACAGCAGCAACGGCAACAACACCGGTAGCAACGGCAACAACGGCAACAACACCTCTTCATCCTTCTTTTCCCACGTGTGAACCGAAATTGTCCTCCAAGGAGCTCGTACTAGATCAGAAGAGAAGAAGGTGTGATGAGATGAGATGAGTGAAATGCTCTCCAACTTTGACTGTATTTATATCCATCATTGAGGTGTGTGACACATCTGCTGGGGGTGTAAAACCTTAAGGCCGACCTGCACATATAATTTATCATAAATAATAAATTCAAAATACATGTTCTGCTCATCGGATTAAGATCAATTTTATATCGATCTTACACCTCTCCGAAAGAGGAACCCAATAAAAAAATATCCGTATCTTCATCCGAGCATCACAACATGGAGTTTGGACCTAGTTGTCCAATTTAACACTCCCTCTCAACTAGGAGAACTCCATCCATCAAAGGCAATCAAACATCGGCGTCATCCCGCCGTAACTTGCTTTGTCGGCCTCTTTATCTTCGCAACGTAAGTGGGTCACCACAAAGACATCATCCCCCGACCGACATACCAAACTTGAGGTCCAAACCCTCTATTAGACTCATTAAAGAGTCTCCAACCAACTCCGGTTGGTTCATCTCGGACCCGGGTTGCCGAGGTCCGAAACCTCACTATACTTGATCTTAGATCAAGTGGTTGGACCGTGCCATCCTTGATAGAGAGTACGACAATCTCTGAAGCGTCCACATCAGTCTTTGCTACTAGTCTCTAGCTTTTCCCACCTCCTTGGCCAAGTGAGAGGTACTTACCATGAGCCCTGAACTCAATGGATAGGATGCATACGGGGCATAGATAATGAGAGGTGAACCAACTCAATAATCACAACGGTGGGGTCCAAGCACACCAACAAGGTTCGGCAATCCTAGCCTTGTGGTTGCTCATAGCTCTGAAAAGCTGTCCCCAAAGCCCCCCAGAGCTCCCAGAGCTCATCGTCCAACGGGACCCACATCATAGGGTCATTCCACGATACCAAGACTCTCACGGAAGGTTAGGAACTTGACCTTCCCCAGGGGCTTAGTGAGAATATTCGCGACCTGCTCATCAGTTCCTATGATCGAGCCTTATGGCGCCTCGCTGTACCATATCTCGGATAAAGTGGTACCAGCCATCAACATGCTTGGATCGATCGTGGAACACGGGATTCTATGACAAACGAATCCCTCTCTAGTTATCACGAAGGATAACGGTGGCATCTAGCACATGCTCGAACAACTCACTGAAGAGCTTTCGCAACCAAGTGACTTCACAACAGGCATACATGTTACAATGTATTTGGCCTCAGCGGTGCTCAAGGCTACCGACTTCGGTTTCCAGCCTGAAGCAGATCTACGTGTGAAGTAGCATCCAGATGTGCTCTTGCAATCCACCACACTGCCAGCCCAATCGGCATCAATATATCCATGGAGTGTCATACTCCCAGCAGTGTATCTTAGCCCATGGTCTATCGTGCCTCAGAGATATCTCAAGAGTTTCATGGCACCAACCCAGTGAATGTTATGATCAACCATGTGTTGACTCAAAGTGTTCACTGCACAACCTATGTCCGGACAGGTGTTCACTAAGAACATCAGGGCCCCTACGAGTTGACGATACTCAGTAGGATTTGTCAATACGGGCCCAGCAGCGCTGCCACTCAACTTCTTGAAGTTGAGCTCCATCGATGTCGACACAGACTTGCAGTCCACCATACTAAATCTTTCCAGAAGCTTCACAATGTGTTTTCCTTGAGAAAGGAAAATCTTGCCAGGTCTCTGCCAGACCTCCAGGCCTAGGAAGTAGTGCATCAGTCCTAGGTATTTCATCTCAAACTCAGCAGCGAGCTCCCTCTTGCATTGATGAATGATAGGGTCAGCACCTGTCAGGAAGAGGTCGTCCACATACAACACCAGAATGAGAGGCTTCTCTCTATGAACCTTGAAGTAAAGGTTCGGATCAACATTACTACGAGTGAAGCCCAGCTTCATCAGGTAGCTATCTATCCTCTCATACCAAGCTCTGGGTGCTTCCTTCAACCCATAGAGGGCTTTCTTCAACCTGCAGACATGGGTATCTTGATCTTGGACTTCGAACCCCAGAGGTTGCTCCACATACACCTCTTCCTTTATCGCACCATGCAGAAGTGCGGTCTTCACATCCATCTGATGAAGACTCCATCCTTGCCTAGCAGCAAGGGCTACAATAGATTGGATGGTGGTCACAGGTGCAAATATGTCATCATAGTCTATGCCTTCTTTTTGAGAGGAGCCACGGGCAACGAATCTTGCCTTGAACTTTTCAGCACTTTCATCAGATCCATGCTTGATCTTGTAGAGCCATTTTGAGGTGACAATTGCTTTGACCTCCGGTCTAGGAACCACATCCCAGACATCATTCTTCATTATGGACTCATACTCTTCGTGCATAGCATCCTTCCAGACTTGATGCTTTACGGCTTCCTCAAAAAGATCCAGGCTTGGATTGTACAATAGTACTCATAGCTGCTAGATACCCTTGGTATCTACTCGGCTTCTTGCTTTCACGGAATGTCCCCCTTTGGGGCCATATGTCCCTCAGCATCCTCGAGAGTGTCCCTGAGCCATGATGGTCTCTTTCCCAGTGAAGGAGGTGGATCAATCGAGTCCATTGGTCCTTCAACATCAGGCATCGTCTCATCCTTCAGTTCCTCTTGATTTCCAGGCCTTGCTTCATGATCTTCCTCGGATCTCAGAAGATTGACTACTTTCCTCAGGGAAGCATCTTCATCAAAGGTGACATCGTGGCATATCTCCATTTTCCTTTGCCCAGGCACATAGAATCTATAGGCCTTCGAAGTTTCGATGTAGCCCACAAACATTGTGGTCTCCTTCTTGATGCTAGCTCCTCTGCAAAAGTTCTTAAACTCATTTGTCTCATATTCAGTGCCATTATCGGTCTGTCGGATAGCATCTCATGTCATTGCTCCCAGTGGACTTCCTCCACCCTGGTAGAGTGTATCAATTCTAGACCCAAACATGATAGCTTCCTTGAAGCTCTTCTTCCACATGCGCACCTTTCCATCAGTGAATGCCACATTGAAACCTTTGTCTTCCATGGCCGATATAGATACAAGATTCTTCTTCAAATTAGGTACATAAAGTACATCCTGCAAATCCCGACCCTTCTTCAGATTCTTCAATTGATTTTTGAAGAATAGCACTTGGTTTGCATTGTTTACCTTGAACATAAGGATCAATTTATCATACATCTCTTTGGATGTACCCAACTCAGAGATGTAGGCCACCAGGCTTTTATGAATGGATTCCCTGATCATCAGCTTTGCTTTGATCTCTCCCTTCTTATACTTGGATTTTGCAGCAGCAGTAGCATTGGATGGAGGTTCTTGTATCTTACCCAGTACATGGTCCATGAGATCATGGTCTTCCAATTTGAGATCTAATATCATCTTCCAAGCATGGAAGTCATCTCTTCCAGTAATATTGTCATCCTCCTTGAAGCCATAACTTGTTGAACCCATTTTTCTTAGATGGTGATTGCTATAAGTTAGGGCTTGTCTTCACCTCGGCTCTGATACCATGTAAAATTATGTAGATGTTCTATGCTTGAAGCAACTTTACTTTTCACCACAGCAATCACATAAACAATCAAGTAAAATGCTGATAGAACATACCAGTGGATCTATAGAAGACAAACCAGAAACAGAAAAAATGTGGTGGTGCGTTACGGCAGTCAACAGGATGCTTCAACCAGCAAAGTCTCCTTGGTTAGCCAACCCAGCATGTGTCACAACAACCCTCAAAACAGCCACACGGTGAACTCAAAGTCAACCCCAGAAAAGTCAACGTTGCCCCAACGACAGCAATGGCAGCAACACCGGCAACAACGGCAACAACGGCAGCAACGGCAACAACATCGGTAGCAACGGCAACAACGGCAACAACACCGGCAGCAACGACAACAACACCGACAACAACGGCAACAACAGCAGCAACGGCAACAACACCAGTAGCAACGGAAACAACACCGGCAGCAACGGCAACAACGGCAACAACAGCAGCAACAACACCGGTAGCAACGGCAACAACGCCGGCAGCAACGGCAACAATAGCAACAACACCGGCAGCAACGGCAACAACACCGGCAACAACAGCAGCAACGGCAACAACATCGGCAACAACACTAGCAGCAACGGCAACAACGGCAGCAACGGAAACAACACCTCTTCGTCCTTCTTTTCCCACGTGTGAACCGAAATTGTCCTCCAAGGAGCTCGTACTAGATCAGAAGAGAAGAAGGTGTGATGAGATGAGATGAGTGAAATGCTCTCCAACTTTGACTGTATTTATATCCATCATTGAGGTGTGTGCCACATTTGCTGGGGGTGTAAAACCTTAAGGCCGACTTGCACATATAATTTATTATAAATAATAAATTCAAAATACATGTTCTGCTCATCGGATTAAGATCAATTTTATATCGATCTTACACCTCTCCGAAAGAGGAACCCAATAAAAATATCGGTATCTTCATCTGAGCATCACAACATGGAGTTTGGACCAGAATCCCTCCTTGATATCCATCTGCTTCTATCGCCTTTTTTTCTGTTATAGAATTAGGTTCATGTTCAAGTGGCGACTCCAATTCTTTCATCTCTTACAAGAATTTCTGCTAAGAAGCTCGCTTCTTGTGGATCTCTTGACTTTTATTGAACAAGGATCTATTTTTCTAACATCCATTTGGTTATCCCTTTGAGCAAGACATCTTGGACTTGTTTACCCCTTGTAACTTTGCTAACATCCAAGGTTATCCAAATGGCCTTCCTAGCAATGGCATGAAAAGGTTACCTACTTTTCAAGGAAATAATGTGGTTAGTGTCAAAGCCCATTTGTTTGCTTTCGCTGGTTGGTGAAATAAATTTGCGGTTTTAAATAACGATTTCGAGGATATAAAGATGAAGCTTTTTATTCTTACTTTTGAGCAAGATGCTATGGAATGGTTTACTGAAAAAACCTAATAATTCATTCAATAATTTTGAATTAGTCATAGTTGCATTTAAGGGTAAGTTTGGTGATAAAAGGGAAGATAAACATCTGGTTAGAGATATCAGCATCATAGAGAAAAAAGAAAATGAAACAGTAGAGGAATTTAATAAGAGGTTTAATGGTATTATTAAAGAATTACCTCAAGATTATAGACATCCTGCCAGCTTCCTTTTTTATTGTTATATTGATGCCTTTGATGTTGATACTTCTTATGAAAAAGAGTATATGTAAAACACCCGAGTTGAAAGAAGAAAGCACAAATTGGAGTCAGGAGCAACAAATGGTATATACTACAGCTTGAATCTCCAATGGCACTGATAGGCAACAGTGTTGAGAAAGATTTGAATGAGCTATGGCAGATAAGGATGGGGCACTTACACCATGGGGCTTTGAGAATTCTCGAGAAAGACTGTCACAGGAGTTCCATATTTGAGCACCAAACGAGATGATGCGTGCAAAGGATGTGTACTAGGCAAGTACGCCAAAGCAGCTTACCCCACGAGCGGCAATAGGGCTAAGAGTGTGTTGGGATTAATACACTCAGACATCTGCGAACAAGTGTCCACCAGAGCTCTTAGTGGTGCCGAATATTTTGTCACCTTCATTTATGACCATTCCAGGAAAACATGGATCTACTTTCTAAAGACAAAGGATGAGGTCTTTGATCGATTCAAAGAGTTGAAGGCTCTGGTTGAGAATCTGACAAGACAAAAGATAAAGATATTACGGTCAGATAATGTTGGAGAATATATTGATAAAGACTTCACTGAGTTCTACGCAAGGAAGGCATCAAAAGAGAGTGGACCACTCCATATAATCAGAAGCAAAATGGAATTGCAGAGAGAAATAATAGAACTATTCTTGAAGCAGCGAGGGCAATGCTATATGATTAAGATATGCCCAAATTTCTATGGGCAGAAGCATGCAGTACAGTTGTATATTTGCAAAACAGTGTTCCTCACCAGGCACTAGGTAAGGTTACACCAGAGAGTGTATTCACTGGGAGGAAGCCAGAGGTGAGTCATTTCAGGATCTTTCGTAGTTTGGCATACTGCCATATACTCGAAGAAAAAAGGAAGAAATTGGATCACTATAGAAAAGGGATATTTGATGCGATATGGCGAGAATGCTAAAGCATATAGAATCTACATTCCTAGCAATAGGAAGGTTGTAGTTCGGCGGGATGTAAAGTTCATGGAGGACAAAGCTTTTATGAAATCACGGGAGATGCCTTCCGAAATGCAGTCAGAGGATGATCCATTGGTCTACCCTATTTGACCAGCCTATTGTACTACAGCTCTGATGACTGCATGTACATCTATCTGCACCTCATCAATGTGTCGCCCCAAAGATGGATGCTCCACCATCTCCAACAAATCCCCTCTCTCCTGATCGAGAATGTAATGCTCCGGCTGTCCACTAGCCCCCTGCAGAACTATCCCATCAACCTCCACCATCTCCAAAGGATATGGATCTGCAACTGTTGTCACCATACTCGATGTCCGTGCGTCTGACTGCTCCTCCTCAATGGCTGACCCTAAGGTTAGCCGCATACGCAGCATAGACTCAGTGTGAGCCTCCATCTGGCTCTCCCCCGAGGGACTATCATACATGATGTGCATAGTATCCTCCTCTGCTGACTCAAGCTCCATCATATGCTGCTTTGGTTGAATCGTCACAAGTGACTCATCACCCAGAGTATCTCCCGTAGAGTCCCCTAATAGCTCACCCTGCACACTGGAATACAGTTCCGGCCTACTGTCATCATCTCTGCATGACTGCTCTCGCTCCCCAGAAACATCCTCAGCTGATCCCATGGACTCATCTAAAGAAGAGTCCTCATCTTAGCATACTGAAGGAACGTCTACCTGCTCTAACTCTGCCACCTCATCGGCATCTCTCAAACATGAGTGATCAGACCCCCAAGGTTCTTTGCAAATGAAGAAAAGTCCCTTCCTCCTTAGCTCATTTCTGCTGCCTGATCCACCAAACTGGAGCAGCTCCTCCCTAGTCAACTGTCTCCTGAAAAGCTCAATGTTCTGCTCAACTAGCCCTTGGGCTAGCTCATAAGCAGCGGGTGAGACCAACTGCTCTCCTCCAAATGCTCAACAACCTAGTCTGCAGCTCCCGGCAAATGGCATCACGGTCTCCCATACATGACGACAGGATGGACTACATGTGAGCTATGGCTATGTCAGAATGATGTCTCCTAATGCTGAAAAAGCATTGGAACATCTGCAGAATCAAGCCATCACACTCAAGATCGATCATGACCTCATAAGTCCGGGTCATGGCCATGGCTTCTAAGACCTTAAGCTTTCTCCCAAATGTAGAGCTTGCATAGTTGTATAAATCCTGAAAGGTTCCTACTATCAATCTGAAAATTCTTTTCATAATATCATCATTGTAGGGAGGGAAGGATGTTGTTATCCTCAAAATATCACTGAAACAAGAGGTAGCTATAAGCTTGACTCTCTCACTTGGATGTTCCAAGAATCTAGCTTGTACCAATGCAAGCATAGATGGCTCCAAAGCCCAATTTAAACTCCAATCAAATTGCTCTACCTTTGAAAGGCAGGATTCCAGTTTCTCTAACATGGGAAAGCCATTTTCTGATCTTCCACTCTTTAAGTCCATCCCAAGTGCATAAAGCCAATTTCCCACTTCTTCCTCCTTTTGTAAATTCCTCGGATGCCTTTGTTGGAGCAAATTATATACCTTCTTGGAGAAGGGTCTGTTGTTTTGTTTTGTTTTCTGGTCTTCTGATGCATGGTGGTTCAAGGAACCAACTTTTATTCTTCTCAAGCAGTTTAGGAATCCCTCAATGGTTCAACCAAAGATGTGGTCACTGTTTTTCTGAGTTTTTATCGTGATTTAGGTGTAGTTTTTAGTGATAGGCCAGCAATTTTGATAGCACATTATATTCAGAAAATGCCATGTATTACAACAATCTGGAAATTATCATAATAAATCTGATAAAGGAGAATGCATCATAATGGGTCCGATAGAGAAACCTGGCATTTTCCTCAGAATGGTTGACAGCCTCTTGGACCCCTGTGCTGCAAGAGACTTTAGGTAATCGATCTTTGTTTCTTTTCTTTAAACCTCTGCTACAGCCACGTATATGCAGTGATACGCACAACACCTCAACTATTCAACATAAACTAACTGTTCAGTGAACAATGATCCATATGCAGGTCACTCAACTACAGTATTACTCTGTTTGCAGCAAGACTTCATCAACGATGTAAATATGTCCCATGTCCACAAGCAACACCCCCTTTACTCTGTCGTTTAGCTGATCATTGCAGACTCACAACTCTTACCACAGACCCTGAATCAGACGATTCACCACCACTGTGATATAGCTCGCTCTTGTGGCCCAATCCTCGTTTGTTGACTCTTCTTCACCCAGGAATGACCCACGGTAACTACAGATATGGAACAATGGCAAGCTCCTTGGCACGATTTAGCTCAAGCAAATGTCACATTAGCACTAATTTCCTGCGCAAATGTCACAAGCCCAGCACTATCACTACATACGCTCAACAACAATTTTCAGCGACCGTTGCCTGAGATTTCCAACATCTACCTTCCCTTCAACGCAACTCAAGAATGGGTACTTTAGGGACTGATATATGCACAACAGTGAAAGCTTCAACCTTTGGTTCGAATCAGCCCAGAAAACCCTTGATCGAATCGAAGAGGAAACATGGAATAGCTGCAACCTGTAATAATTATCAAAATTCAGCCTCTCATCCCGAGATAAAATTAATGGTTTCTCTGACTTCAACCTTGATAAATACGACCGGGAATCTAACCACAGTCTTCACAAAATTTGTCGTCACAATATTTTAATCAATTCGTGGCCCTTTTTAAAATACGCCTCCAATATATGGTTCAGACTGCACAACCAAAACTAAATTCACTCCAGTAATCGGTTTAAGTATGGCTCATGCGCTCCATATCACACAGCCTTCTCTTTAAAAAAAAAAAAATTGATGGCATTCACGTTCTATTAAATCCAACGGCCCCTTCTTAAACAAAGTTGGTCGACTCCTTCCGAATAAAATTCTCCACGGCCCCCACCGCTTTGCTTAACACCACAAATCCACGCTTAATACCGATTCACTCGATCAGATTTGTGTCCCCATGTTCTCTAAATTTTTGCGGCTACATGAAGTGCTTTGGCAGCTGGCTAGGATGCGAGGATAAAACTCTCGACCTATGGATATTAACCATCAGAAATGGTTTACGTTCTCCGCCGCCGGCAATTCCGAAAATGGTGTCTTCACACCTTCGTCACAACTCGACCCAAATGCACATCTTTGACGGCAGTCAAAAGAAATCAAACCTTATACTTGCCAGCTTATTTGAGAAATCATCAACGTTCGAAGAAATCGAACCTTCCTTGGCCACTTTAATTTTACGGCTCAACTTAAAATAATAGGCCCCTTCTAATAATTTGATGGTCGTGTCTCTTTCAATATAATAGTCAATTTGTCGCAAGTTTATTAAGTAGCAGACAAATTAGCAAGAATTTGTCTAACACTTTGTAAAGATTTCCTTTTCTTTTTCTTTTTTGGTAGGATGGTTAAAACAAATTTCTCCAAGGTTGTCAAAATAAGAAAATGAGTTGGAGAATTCAGCACTCAGCGAAATTACTGCAAATAATCCTGAAACCCTAGAACTATAGTAGTTGCAACTGAAGACTGGAAACCCGCAGGCTGATCCAAGATTGAAGCTCTGATACCACTGTAATATCCCCAAATGGGATATTTTACTAACTTTGCAGAAATCACACTAACCCAGCATTTTAACATAAAATTACTGAATTAATAAACAGAATATTGTCATGTAAAATAAATACGCATAAAACGCTGCAATCCATTAACACATAGAACACGAAGAATCTCAGCATTTTTATTATAGATAATAACTGGGGATACAAATACATCTAACCCAAAGAAAGCTGAGATGGAGAACTAGCCACCAAGATCAGCTGCTACACTGCGCTGGGCTCAAAACGAAACTGTTGCACTCTCCCTCCAGCAACAACTGTCACTCAACCCACTGAAGATAATCAAGCACAAGTTGAAGATCTGAATGATCCTCACACCAATCACTAAAGCTCTGCGAAACTTCTGAGTGAAGTCTCCTCAAGAGAGTTGGGTTTTCGTCCAACACTCACAAATCACCCGAGGGTTTCCGTCCTGGGGCTATGGCTGAAGTAGAGAATCACGTCTCACACCTCTCATACAAGAAAATGATATGATCTCAAAGATATCCCTCAATGGCCTCCTCCCTTTCTATTATAGATCTCTTGGAGCCTTCTAGAGCATTATTTTATTCATGGTGCACTTTTCCCTCTTATTAAAATATTCCTTTTTAATGCAAAAAAGAGTAAATCGGCTACCATGTCTCCTCTGGTCACTGAAACTCATGCCCAACCATCCCATCATGTAGGTATCCTCATCCCGATTCCAATGAGTTATTACACTAAGGTGTTCCATCATGTATTCCTCCTGGAATGCCACCTTGAGCGTAATCAGCTGAGTTAAGCCCACAAATAACTCAAATTTCCGAAAGTTGTCGGAATGCATCGGAATGAAATCCAAATTGCTCGGATGATGGAATATATCAAGCGAATGCCACTGGACACCATGGAAGCTCCTCAAAACTCCTCCAAAAAGCCCCTGAGCCCGTTGATAGCACCAATTTGTACCTGTGACCTATCTGCTCCTAACTCTGGAAGTCCAACCTAACCCTGTCATAGTTGACACGAAAAAAGGGAATATTACAATATATTGCACTATGACTTTAGTACAACTATGAAGACCGACACTAGTTACATTTTTCAACACTCCCTCTTAACTAGGGAGGTACTCATAAGTACATGGAAGATCTCGAAATGAACTACAAAGAGTTCTATCACACTCAATGTTGCAGACTAGATACCTGACCAGGGTAATGTATTCGGGTGGGACTAAGATGGACTCAAGCTTTTAGCTAGTCTAGGTACCATCAGGCTTACTTACTAACCATCGACCCAGGGATCGAGGTGCATATCCAAGGTAAGAGCTCCAAGACCAACGCCACCCTCCCTCTCCGAGATCTAGACATCAACACACAGGCCGACCAAATGTCCTCTCAAGCATCCACCATTAGATGCTTCAACTCTCCTTATCAAACTAGATATATCCATCTGTCCAAGCATGCTGCCAGAGTTGTCAACCATTTTATGGAGAGATTTACCTATACAAACACAAACACCAATCAATAACAAACTTTCAAACATACATATAAGTAAACACAAACCTTCAGGTTCCTCAATCATTATGATGTTTCTTTCATCACCAAGTTATCCATATATCATTTGTCGGAAGCTTTCGTCTTCTTTCATTTCTTCAGCAGCACCAAATACATCTCCAAATCTTCTCAAGTTTTTAGTTTGCAACTTTTGAGATTTGGGCAACATCGGATGTGCTCTAGCTCTGAAACTTTGTGGAGGAACTAGAACACATGAGATCTCCAAGACCCAAAAATCGTTTGGGGAAATTCCACCCAATGTAAAAGTTATTCAAATAATTAAATTTTTTAATGGGGACCCTAAGTCTAAGTTAGGGAAATTGAAAAATTAAAGTGAATTAATTTACACATGTGGTGAGAATGTTCTAAGTGACGTGGATCAAGCCTTTTCTAATTTGAGTCTTTGATTACAAATTAGATCACGGTCATTGATTTCTCAACGAGAAAAGTATTAAAGGAAAGCTTGGGGTCAGTTGGAGACACACACATTGCAGTAGCACTTGAGCTAAGTCAAAATTATGGGGCATGGTTTGCTAAGAATTTTCGAGTGAGCTTGTTGTGCTTGTGAGGGGCAGATCAGCGAGCGATTACACTGATATGAGCCCAATAATACATAAATCAGAGAGGTAGATCAGTACCAGGCAGTGCAGAGGCTAGCAGGAGGGCCGCAGTCCAGCCAAGCTAACGTAGAGGAAGCGCAGGGGCTGACGCAGAGCCTTCAGGGTGGCGCAGAGGCAGCGCAGAGCCCAGAAGGGTGACGCAGGGGCAGCTTGTGCTGCGCGGAGGCTACGCCGGGCAAGAGAGGATGATGCATAGGCTGGAGAGATAGAACTGGGATTCCAGTGGGCCAAAAAGGGCTCGTATTCAGTAATTCCCTTGAGGGTTTGAATCAGCCATATTTTCTGTCTCCGAGTGATAAGGTACATCTGCCGTGAAATTCTCTGTCGGGCAAACCACTGCTGGTGCCCTTGATGTATTCAGATTCTGCTTAATAATAAAACCCTCAAAGAGTTGGTGCACCGGTTTTCCCGTATTGGGTTTTTCCGGGGACATTTGTCCGAAAAATCATGTGCGTCCTTTGCCATATGTGCGCTATGTTTCAGTAAATGATCTGTATATGCGTAGGTTGTAGATTGTGTTTGCTTTGATATTTTTCTACATATTCAGTTAAATAACTTGTTAATTAAATCAAAAAAGTAGGAGAAGTAAATCAATATGTTGCAGTAGGGTTTCTTTGTTCAGAAATTTTCACATGGTATCAGAGAGATTGCAGATCAAGCTAAAGCCATCAGCAAGAGGCTGAAGAATTTTTCGCTGCAGGAGGGCAGTTGAAGGTCACAAATCCAGGAAGAGGCAGCGCAGCACCAGAGGAACAGCGCAGACCCAGCAGAAGGGTGACTCAGAGCTAGTCTGCTCACGCAGAGTTGACGTAGAGGCTAACGCAGACCCTAGTGGGTGACGCAAAGCCTGTCAGGCTCACGCTGAGCTGACGCAAGCCCTAGTGGGTGACGCAATGCCTGTCAGGCTCACGCTGAGCTGACGCAGACCCTAGTGGGCGACGCAAGGCTCACGTTGAGCTGACGCAGGCCCTAGAGCGGGACGCAATCCAAGTTGGAGTGACGTTATGCCAGTTGTCGAGGCTGGAAGTGCAGTTTCTGATCTTCAAATTTTCTGGTGGGGCATTCGTTTTGTCAGTGCAGAACAGTGCCTAGCAAAGTTGACAAAGTAAGGGGAAACAGTCCCTCAGCAGATTTTCTTGCCAAGAAATTTGAGATTCGATCAGGAGGAGTGATCGTAGAGGGTTGATTCGGTAGAATTGGTGAAGGAATTCTGGGAGGGAAGTCATTTGTTAGGGGGAGCATACTCTCTAGAGGGTTTCTATCGCCAAGAAACCCAGATCCGGTCTGTTGCTAAATGTAGCACCAGTAGAAGGGAGAAGAGCACTTGCTTCGACAATTTGAGCAGAGATGGCCCCATATGGACTGAGAGATCGGGATAGGTTAGACAATGTTTCTAACTTTGTTATCTGGAAAACCAGAATCCTGACAGTCCTTGAGGAGTATGGCATCAAAGACCACGCTGAGAACGTCCTAGTTGTGCCGACAAATGTTGATGCTCTTAAGAAGTTCAATGAAAATCAGGCGCGAGCTAAACACATGATCATGGATGGAGTGAAAGATCACATGGTCCTGCATATTGCCGAGAAGAAGACGGAAAACGAGGTGTGGACAACATTGACCACGTTGTATCAAGGTAACTCCATCCAAAGGAAGATACTTCTGGAGAATCAGATGCAGATGTTCCAGATACACAAGGGAGACGAGATTGATCCCTTCCTCTTCAGATTGCAAACTATCAAAGACCAGTTGATTGCCATGGGGGCAACTCCTAATGATGGACTCATGATAAGGACTGCCCTGAATGTAGTCACCGATGAGTGGGAGACCTTTGTCCAAAGCATCTTCGGCAGAGCACAACTTCCAAATTGGGGGGACATGTGGGCAATCCTTCGTTAGGAGGAGATCAAGAGGATAACCAAGAGGAAATTCAGCAGCGGAGGAGTCAAAATTAAGATAGAGGAAGATGCAGCCCTAGCATCTAAGGGACAGCGACAGCAAGGGAAGAAGAAGAAGGACCTGTCCAAGGTCCAGTGCTTCAGATGTGGCAAGTTGGGACACTTTGCCAATACTTGTCCTAAGAAGAAGGGCAAGGAAGATTCAGACTCCAAGGCAGCAGCAGCGAAAGGGGACGATGGCAGCGAAGATGATGTGGTCATGAGTGCTCATGTACCTCGAGAGACGAGGTGGGACGACATAGATCTGTAGATTGAGCTACAGATGGTAATGGCGGGATCCTTGAGGTGCCCAAACTCTTGGATCATATACAAGCTACAGGAGCCTTAAGAGAGTAGCAAGATGGCGGGAGCAGTGGATGCATAGGATCATGGAAAGGCACAAGGCAGTGCTTGAACGCTGAAGACTGAAGCAGCACAGAGGAGAGGCAGCAGTAGCATGGAAGCAGCAGCACACAGGCTGATGGGATTTCAGCAGCACAGAGGCATTGCTTATGCAA
This sequence comes from Pinus albicaulis, assembly GCA_034641835.2. Taxonomy (NCBI): domain Eukaryota; kingdom Viridiplantae; phylum Streptophyta; class Pinopsida; order Pinales; family Pinaceae; genus Pinus; species Pinus albicaulis. The sequence goes on along the minus strand of CM076573.1, from coordinate 712,681,585 downwards.
TGCAGAGCAACAGACAGCGCAAAGCATCAGAGAGAGAGCAGAGCAGCAACAGAGGGTGCCTTAGTGATGAGATACAGCCAGATTAGCTTATCTGCCAATTGTTGCGTGATTGTCCTTTAGTTGCTTACTTCTCAGCAACTAAGTTGCAGTGCAACAGTGAGCAATGGCAGTGCTATAGGCAGCATGATGCAGCAATTTGAGAGGGAGTTGCAGTAACGATGTGGCAATGATTGTGGCAGAGTCATGGGCAGCAGTACGGAAGGCAGCAGCGCAGTCGATGGAGGGCAGCATGCCAAGCATCAGCAACGCAGGGGACCGATGCCAGAGATCAAAGTAACACTTCTGGAGTGAAGTGTTGCTAGAGCACACTCCTTGCTAAGAGGGAGTGCTAAGATTTTGGGTAGCATAAAATGTGCTTCAGCTCTGAAACTTTGTGGAGGGGCTAGAACACATGAGATCTCTAAGACCTAGAAATCGTTTGGGGAATTCCACTCGGTGTAAAAGTTATTCAAATAATTAAATTTTTTAATGGGGACCCTAACTCTAACTTAAGGAAATTGAAAAATTAGAGTGCATTAATTTACACATGTGGTGAGAACGTTCTAAGTGACGTGGATCAAGCCTTTTCTAATCTGAGTCGTTGATTAGAGATTAGATCACGGCCATTGATTTCTCAACGAGAAAAAGTATTGAAGGAAGGCTTGGAGTCAGTTAAAGACACACACATTGCAGTAGCACTTGAGCTAAGTCGAAATTTTGTGGCGCGGTTCGCTGAAAATTTTCTAGTGAGCTTGCAGTGTTGGTAAGGGTAAGATTGGCGAGGGATTACACTGATCTGAGGCCGAGAATACATAAATCAGAGAGGCAGATCCGTACCAGGCAGCACAGAGGCCAATAGGAGGGATGCAGCGTATCCAGGTTGACGCAGAGGCAGCGCAGGGGTTGACATAGAGCCTTCAAGGTGACATAAAGGCAGCGCAGAGCCCAGAAGGGTGACGCAGGGGCTACGCTGGGCAGGAGAGGCTGGAGACACGACGTTGGTGTTCCAGTGGGCCAGAAAGGGCTTGTATTCAATAATTCCCTTGAGGGTTTAAATCAGCCATATTTTCTATCCCCGAGTGATAAGGTACATTTGTCGTGAAATTCTCAGTCAGGCAAATCACTACTGGTGCCCAGGATGTATTCAGATTCTAGTTAATAATAAAACCCTCAAAGAGTTGTTGCCTCGGTTTTCCCGCATTGGGTTTTTTCGGGGACATTTGTCTGAAAAATCATGTATCTTTTGTCATATGTGCGCTATGTTTCAGTAAATGATCTGTATATGTGTAGGCTGCCGATTGTGTTTGCTTTGATATTTATCTGAATCTTCAGTTAAATAACTTGTTAATTAAATCAAAGAAGTAGGAGAAGTAAGTCAATATGCTGCAGTAGGGTTTTTGTGTTCAAAAATTTTCACCGCAACTTCATGAACATTTATCTATAGTACTTTTTCTTACTTCAAGATATATGCTTGTCACAATATGCCCTCCCTCTCAACTAGGGAGATATACCCTTTCTTCTATCCAGACTCCCTCTTAACTAGGGAGATCAACCACTTCCTTTTTCTAGAACATTGGAGAACCTTTTACGGCTTCATCAAGGTCATCTTGATTATCATGATCCTTATAGCTTCCTTCAGCATGCTTATACGAACATCTTCATTATCTTGAAGAATGAAGATTATGTACCCGCAAAACTTTAATAGCAAGTACAACCAAATACAAACATACAGAAGCATGAAGTTAACTATATTAAAAAAATTGGGCTTTAAATACCTAAACGTAGTTAGGTTCATGATCAGCAAGAGACACATACTTCTTGCTAGGGTTATTATCATAATGTAATATTCCCAATTAGCTTTGCTAATTGGAATATTTCGTTTTTGCTTTATTTTGCCGCTTTAGCTAGAAATAATAAATAAAGTGAGAAATAAGAGGGGTCACCTCACTTTATAAATAAAGTGTTCTTTTCCTAGTTGATTGACGTTATAACTTAGAGAGGGGGCCTTGGGGGTCCACATGAGTATGATGGGGAGGCATCAGGCTGACCCAAGGTTAACTGCGCAGGTCAAAGGAGAGTAAGGATGCAGTTAAGTTTTGGAGGGAGTTTGGCATTATAAAAGGAGGGGTTCTCACCTCATTTGGGCATGCATGATTTTATATTGATATTGAGAACTAGACTTCTGTCTGCTTCAGCACGCCGGTTGTTTAGTCGGTCTGCAGCACTGTTTAGTGCAACCGAGTGTCTCCGGTCGGAGATCTCACCCTTAGCCTCGGGGGACTTCGAGTGCCTGCCCTGGTAAGGTTATTTCTGGTTTCACCCTTAGATTCGGGGGACTTCGAGTGCCCGCCCTAGTAAGGTTAATTTCTGAGTTCTATCTTTCAGTTTCAGTAGCAGTTTCAGGTGGAGATTCGGAGAGGAAGAAGCCCTCTAGTGGCTGCGCAGATCTAGCAGGAAAAACGCTGTTTCAGCAGGAGGAAGGACGCAGTTCTTATCTGGGAGTGAGGACGTTGTTCCAGCAGGAAGAGGAGGACGCAGATCTGAAGTCACATTGATAGATCCAGCTTTGGAGATTGTAGATCTGAGCAGATAATTGCAGATCTGGTTCTGTAGGTTGCAGATCTGGTTCTGTAGGTTGCAGATCTGGAGGGGTAGCATTAGATCCAGCTTGGGAGATTGCAGATCTGAGGAGATATTGGCAGATCCAGCCTAGATCTGAAGAGATAACATCAGATCCAGCCTTTGGGGTTGCAGATCTGAAGAGATATTGGCAGATCTAGCATAGATCTGAAGAGATAGCAGTAGATCTGACACAGGAGGACGCAGATCTGGAGGGATAGGACGCAGATCTGGATTGGAGGCTTCAGATCCAACAGATCTGAGCATATAGAACGTTGATCCTTCTGGGAGGACGCTGATCTGATGAGTAGAGTCTGGTGAGTGAGATTTGACAGCGTTTTCAGTGTTTTCAGCCTTGAGGAGGTTGCCATTTCAGCCGGGGGTTTTGCAGGAGGATTCAGACCCTTTCCTCAGTGTGTTTCTTGAGCTTCTGCGTTGTTCCTGGAGGCACAGCGTTTTTGTAGGAGGAGGGTTTCTGGGGGCGATTTTCGGAGGTGGTCCGTTTGGTAAATGGTTTCTGGGTTTTGTCCGGAGCAGTGAGTATAGGTGATCTGGAGATTTTTAGCCCATTCCGGCAAGGGGATCAGCCCCTAGCTTCAGTTCATTCCAGCAGCAGCAGTTTACGGTAGTTTCTTCCAGCAGCTGGGATGCAGTTTCTATAGCAGCCATTTCCTATTTTTCTGAGAGGATTATGTACTTGCCTTGAGCAAGGATAGGTGCATTTATTTTGACTTTCTTGTACTCCTCTCTATGTAATTCAGATTAATAAAATGGCTCAGTTTTCTGGCATTCTATGTGTATTGGTTCCATGATCTGGTTCAGCATTGTGTTTCTATATCTGTCTGGCATCTTTCTGTTTATTACTGGTTATTTCCCTTTGGGGATATTACAGTGGTATCAGAGCATAATTCTGGCTCAGCCTGTGGTTTATGACATCAGAAAATAGATCATACAGAGCAATAGCAGTTGCAATACCAGGAACGCAGTTGGAAAAAGGGCCAAAATAAAAAGGGTCAAATTTTGAAGTTTGGAATTAGGAAAAACGTTTTCTGGGTTTTTCTGGGTTTTGGACAAGGATCACTTTCCCAAATTCCTGGGATTTTCTGAATAGTTTTCAGTGGGTAAATCGGAGGTCGAAGTTAAGCAGCAGTATGGTTTTGCAGCAGCCGTGCAGTTTCTGAGGAGCCTGTAGGCACCTAGCAGAAAATGCCAATGGCAGGAGATGTGAGTCCAGCTCGATATGCAGCCGTTTTTGCAGAGTGGCAGAGCCTAGGTCAGGCATTCATGGATGCTTTCCCCTGGGAGCGCTATTTCCAGTTCCGATGTGGCGGCAAGGCCCATGAGCATGAGCAGCACCAGCACAAGGGGCACGGATACCACCGTGATGACCACCGTGCAGCTAGTAGATTTCATTTGCCCAGGTTTGATGGCTCATCAAACAGTTCGGCAAAGTTCTGGGTGGAGAAGCTGGACATCTATTTCCAGCTTAACCAGATGACGCAGTCAGAGGCCATTAAGGTGGCAACATTGCATCTGGATGGTGAGGCCCGGGATTGGTGGTTCCATGGGATGGTGACACTCGGGCATTCTACAGTGACGACATATGCCGAGTTTACCCGGAGGGTGGTAGAGCGCTTTGACAGGAGGGATCCGAAGCAGCATTTTGTTGAGCTGACCAAGCTCAAACAGACTGGGAGTGCAGAGACATACATTTCAGACTTCTTGAGGATTTCGGTGATGGTACCTGATTTATCGGCAGCTCGGATGGTTTGCATGTTTGTGGGGGGGCTGTCAGAGCCACTTCGTAGCCTAGTCCTGTCGAACAGACCGACTACCCTTCAGGATGCCATCAGCAGGATTCGGGACTTACAGGATGTCTTACCCCGAACTCGGACACCTTATCCCCAGAGACAGGCCTTCCAGCCTAAGGGTAAGGACACGAGGGCTCCGCCTCCCAAGGCGAATCCTGGACGAGGGCAGTTTGATGATGAGGCCAGGAGAGAGCTGAGGAGGAAGCGGTTGTGCTTCACTTGCCGGGAGCCATGGGCACCGGGACACAGGTGTGCGGCAGGGAAGGCACACTTCATTGAGGTCTTCTCCGAGAGCAGTGGAGAAGAGGATGAGGGAACACAGGATTGCAGGGAGTTCGAGGATACACCTAGTGTGACACAGGACTCACCATCATTAGAGACATCCTTGACCGTGCCGGTTGATATCGTAGTGGAGGAGGTAGAGCCTACCCCAGTAGAGCCATCCACTGAGGTGATGACTGAAGCCATGTCCGAGTCTTCGGGTGGTAGCAGCACACGACAGATGGGCGAGGGATCAGGAGATATATCCACTATCGATGAGGCACTAGGAGATACAGAGGTATTGGACGATGATCGCAGACAGCGGTACCATCGGCTTCGGACGGACCTTCGAGTTTTGAAAGAGAAGGCCGCGTCAGTACGGGAGACCCTTTGGTTGCAGGACCAGGAGCTGGAGGGTATGAGAGCAACTTGTGCCAAGTCGGCGGCCAAGTTGGCCCACATTGGGGAACAGCTGGATTCCCTGATGGTACAACCAGAGGGCACATTGGAGCGTCAGATCATTCCCCTTCAGGTATGCATGGATGGGACTGGCGGTGCTGTTGAGTCATCTCTTCCCGTTGGAGAGAGAGAGGCAGAGCCACCTAGTCAGATCTCATATATTGACTTGGAGAATGGTATGAGACGATTAGAGTTGCACAGGGTACAGCAGCCACGTGTTGAGGTTGGATGGCGAGAGATTTTGAGTTGGTACTCGATGGAGCAGACTATGGATGAAGAGGAGGTCTCAAGGAGAGATCTCACTGGAGACGCACTTCGACACACCATGGGGTGCAATGACTTTCTTCCCTTCTCACAAGAGCAGATAGAAGATGGGGGACATCTTCGGATGGATAACATCTCTCATGTTTGTGTTGGACATCCCTTGAGCCATGCACATCATGATGGGAGGGTTTTGCCTACCACCTATTTGATTCTTGATAGGGTCTCATTGATCCTTGAGAAGTTTATATTCCAAAATCCCATGAAGTGCAAAATCAGAAATTTGATTTGGGAGGATGGTAGCCCTCATGGGAGGAGTACCGGGATGAGGAGAAGGAGGCATCCACAAGTGATTGAGTGGATGGGGATGATGAGCAAGGAGCTAGGAGGCTACTTGCAGATCTGTGCTACCAGACAGCAGGAGGCTTGGCTGCGCTGGTTACTCTTGAAAGAGTTTGGCCATCTCTTGGCAAACACTCTTCCTAAGAGTCAGAGGGTGGAGGAAAGATGGCTGGATACTTGCATCATTGAGCAGCATGGAGTATGTATGCATGGTGTTGCTATGATACTCGTTATGTCTTCATCACATGAGTTGTATGATGGACGTATGGGGAGGCAGCAAATTGGTTGGTTGCTTGGTTTGTTTCTGGGAGAGCGAGGGCAGATTTGCTCTCACACTTTGCATGATATTGCAGGAAGAGGGGATGGCACTATCTCCTTGATCTTTGATGATGACGGGGAAGCACTTCCATCTTGGGGAGTATTCCACACTTGTTGCAGCAGTATTAGAGGAGTCTTTGACAAGGAGCATGTCAAAGAGTAGAGTCTGGTATTGACGGGAGCTTATTTGCATGAGCTCCCAGCGTTGTCACCCTGGAGCAGAACATTATGGATGAAGTGTGCGCAGCAGAGATATGGTGGATCTATAACCCATAGGTCCCAGGATCACTTCATATTTGTTGCACAAAGAGGAGGTAGTGATGATAGAGACATCTATGGTATATTCTTCTTGACTTGGGTTTCCAAGCATGAGGAGGATTATCTTCTTACAGCACATGGTTCATTCTTCTTCATAGCATGCCAAAACACTATGGAGGACTCATTTATGGATCCATGTACCATCTTACTGCCAGCATATGGTCAGATTTGGATGGGAGGCTTGATTATGAGGGAGACACATGAGCTGAATGTGCCGGTGAGTATTTTCTGCACTACATGTTCTAATAGGAGCATGGGAGGAGGCATGGCCACCACTACTACATATGTGTTCTCTTTTGAGGTGGGCCATGAGATTGATATTCATCCATTGTACAGCTATGGGCAAGTGTTTGGCCTTATGTTGTCATATTCAGCCATTTACTACCCATTAGTAGATGTGATGAATCTTGTACATTGCTTGCCATGTAATTTTCTGAAGTTGCAGTGGATGAGACTACGTTGTATCCTGGTGAGAGATTGTTTGCATTATGTATCCTCATGTAGAACCTTCAGCAAACATCTCATTAGGGGGATCCATGATGACCATGTCATATTCTTCATGGATGGTTTGTTTTGGGCCAGCTTGTTCTTCATTGATAGAGGGACCTTCTATGGTGGATTGTTTTTCACTTTGCCATTGGAGGGCAATGATTTTGCAGCCCAGGATCAGCATAGACTCTACACTTGTCATGAGTGGAGAGTAGGACAGCAGGGGGTAAGCTATGATGCTTGCCAAGTTCATATTTTCAGCCCACCTTCATTACCAGAGCTTGAGGTGGAAGGAGATTTTCAGGAGTTGCCTTGTTGGGAGGTGGCTCATTTTGTCTGGGTGATTGCTTGGAGATGGAGGATCCACAGGAGAGAGATATTCCTCATTATATTTTCGACTCCATGCCTTGATTGGAGAGAGGTGACGAGTTGGTTCACAGTTGATGGGCCAGCTTACACAGTCATAGATGCAGAGCAGCAGCGGTCATGGTCTTTAGTCATAGCCAGAGGCAGTGAGCAGTTCGAGTCACGGGACTTGTGCGATTATTGGCCACAGTGGCGATGGGATCCGGGAGGACTATTGATTGGTTGGTACCATGAGAGGCCAGTTTGGGATCCTGGCATTGAGATATCCCTTCATATCATGGTGATGCAGGAGACAGAGAGGTTTCAGTGGGACCCAGGCACATTTTGCAGTATTGGCGGGGAGCATCAGCCAGAGAGTAGGCTTGTTCAAGCATTGCTTGAGAACAAGCAATTTTGGCCGGATGAGGATGCCACTTGGGAGAGTGAGCAGACTTTACAGCATCCATCATTTCAGTTGCTTGAAGACAAGCAACGTTTTGCCGGGGGAGACTGTAATATTCCCAATTAGCTTTGCTAATTGGAATATTTCATTTTTGCTTTATTTTGCCGCTTTAGCTAGAAATAATAAATAAAGTGAGAAATAAGAAGGGTCACCTCACTTTAGTCACCTCACTTTATAAATAAAGTGTTCTTTTCCTAGTTGATTGACGTTATAACTTAGAGAGGGGGCCTTGGGGGTCCACATGAGTATGATGGGGAGGCATCAGGTTGACCCAAGGTTAACTGCGCAGGTCAAAGGAGAGTAAGGACGCAGTTAAGTTTTGGAGGGAGTTTGGCATTATAAAAGGAGGGGTTCTCACCTCATTTGGGCATGCATGATTTTATATTGATATTGAGAGCTAGACTTCTGTCTGCTTCAGCACGCCGGTTGTTTAGTCGGTCTGCAGCACTGTTTAGTGCAACCGAGTGTCTTCGGTCGGAGATCTCACCCTTAGCCTCGGGGGACTTCGAGTGCCTGCCCTGGTAAGGTTATTTCTGGTTTCACCCTTAGCTTCGGGGGACTTCGAGTGCCTGCCCTAGTAAGGTTATTTTCTGAGTTTCATCCTTCAGTTTCAGTGGGAATTGGTAGCAGTTTCGGGTGGAGATTCGGAGAGGAAGAAGCCCTCTTGTGAGACGCGCGGATCTAGCGGGAAAAACGTTGTTTCGGCGGCGGGGAGGGAAGGACGCGATTCTTATGCAGGAGTGAGAATTGTTGTTTCGGCGGGGAAGGAGACCTTGGTCTGAAGTCACATTGATAGATCCCGACTTTGGAAGTTATAGATACGAAGGCAGATATTGGGATGCGGTTACGTGAGTTGCGGATACGGAGGTAACATTAGATCCGGCAGGAGATTGCGAGATGCGAGATATTGGCGGATCCGGCTAGATACGAAGAGATAACATGGATCTGACCTTTGGGTTGAGATCTGAAGAGATATTGGCAGATCTAGCATGGTCACGAAAGATAGCAGTAGATCTGACTGGGAACACAGATACGGGAGATGAGACCTTGAGATCGGATTGGGCTTCGATCCGGCGGATCGGCATACCGACGTTGATCATACGGGAGAGACGGAGTACGATGAGTAGAGTCTGGTGAGTGAGATTTGACAACGTTTTCAGTGTTTTCAACTTTGAGGAGGTTGCCATTTCAGCCGGGGGTTTGGCAGGAGGATTCAGACCCTTTCCTCAGTGTGTTTCTTGAGCTTCTACGCAGTTCCTGGAGGCACAGCGTTTTTGTAGGAGGAGGGTTTCTGGGGGCGATTTTCGGAGGTGGTCCGTTTGGTAAATGGTTTCTGGGTTTTGTCCGGAGCAGTGAGTATAGGTGATCTGGAGATTTTTAGCCCATTCCGGCAAGGGGATCAGCCCCTAGCTTCAGTTCATTCCAGCAGCAGCAGTTTACGGTAGTTTCTTCCAACAGCTGGGATGCAGTTTCTGTAGCAGCCATTTCCTATTTTTCTGAGAGGATTATGTACTTGCCTTGAGCAAGGATAGGTGCATTTATTCTGACTTTCTTGTACTCCTCTCTATGTAATTCAGATTAATAAAATGGCTCAGTTTTATGGCATTCTATGTGTATTGGTTCCATGATCTGGTTCAGCATTGTGTTTCTATATCTGTCTGGCATCTTTCTGTTTATTACTGGTTATTTCCCTTTGGGGATATTACACATAAACCCTAGACCACATCATCCAGACTTAAAGCAACTCAATCAAGATATCAGATTCATTATATCTAGGGCCTCAATTTCTGAGATATATGACAGACTCTACTCTTGCAAACCCTAGATTCCACCTTCAAGATACAAAGCCTTAGATTCAATCAAATAACAATTCTATAATGCATCTAAGGTTTCAACAATGTTAGACTCTACTATGGTTTGTTTGCAAACCCTATATTTTATCATCAAAACTAAATCATATTGGAAACAATATCATCATATCCTAGAGTATCAATCTTCTACTAGGATTTTGTTACAAACCCTATAATTCACAAACTATGACCATCAACAATTAGGTCAGCATACTCACATATACATATCAAGGATTTCATAATCATAATTTTGCATTTCATAGTACTATCTACTAGGAAGATACAAACATCAATACAAATCATTTAGGCTAGGGTTTGATCATACAGACGGATATACACCTAGGGTTTCATTCCAAGGACCTCATTTTGGCTAATACAAGGAACTTTCTTATAAACCTTAATTTTCCAAACCCTCAATATCTAGGGTTTCAATCAATGTTCCAAACATCACACTCGAGATTAAATTAGCGAGGATCCGAAATCGGAAAAAATAGTTAAAAATTGGGAAAAAAATCAGTAAAAATTGGCAAAAAATCGGCAATATAAAATTATTCATTTTTTTCAATTTTTTTAATATCTAAAGAATCCACAACATAAAATAAATGCATTGACACATAAATATGAAAAGAGAACTAATATATAAGATGTGCAATATCATGTCTAGTGCCACATCACACATAACAGTGAATCATGTCCTGAATACCATTATTGCGAACATTGTGATGTTATTGAGATATTTTGAAAAATTTGTGCTTCTTTCGAGGAGACGATTTAATCAGCCAATAAAATTGGTGATTTTTTCAATTTGAAAAAAATCGCGATTTTATCGTGCTTTTACCGAAAAATCGCAAGTCGATCACTAAAAGCGTAGACTGCGGCAACAACGAGTTTTTGAAGGGAAAATTTGGAATTTTTTTGTTCATTTTGCAAACAAAAGGCAAGAGTGAGAGCTAAGGAGGAGCAGAACTCATCTACAAGGGCAAGAGAGAAGACAAGTGAAGGAATTTAGCATCCCAAGAAAAAAATTTCAAGTTTGGACCAAGTTTCTTCAACAAAGCATGGTTTTCAGGTATGGGCATCAAATTTGGCCCATTTTTTTTTTCTTATTTTTCCCTGGGTTTCTATCACCCATTTATTTTCCATGATTTTTGTTTGGATTTGAGTGTATTTTTTTGTCACTTTTGTTGCATTTAGTAGAGAGGGTTTTCTTTTGCCAAAAATGCAAAATCTTGATTGTTAGTATTATTTTTTTAATTTCTTCTTGTGCCCTAGTTTTTTTCCATGGTTTTTGCTTGGGTTTGAATGTGTTTTTTTTTCCATTATTGTTGCATTGAGTTTAGGGTTTTTTTGTCAAAAATTCAAAATGTTGTATGTAAATTTTAATTTCATTTGTTTAACTTGCAATTCTTCTTGTGCCTTAGGTTCAAACTTCAAACTTCAGTCTTACATTAAAACTCAAGATTCAACAAAGCTACAAACATGGCAAGGAAAATGGACCCTCTGTGGGAATTTGGTGAACCTGATAGAGGGTTTGACAGATCAAATTTGACTTGCAAGTTATGTTGCCATCATATGACGGGGGGGTATATAGATTGAAGTACCACCTTGCACAAATTCCTGGACATGAGGTAGGGCCTTGCTCAAATACAATTCTAGAAATCATCCGAAGAGCCCTCAAATTATTGGAAGAAATAGAGACAACCAAACTGTCCAACGTGTTGAGAAACCAATGTAAGTAGACTTAGGTCTTTGACTCCTCTTTCCTGAGAACTACTCGTGAATTATGTTGGCTTATTTTACTTCTTTGTTATATTATCTTTCATCAAGCAATTACCAAATTATGTGTGTATGAAGATCACAAAACAAGAGACACAAGATGTAGGCACTCTGCCAGGGCAAAACCCCTATCTAGGGGAAAACCCAATCAAAATCTCTTCCTTCAACAGTTTTCCTGAGATAATCCTAGACTCTTCACCCTAGACACAAGCTTCCTCTAACCACCAAGTCAGCCCTTAAATCTAGCAGCTTCGATCTATATCTTCGACCTTGCAGCAGCAAAACTTCAATCTATGCAGCAGCAGCTACTTCAACCTATGCAGCACTTCGACCCCTACAACTTAGACCCTCCTGCAACTTCGACCTCCTGAAACTTCGACCTACTGCAGCAGCAGAATTTCGACCCTGCAACACCAGAAAATTCGATCCTGCAACTGCCTAGTAACTTCACATAAAAGAGAGACAGAGAGAGAGCCCAAAAACTTTGATCCTGCACTTCGCACTTTTTACGGCACTGCTTCTTATGTGTATCAAACTTGTTGATCGGATTAGCAAATAGATTGAATTGCACTTGTATATATAGGCTTCTTATGGGTCGAATTGCTTCCTTTCAAGCCGACATTATCAGGTAAGGGCCGACTTGGTGTGGAGGTGATAAAATTCATTTTTGACTCAAAAATAATTATTTTTACATGATTCAAAATCCCAAGAAGGGTCTCATAAAATATACAATGACTCTAATGACTCAACATAAATCCTAGAAGTCCATAATGGGGACTTTAACTAATAAAAGATGACCCAAGCATGAAACCCATGCTTTAATAAGTCATTGTAACAATAATAATAAAAATCTTTTTCATTCTTTTGATAAGTACATTACATAATGGCTCAAATACATTTATGAAGACCGAACCTAGTTACATTCTCCAACACTCCCTCTTAACTAGAGAGGTATGCATAACAAGTGCAAGGAAGACCTCAAAACATATGAACTATGAAGAGTTTAGGCATCACTATGCCATGGACTAGATTCCTGACCAAGACAATCTATCCGGGTGGGACTAAGATGGACTAAAGCTTTCAGACTCTCTAGGGACCAACAGGCTTACTTGCTAACCATCAACCCAGGGATCCAAGTGTGTATCCAAGGTCAGAGTTCTATTTACAATGCCACACTCCCTACTTTGGGATCTAGACATCAACACATAGTGTCGACCTGATGTCCTCCCAAGCAATGTGTCACACATAAAGCCTCAACAAATATCTTCCAAACTTTTATTATTATCAACAAAATCAGCGATATCTACTAAACCAAGCATGTTTTGAAGATATTCAAACTTCTTATTAGGAAGAGACTTTGTTACTATATCAGCTACCTGATCGTCGATCAGGACATACTGTAGCTTCATGATAACATCCTGCACCAAGTTCCTATTGTAGTGGAACTTATTGTTGATATGCTTTGTCCTAGCATGAAACACGGAATCTTCAAACATCTTTATGCAGCTTCGATTGTCACAGTTTATCACAGTAGGACCTAGAGGTTTCTCGAACAAATTTGTCAAAAGCTTCCTCAACCATACAGCCTCATTTCCTACTTCACATGCAGCCACATATTCTGCTTCAGCACTACTTAAAGCAACGGAATCTTGCTCTCTACTTATCCATAAGATCATGGCAGATCCCAAACTAAAGCATCCACTTGTAATGCTTCTTCGATCAGTCTCACTACCACCCCAATCAGAATCTATGAAGCCAATCAGCTTGACTTCCTTGCTATCGTGCTTTAGGTAGTGATGTGTAGTGCCACGAAGATATCTCAATATATGTTTGGCAGCTATCCAGTGATCATGTTATGAATATAATTCATAACGAATATAATAAATATAGTTATTAATAGTTAAATAAGGATTATGTAAATAGTCATTAAGTTAGTGAAAGGGCATGTCTAAGAGACATGCCTAGTCATGAAAGGTCACCTGCGTAGGTATATAAGCAGGGCCTCATTGTAACATTTTAGCATCATCTTTTATACATTTTATATATAATATATTATTATTACAATACCTCTTGTGTATTTTACAATTAAGTCAACAAGCCTACAGCTTTGTTGCTCCATTTGGTATCAGAGAGGCGATCTTCTCGCCTAGAACGAAGCACCTACGCCACTGTTGGCTGCTTTCAGCTGTTACATGATGTGCCTCAAAATTGCTACCGCTTGATATCTTCATCAATGATGATGGCCGATTTCAACAAAAGGTTGATCAATCTGGAGGGTAAGATCAATAATTCCGATAAATTCACTAAATGATTAGTTAATCTTGAGGATAAGGTTACAGGAAATTATGACGCCATCAAACAACTTCAAGACACGACAAATCGGATAGAAAGGCAAATGTTGAAAATCCGTAGCGAGTCCAGAGACACGCATAAAAAGGCAATGCAGAAGATGAACACCATTTTGGACAAGATAAATCTAATGCAAAAACCAATATTCCCGAATATTGAACATAGTCAACAGAACAATTTAGCTGATTCAGAAAATTCAGAAGATAATCATGAAGAATCACTACATTCTAAAGAAGATCAGGTTATGGGAATTCCAACTTATGAGAATGATGATGATCTTCAGGAAACTGTTGAAGAAACAGAAAAAGATGAAGCTGATGTGGATGAAGATTATGAAGATCATGATGATTCAGATAAAGATAATGTGGAAGAAGGCTATCTTGAGAAACAAGAACATCCACATGAAGATGAAGATGATCTCAACAACCATAATGATGATGAGTTTATTCCACCAATAGTAGTGCCAGACACTTGGACCATAAGAAAACTTGATAGTAGGAATTTTGTCCAATCACAGTTAAAACATGGAAAAACCCCTTCACCCATACAAACCATATGGCAAGAAGAGAAGCATACGTTAGGGACTAATTCTGGAATAAATATGCAAAAAAATAAATTTAAGATGTTTTTCCATGGCAATAGGAAAATTATAGCTAAAATTGAATATCAACCCCAATTGGTAGCAACTTTCCTTGGTATTCCAAAAATGGGGGAGATAGAAAATATCAGCCAACATGTCCAATTCATCAGAGAAAACGTTGAAGAAGAAAAAGAAAAAGACATTTTTGAAAATAACTATGAGGATCACACATTGGTAAAGCAGGTGGAGGGAACTTTAAAGGTTGAGTTCGTCGAGTTTCGTTGTAAAGAGTACATGGAGGTTTATAGAACTATGTACAAACTGCACCACTACCCTCAGCAAGTTTTAATTGAGATGAAAATGACATTGGCAATGAATATGCAGTTTTCTCATTTACTACTTTGCATTTTAATTCTGATCCACTTCTCTCTAGCAAACTCTGAGAATGTGACCGCGCAGGGACTATACAAGATAGCTTCATCTCTTGAGATGTTCGTGGACAATTATAAAGATGAAGTTGATTTTGATAAGGATGAAGATGATACTCCAGCTGTTGCTCGGCAAGCTGTATCAACAGGGACAAATTTGTTTCGTAATACATTTGAAGAGGTTGCTCTACAGGGCATATATTTTGGTCACGTGGACCACTCTCTGGAAGACTCATGGGCATGGATGGTAAAATTTAAGGATGCAGTATACCCAATTGCTTTCCAGCCTGGAACCGATGGCATAAAATTGTTGGCAGTGAAGTTTGTGGAAACAACAAGATTGTTCTTTACCCCAGATCCTAATGTTTCTCCCCAACCACCACCTTTTCAGCAAAGCAATGATGGGAAGTCGAGGGGTTTTAGTATATCATGAATACTTGGAGGGCATCCTGTGCTTGAGGCGGGACTGCTAGGATGGGAGGCAAGCAAAAAATTTGGGCCTTCTATTGGATCAACTGCGTTTATCTGATGTCACAACAAACCACAAGGGCAGGCATGACCCTGCTTCAAAAATGGCTTTGTTTCAAAAAGGTCTTGAGCTCGCTGATGACGAATTATTAATCCGTTATCAGGCACCGCAGATAAAGATACACGTTGTTGTCGAATTCCAGAGAGGATCATTCTTAGAGGGAGATGCCTTGTCTGAGCGACACCGAAACGAGCGACTCCAAAGACTGTGTATCATAAGAATTTATGAGCACAATATAAATAATAGTACTATCGCTTCTCTATTATGTGTAATCAAGCACTGCACATGCGCTATGCTTTGTTGCTCCAGATCACGACGAGGCTCCAACTGAAATTGACTAAGAATGTTCACAGAAAACATATATTCGGCCTAGTATTTACCAAATACATCAGAGAACCCACCAACTTACGATAGGAGGTAAGATCTACGAGAGTTGAATCAGAGCTTCTCAACTTCTTGAGATTTGTGACCATGGGAGTAGTCATGGGCTTGGAATCAATCATCCCAAATTTCTCCCCAAATATATCTCCCTGGGTTTTTTCCATACTTCCAGACCTAGGTAATAGTGCATCAATCCCAGATCTTTCATCTCAAACTCGGTTGCCAGCATCTTCTTACATTCTTGTTTCCTTCACTCCACACCAGTGATGAATAGATCATCCACATATAGTAGAATAATGACTGGCTCATTATCCACAACCTTGATGTAGAGATTTGGATCAACAGTACTCTTCACGAACCCAATTCTTAGAAGGTATGCATCCATTCTTGCATACCATGCCCTAGGAGCTTGCTTCAAACCATATAGGGTCTTCTTGAGTCTACAAACATGAGTGTCTTTGCTATTTACTTCAAAGCCTTCAAGTTATTCAATGTATACTTCTTCATCGATGGTCCCATTCAAAAATGGTGTCTTCACATCCATTTGATGGATATTCCATCCCATTGTAGCAGCCAATGAAACCAAAGATCTAATAGTAGTATACCTTGCAATGGGTGCAAAGGTTTCTTCATAATCTATGCCATCCTTTTGAGAGAAACCCCTTGCAACAAATCTAGCTTTGTATTTGTCTATACTTCCATCAACATCGTGCTTGATCTTGTTTGTAGGTGACAATCAATTTGTCACTAGGTCTAGGAACGATTTCCCAAACCCCATTCTTCATGACGGATTGATATTCTTCCTGCATTGCCTTCTTCCACACTTTTTGATGAGCAACTTCTTTAAATATAGATGGTTCGGCTTCAATTAGTTTTGTCATGTATGCAGCATATCCAAAATATCTTTTTGGTTTTTTGCTTTCTCTAAAGGTTCCTTTTGCAGCTCCATGTCCTTCATCATCTTCAAGAGTAGCCTTTAACCAATTTGGCCTTTCCTTGTGTTTAGTATGATCACAGGTTGAATAGGCTCACTTGGACCTTCTTTTTCATCTTGAAATGTAGTAGGATTGTCGTGGTGTACTTCTTCTTCGAATGTTGGCGTATCTTTGTCATCAGAATCAATAGGAATATCTTTGGATCTTATGCAAGCATGATTTTCATCAAATATAACGTCCTTGCTTACTTCAATATGTCTTTCTTCCTTTATGTAGATTCTATATGCTTTTAAAGAGAGGCTCTAGCCAGCGAAGATCCCTTTCATGCTTGTAAAATCTAGCTTCCTTCGCTTGTCCTTTAGAACATGGATATAGGCAGGACCAAGTTTGTGGGTAAGCTTCTCCCCCCTCTCGAACCCGCTCCCAATTCGTGCTCCGAGTGGGATCGTTTTGGGAGCGCTCGGAAGCGCGCTCCCGAAAATGCTCCCTGAGGGGAGCGTTTTCAGGAGCACGCTCCCTAAACAAGAAAAACGCTCCCTATTTTCAGGGACCGTTTCAGGGAGCGTTTTACGGAGCGCCTCAGGGAGAGTTTTAGGGAGCGTTTTTTTTAGGGAGGGAGCGTTTTAGGGAGCGATTTTTTTTAGGGATGGAGCATTTTAGGGAGCGTTTTTTTAGAAAGGGAGCGTTTTCGGGAGCGTTTTTTTAGGGAGAGAGCATTTTCGGGAGCGTTTTTTTGGCTTAAAGACTTGGTCCTAAATGAAATTACTTGCTCTCCATTTGCTTAAATCATCCATTTGCCAACCTAACTATACTGTCAATATAATTTGTGTATCAACTATTTTTTAACATATTATGATATAATTCGATTTGGTAATGGCCATTATTTTCTTGTAAACCCAGGAAAGGTATGTCCTTTAACAATCTTGAGACAAAATTTTCTCCCATAAAGTTGAATGGATTTTGTTCAAACTAGTTGAAAAGCATACATCATATTCCTTTTATGCAAGGATCAACTGCCAAGGTATGAGTAAAGGCTAATTTTCATTAAGGAATAAAAACAAAAGCTTATCTTTAAGACTCATTCTGTTGTAGTTATTATAAGCAGAATATATGACCCTTTGAAACTCAGTATTTAATTCAACAACAATTTCTCTCCACTGTAAAAAGGGCCTAAATATTATGAAATCATTCTTTGTACTATTGTTAATGCCTTACACCTACTACTTTCTTCCATTGAAACCAAGTTGACAGTCCTTTGCAATCAAGATATGCCATCTTATTGGAGACAGTGATGGATGACCGAAATATTTGTTGATTTTAGAGTTTCTGAGTTAGGAATCTCCACAGTGAGCATTTTTGCGTCTACGTTTCGGGTCTAGAACAAGACCGATCATCAGAATTTGTCATCATTGTTCTAGACCCAAAACGTAGATGCAAAAATGCTCACTATGGAGATTCCGAACTTAGAAACTCTAAACTCACACCACAGAAATCTGAAATCTATATTTGTTGATGTTTCATGAATGCCTCTACCCTTTTAGGTCATGGCCATATCGCTTGCATGAGATGGGGGCTTGTGTATTTTCCCATCTACTGTTTCTTAGAGATTTTTTGACCTTAATGGCAAAGTGGGTAACCAGTTGATGAAAATGCAATTGCTTAAACTTTGGATAATAAATGATATGCCTTCTAGGTTGAATTTCCCATTTCCTTAAAAGAAATTAATTTATTCCTTAGCAACACATTCTACGTGTTCTCCACCTGTTGGACATGACGAATACCTAAGCATTCAGCTAAAGTGCAGATCCCATTCTCCCCCTGGGGACTCACTTACAGCTCTAAGATTTTAAATCTATTATATTTTATTAGGCAAGATCCCATTTTTTTTCTTAAGCGGCCATCACATAAAAAATCATGTAGCTTTTTGCACAATGATATCAAAATCAAAGCCCTAGTTTAAGCTTCCTAATGTGACCCCAACATTACAATATATGACCGTATCTTTTAAGATGATATTCTGTTAGATGTGTTCCAAAAACTAGATGTATCATGTGATTTTCTCAATATGTGTTCAGTGTTTATTAATACGCCATCGTTTTTAAGATTTTTAAATCTTTACAACCATCTAGATTTCTATGGTTGACAATTTTCACATTATTTCATCCAAGACACCATAGGTTAGGGCTTTTTCATTTTCTTCTAGGTTACATCTTGGGAATTTGTGTAAATATTTTATTGGATCATTATCTTTAAGTGGTTGTCTGACATAAAGTATCTTCTCTTCATTCTTACATCTTTACAAATAACCTTTAACGTTTCTAGAGAAATTATTCTTCATTCTTACATCTTTACAAATACCCTTTAACATTTCTAGAGAAATTATTCACATTTTTTAATTATATTTTCTAAGGGAAGACAATGTCAACAAGCATTAAGGCCAAGCCTTAGAAGACTACCATTACCACGATTTGCTCAAATTTCAAAAATTAGACATTTCTCGTGGCAAGAGGGCAAAGTTGCAAACAATAGATAAAATAGATTTACTAGTCTTTTCTAGTTTCTAGTAGTTTTTAACTTTTTATAACTGTTGAAACTCGACTATTTCATATTTAATTTGATATTTTTTGTAAACAATATATGACAATTTAAGTTTGAAGTTTGAAACTTTGAAGTTGGCAGTTATAAGTTTATAACTCATTATGAATTATGAATATGATGCTTCATGAAATTTGAAAGTTGTTTCATTTCGTTTCATTTTATAACATTTCATTTCATGTTAAATATTCTTTTTTGTAAATGTTACACTTAGCTTACAAGTACAACTATGGTGATCAATGAATCGATGATGATAAATGTTATATATTGAATTTTGAAAGCTTGAAACTTTAAGATTGATGAATCATGAGACTCAAGAGTCAATATGTTGAATGTTTCTAACTTCTAGATTAGAATCATAACTTCTAGATGATTGATGTTATATGGTTCAATCTATGTTTTTATGTCTAATTCATCATTCTACATGCTTTTGTTGACACATATGCATCAAAATATAAAAATATATATATATATATATATATTATAAAAAGCGCTCCCCGAAACGCTCCCAAACTGGGAGCTTCTGAAAATGGCGCTCTCACTCCCGCTCCTCGCTCCCAAGTAACCATGGGCAGGACACCCAAAGATTCGGAGATGGTCCACACTTGGCTTCTTCCTTGTGAATGCTTCCTCAGGTGTCATGTTCTCAAGAATTCTATGAGGACTTCTATTTTGAATGTATATTGTTGTCATTGTTGCTTCTCCCCAAAGAAACTTTGATAAGTCTTGATCAAAGATCATTGTTCTTATACCTTAATTCGGCCACTCCATTTTGTTCGGATAGTAGGAAACAATGAGCTCCCTCTTAATTCTTGCTTCTTTACAATATGCAATCAATTCTTTGGAGGTGTATTCCCCACCATTTTCGGATGTCAAAGCCTTTATTCTTCTTTCAGTTAGAGTTTGCACTTCAGATCTAAACTCCTTGAATTTCTCAAATACTTCATCCTTTTTCTTGAGAAGGTAGAGCCATGTCGTTCACGAGTGATTATCAATGAATGTTACATAGTAAAGATGATCTCCAAGTGATTTATCAAATATAGGACCACACACATCATAATGAATGAGGTCTAACATTTCTTTAGACATTGTTTCACTATCTGTAAATGGTTTTCTTGTATTTTTACCCAAAGCACATCCCTTGCAAACTCCTTTACGATCTTCTTTGATATTGGGGATGCTATTATCCAGTTGATTGAGAGAGGGAATGACCTTGTAGTGTAGATGACCATATATTCTATGCCATAGTTCAATGGGATACATTTCCGTATGAACTAATGCTTGAGGAGATGGTGTTATGACTATATAAACTTCCTTCACGAACTCCAATAACCCTACCTTTATTGATACTTGAATCTTTTCCCCAAACCAAAACCTTTCCAGCAACTCTATCCCCTTTGTCTTCTAACCAAGAAATTGAAAGCAAATTCTTTTCCAACCCTGGAACATATAGAATATTGTTGAGGTGTAGCTTAGCTCCATTCTCCAGCTTCAAATATGTTGATCTTAGGCCTCTAACAGCATAGTTTTTGTTGTCTCCCAATTCCATTGCATGAGAAGATGATTCCTTTGATAGAGTGTCAAGTTGTTTACTCCCCCTTGTCATGTGCCTTGATGCTCCACTATCAATAGTCCATGCATTGTCATCATTAAGTGAACATGTAAGTGCAGCCAAGAACCCTTAGCTTTTGACCTTGTTGAATAAGTAGTAGAATATTCTCTTGATCCATCTTCCTGCAGTATTGAATCCCATTTTCATTTAACTTATCATAGAGGGGGTAACCATTTCCTCCAAGATTTGCTCTTACTCTCCAAGTCTCTCTCTCACACAATCTCCTTCAAGTCTCTCCAACTCCCTCTCAAGTTCGAATTCACAATGCACAAGTGAGGTGAGATGATATGAGACTCATATATATAGGAGGGGCAATGAATTATTGACATAAAGGAGGAAGCAATACGCATGCCTTGAGGAGGAGTTAAAATGCCAAAATAGGATTGTAACTTATGCCATAAAGGAGAGGACTGTAACTTATGCATTTAGGAGAGAAGTGTAACTTATGCGTTAAAGAGTTGTAAGAGGAATCTTTTTATGACGAGTCATTAAAGTGTGTAAGAGAGTGTAAGAGGTGTGTAAGAGCATTAAAGAGAGAGAGGAATGAATCCATTAAGAGAGAGAGTAGCATATGCTTTAATTGAGGGGAGTTAGATATGACATGATTGAGAGACTTGAACTTTTTTTTTAATAATAATACAATAATATCTTAAGAATAATAATAATAATAATGATGATGATGATTAATTCGAAATTGAACTATTAGGATTGATTGATGATCAAAAGGGATTTTCCATCAATAATGCTTGAATAACAATTGATGTAAGGTGATTTACTATTTTTGGAAAGTCATACTTGAGACTCTTTATTTTTTGAACTTCTATATTTAGACTTACTATTTTTAGAAATTCCATTTTTATAAATTCATCCCTGAGCTACCAATTTTCAACACTCCCTCACAGCTAGGGAGGGATTCCTTTATGCAAAAAAGATCTTTTCTTTCTCTTCTCATCTCTATTCATCTCTGCTCTGTATCATCTGGAACAATGATGTCTCACTCTAATGAAGAAGAAGAATCATAGGGGAGATTCATCCATCACCCTATATTCACTTGGTGGCAATACCACTTGCCAACATACGACAAGGATCTCGCACAACAAAGTCTCATCTCAGCTTGGGGAGATCCATTTGTAAACACATGACAAGGATCTTGCACATCCAAGGCTCACCACTTCTTGGGGGGATCCACTTGTTGTGAAAGTTTCAAAACAGAAACCCTACTGCAGTATCTAGATCTACTTCACCTACTTTTTTAATTAACATTAACAAGTTATTTTACTGAATTATTCAGAAAAACATTGAAGTAGACACTAGTTGCAGCCTACTAGTTACAGATCATTTACTGAACAATACACACATGTGACAAGATTACACACGATTTTTCGAACAAATGTCCTCGAAAAAACCCAATGTGGGATAACCAGTGCAGCAGCTCTAGAGGGTTTTTATCAAAGATGAAAAAATCGCGATCGGGATATTATCGCCGAGGGGAAAAAATCGGAAAAAATCGTAAAAATCGGGAAAAAATCGGCACATACAAAAATATTCATTTTTTTTCAATTTTTTTAATATCTAAAGCATCTACAGCATAAAATAAATGCATTGACACATAAATATGAAAAAAAAACTAATATATAAGATGTGTAATATAATGTCTAGTGCTACATCACACATAAAACTGAATCCTGTCCTGAATACTAAGTCCTGAGTCTCAAGAGTCAACTCAGCCTCAAAATATCAACAAAAAATATAATAATGTATCTCATATCATGAGTCATAATGTCAACAGTCATATACAAAGGAATGTCAATGCACCATATAACCTATGGTCCTATACTATTGATTTCCTCTGCCCCTCTTGCGAGAAAATACAACAGCTTTGCCTTTCTCTCTAGATGAAGACGCTGGCGGGACTGGCAATGGGCTCTGTCGTGCTCTAGAAGAAAAAAATGAAGCACCAGAACCGGAACGGGAACCTGAACCACTAGGAGCTAAAGGCGGCAGACCACTTCCTCTACCGGTAGTAGTGGTAGGTGGTGTCACCTCCTCCTCCTTCTCCTCCTCCTCCTGCTGCTCCTCCTCCTCCTCCTCCTCCTCCTCCTCCTCCCCCTCCACTACCTCCTCCTCTATCCAATCAGGGGTTGACTCCATGACAGGCCTCTGAGCCTCAACCCTCCATTCAGCAGTGGTGTCAATCGCATCTAAAGAGATGGCCTCCATATCAGGGGTCCTCTCAAGTTGTCTCACCCACAATCTAAGATTGTAGTAGACGTAAACCATGTCATTGAGCCGCTGACCCTCCAACCTGTACAAGGGTCATAAATTAATAAATTAAATATTTAAAAAAAAAATATTTAATGAATTCAAAAAATCAGTTCGAAATTTGAATATGTTAAGTTTTTTACCTGTTGCGCCTTTTGGTGTGTATTTTTTCAAATACACTCCAGTTGCGCTCGCATCCTGAAGCGCTACATGTTTGGCTGAATATTCTAATGGCAAGTTTTTGGAGTTTTGATAATCTGCCACCGTAGCTCCTCCACCATGCATCTACAAGTTACAAGTTACAACAAATAAGATAAACTTATAATTTATAAAGTTACAAACATAAGAAAATTTTTAAAATAATGAAAATCTTACCTGGCATTTTAGCAGTCCTATCCTGGACAGCCATGTCGAAGCTCAAGGTGCCACTTGCCATTCTGTATACCTCCATCTCTTTGGATATCTCTGCACGTTCTGATGGATTTGGCACCATCTTCTGAACACAAGTGAAAAAGCCATCCATGACCTCGGCATCAAATAGAAAACCACATGAATAAGCAAATGCGGGGTTCAGGAAGAGCCCTGCAGCATGAATGGGACGATGGAGTGTGTTGTTCCATCGATCATCAATCACTTCCCATAAAAGAAGTTGTCTCTGAAACCCATCATCACCCTTATCATCATAATAGCTGCGAACAGCTTCTTTGGCCTATCCATGGCCTCATACAAGTAGCCCATTGCGGGCTTCTCTCCATCCACCAATCTAAGAACCTTTACCAAAGGTTCACTAATGCTGCACACCTCTTCCACTCCAACCCAGAAATCTTCCTGATATGACACCAACCTGCAGCTGGCCTGTCCCTCTGATTTGCGGCTGATAGTCAAAGCACGCCACTCATCTGAAAGAAACATTCTCTTCAAATCCCACTTAGAATTCAAGAGGGATTGAAGAGAGATGAAAGTAGCGGCAAATCGTGTAATAGCAGGCCGCACCAACTCCTTATTGTTGGTGAATGTCCTCATCAAATGAAGCACAGATCCATGGTTATATATAAATTTTGTGATTCTCTTTGATGATTCTACAATATCTTTGACAAAATCAAGCTTTCCGATGTTCTCCAACATCAAATCAAGGCAATGTGCAGCACAAGGTGTCCAAAATATGCTCGGATACCTCTCCATAAGCATCTTGCCAGCTGAAACATAGTTTGCAGTGTTGTCCGTTATGATTTGGACAACATTTTGGGGCCCAACCTCCATAATGAACACATCTAATAAATCACATAATAATCTTGCATCTTTGACATGTGCAGATGCATCAACAGAGTTCATAAACATTGTCCCCTTGGGACAACTGACCAAGAAGTTAATAAGGGTCCTACCCTTTTGATCAGTCCAACCATCTGACATCACAGTGCATCTTGTGACTTCCCATGATGCCCTTAACTCTTCCAATCTCTTGGTGCAGTCAGCTTTCTCATTTTGCAGAATGCGCCCTTTAAGGTCATGATATGTAGGGGCTTTGTATCCTGGGCCAACAACAGCGATAGCATCAATCGCAGCCTGATAAAATGGATTGTTCCTCGCAACATTGAAAGGAATATCACTCCAAAGAAACAGTTTGCCCAACAACTTATCAGCTTCTTCCTTCTCCTTTCTTTTAATAAGGGAAGAGATAGATGGCTGTGCCCCGGGAGTGGTTCTAGGAACAAAAAATGAGGAGGCAACTGCGAGGCTGCCTGCAGAAGAGGCTGATGCTGAAGAGCCACTACCACTCTCACGGTCAACTCCAAACCCTGATATTTGACTCTTCAGAGCTGCTTTGCTGACTTTAGTGGTTTCTATTTCTCCCAATGAGTTCATGGCTCTTCTGATTATTTCTGGATTGGTGTTTTTGCAAGGGCCTACTTCATGCCCAAGAATTTGTGCCAGGTGGTATTTCAACCTGTATACCCCCCCTGCCATGTGTTGACCACATAATTTGCAAGTCAAGTTTAATCGGTCAAACCCCCTATCAGGTTCACCAATTTCCCAGAAAGGATCTAATTTCCTTGGCATGTTGGAAACTTTGAACTTTGAATGTTGAAATTTGAACCTAGGGCACAAGAAAAATTGCCAGTTAAAAAATAAAATAAAAAAATTACAATTTTACATGCAACATTTTGATTTTTTTCACCAAAAAAAACCCTCAACTCAATGCAAAAATAATAGGAAAAAATACATGTTGAAACACAAACAAAAATAATGGGAAGAACCTAAGAGCACAAGAAGAAATATAAAAAACAAAATTTAACAAACAATTTTTTGCATTTTTGACCAAAATAAACCCTCTCCTCTCAATAAAACAAAAAAAAACAAAAAAACACAACCAAATGCAATCACAAATGATGAAAAATACATAGGTAATAGAAACCCATGGAAGAACAAGAGAAAAACAAAAAAAAATGGGTCAAATTTGATGCCCATACCTGGAAAAACGTTTTGCCGGAGACACTTGGTCCAAATTCGATTTTTGTTCGCTTGGCTTGCAAGAAATTCTTCACTTTTGTCCAATCTTGGGCTTGTAAATCACCTCCTTCCCTCCTTGGCTCTCCTCCTTCCCTCCTTGGCTCTCATAAGCAAGTCTGTCCAATAAAAATGAAATTGAAAAAACCAAAAACCGCATATATAAAGTCGTTGTTGGAGGCAGCGACGATTATTTCCCATCGAATCGCGATAATTACGAAAAAATCGCGATAATATCGCGCTAACGATAATTTCAAAAAATCGCCGAAATTATCGTCGATAAAATCGTTCACTTGAAAAACTCGCGATTTTTTCAAATAATCGCGATAAAATCGCGATTTTTTCATCTTTGGCTTTTATTATTATGAAGAATCTGAATACAACATTCTGGGCACTAGAAATGGTTGTCCCTACAGAGAAATTACACGGCAATTTGTGCCTTTCACTCAGAAACAGAAGATATGGCTTTATCACACCCTCAAACGAGCTTTACAGATCACGAGCCCCTTCTGCCCCACTGGAACCCTCAGTGCTGCCTCTGCAACCTCTGCATCAGCCCTCACTAGCCAGCGTCGTCACTGCATCACCCTGACTGGTGTTGCGCTGCCCTGGTCGCGCCTGTGTCACCCTGGTTGGTGCTGCGTTTCCCCTACATTGCACTGGCTGGGTCTGCATCACCCTGGCTAGGCTTATGTAGCCTCTGCGTAGTGTTGGCTGAACTACATCCTCCTAGTTGGCTCTGCACTGACTAGTACTCACTGCCCCTCTGCTATTGTATTCTCGGCCTTGGATCAGCTCATCCCTCGCCAATATTTGCCCCTCACTACACTGCAAACTCGCTTCGAATTTCTCAGCAAACCCCACCCAGAAATTCAGCTTAGCTTCAATGCTCTGCTTATGTGTGTGTGTCTCCAACTAACCCTAAGCCTTTCTCTTACACTTTTTTCGTTGGAAAACCAACGGTCATGATCAAATCTCTAATCGACGACTCAGATTAAAAGACTGCTTGATCCATGTCACTTAGAACATTTCATCACATGTGTTTAATTAATTCACTTTAATTTTTCTAATTTCCTAAGTTAGACTTAGGGTCCTCATTAAAAAAATTAATCATTAGAATAAATTTCTCCAAACGCTTTGAGGGTTTTGGAGGTCTCGTGTATCTTAGCCCCTCCACAAAATTTCAGGGCTAGAGCACACACAATGCTACCCCAAAATCTAAACACTAAGTATTGCCTGATCTCGGCATGGGTCTCTGAATTGTTGATGTTTGGCCTGTTTCCCTCCTTCCATTGTGTTGTTTCTTTTTGTATTGTTTCCCGTGTCACTGTCACTAACACTGCTACATATGTACTTCAGCTCCCTCTCAAATTGCTGCAACATCATGCTGCCCATAGCATTGCCACTGTAACTGCTGCATTGCAACTCAGTTGTTGAGAAGTAAGCAACTGAAGGACCCCTACCCAATCAGTGACAGACAAGTCAGTCGGGCTACACCTCATCACTGAAGCTCCCTTGGCTATTGCGGTACATTGTCTCCCTGAAGCCATTGCGTTGTTGCAGCTCTGCACTGCATAAGCACTGCCCCCTCTGCACTGCTGAAGTCCCATTAGCCTCTGCGTTGTTGCTCCTACGTTGATGTTGCCTCTGAACTGGGCTGCTTCTATCTACAATGTCCCAGCTTTGCCCTCCGCTTCACTATGATCTCCTACAACCACTGCCCCACTTGTCCCGCTACTGTCTTAAGGCTCCTGTAGCTCATATGTGATCCAAGAGTTTGGGCACCTCAAGGATCCTGCCTCTCTCCATCTATAGCTGCTCTACAGATCAATATCACCCCACTTACATGGTTCATGAGCACTCATGGCTATGTCATCGTCACTACCATCGTCCCCTTTTGTTGCTGCTGCCTTGGATTCAAAAGATCTCTTGTCCTTCTTCTTAGGACAATTGCTAGCGAAGTGTCCAAGTTCACCACAGTTTAAGCACTGGACCTTGGATAGGTCCCTCTTCTTCTTCCCTTGTTGCCTCTGTCCCTTTGATGCAAGGGTTGCATCCTCCTCCTCTTTCTTTACTTTGACTGTACCGTTGTTGCTGCTTTGCCTCTTGGTAAACCTCCTGATTTCTTCCTGACGAAGGATTGCCCACATATCCGCCCAGGATGGTAACGCTGCCCTAACCAAGATGCTCAGGACAAACGTTTCCCATTCCTCGATGACTGCATTCAGGGCAGTCCTCACCAAGAGCCCTTCATCCAGAGTCGTACCCATGGTGATCAATTGGTCCTGGATAGTCTGAAGCTATGTTGCAAGAAATGTGGGTCCAGCCCTCGTTTCAACAAAGAAGCGAAACATAAACGCATTCCGCCGTACTGGTACGTTTCTCGTTGGGGAAACGTGCCCAATACGGCTAGAAACGAGTTTCCAGGCTGTACGGCCGTATTTCCATCGATTTAACTTGTTTTTTTTTTTTTTTTTGCTTGTGTTTTAATATTTCTTTAATTGTTGAAAGCATCTTTTGGATGTTTCTACTGCTATTTTTGATAAGGATTCTGATTATGAGTATTAGTCTTTTGACTCTATAGTAATTGCAATCTCATAGTCTTTACTGTACTTGCAGCCTCATATATATAATAAAGGTTGATTTTGATATATAATAAAGGTTGGTTTTGGATATTCCGATATTGCTATTTTCATTGTGTGTATGTGTTGAACACCTAATCCTCTATGGGTAGGTGTGGAAGGCGAAGAGTCACAAAGGAGTCCAAGTGACCTTGGAATGTGAAATCCAAGGGTCACCTCATTGTATTATAAATGTACATCATATCAATGGTAATATACAACGAATGCTTATCTTTCTATTTGTGTGTTTTATCTTCTCCTCCACCATGTATGTGTTTAACATGGTATCAGAGCTGATACGTTCATAACCAGCTCAACATTGAGTGAGCCATTTGTGTTTATGGCCTGTGCATATCTGCAAAAATTATGATAATTTTTGCAGCACTCGGAGATTTCTGCAGCAGACATTTTGCCGCATTCAGGAATTTATTTTAAGAGCAGCATTCAGAAATTGGTTTTGAAGAAGAGCAACATTGTGCATCTTGGCATTCTGGAGGTTTTCTCACTGCACATTATTCTGCAATTTCTGCGCCATTTTGGAGAGCTGCTAAAAATATTATTTAAAGTGGGTTTTTGAAGAATTTTCTGGTTTTTACTGGAAAGATTTTTGAGTTTTTACTGAAAATTTCTGCAAATTCTGCCAACCCCTGCTGTATATCAGTGAAATTTTGCTGCTATTTTAAAGTCGATTTCCTGCTCTCTGTTGTATTTTTTATTAAAAATAAAAAATAAAAACAATAAAAATAAAAATAAATAAATAAATATCTCTGAAGCAGATCTGCTGCCCCCTCACAGCTGCTCCCTCATCGACCTGCACAAACCCCCTAAGCTCCAACAATCCACTCATCCAAACCTGCAATTTTTTCACTGCATTCCCTTTTCCCTTTTCCACCCCACGGGCACGCTGCACAGCACCCTCCCTAAGCTACGCCCTCAACTCACGGCTTACACACAGCCCTTCGTCTCTAAGTAAACCACGCACACACCTGAACCCCTACCCGACTCCCCAAACCTACGCTACTCCCCCTCTGCTATGCTACGACCCCCCTCTCCTATGCTTAGACCGCACCTACCCAGCCGCTACCCCATCCCCCTACACCGCTACCCCGAGCCCTTCGCACCGTGCTCTCCCCCAAACCCCTTACTCTCACCCATCGGCCTACCCCCGACCCCCTTCCCAGCTCCCTAACCCCGCTCCCACTCGCTGCTATCTCTCCCCTACCCCCTCTCTCACGGCCGCTCCCCAATCCCCCTACCACCTACAAACTCTCAACACCCCACCCCCCTCACGCACTCAACGTCCACCCCCTTACCACTCACGGCTCCCTCTCCACTCCTCCCTACGACAACTCCCCACCCCCTTACACTCTCAACACCTCCTCCCTTATACCCGCCCTCACCTCAATCCCTACCCAACTACCCTGCTCCCCCTGCAATACCCGACCACAGCCTCCCTCACAGCCGCAGCCCCCATGCACTCTCAAACCCTTCTCTCCCCTCGATCACTCATCTCCCTCGCCCCTGCAACCCGTTTCCCATTTTTTTACAGTTAAATTTGCCTCACCCCTCCCTTTTTAAATTTGACTTCTAAAAATTTTTTAATCCCTCCCTCCCATTGTTTATAAATCCCAGTTTTTTATTTTAAATAAATTTCCCTCCATAAATTAATGTTTTTTTATTATTATTATTGAAAAAAAAAAACAGCAGAGAGAGAGGAAGAAAGGAAGTAAACAGCAGAGAGAGAGAAAATGAACAGCAGAAAATAAAGAAATGGCATATGAGAAAGTGGATTGTCTACATAATAGAAAAGTGCAGTTTACATTATATAATTTGTGGCATTGACATAAGGGTGATTTTCTGAATAAATTTACATGTGAAGACAAATTGGTCACCATTTTGAAAACAGCAGCGGCATTCATTATTTGGACACAAAGTTTCTGATGTTTTTGAGTTTCTCATAGTCTCCATTCTGCAGCAAGGTCAAGCATCCAAGCTTGTGAATATCTCCTCCTTTTGTTGAGTGGAGTTGAGTTGTTATTGGTGCAAAACAGCTCTTTGAAGGAAAACAAATCAGCTTCCTTAAAGGCTTCTTGCACAAGTGTTTTTGCTGCACATCTTTACAAAAATATTTTGCAGAAATATTGTATTGCATTGACATTGTATTGTGAGTGAATATTGCATCTTCATTCATAGTTGCAATCAAGACTTGAAGTGTAAATTTGAGTTGTTGGAAAAATTGTTGATGTAAGTCATTGTTGCTTGTTGGTTACACAGTCAAGTCTATACCTTGAGGTCCTCCATGATTTGAGGAGCACATTTTGTACTTTGAGATTTCCATAGTTGGAACTTCTTTGGAGTCATTTGTATTTGTCGAAAGAAAGTTGAATCACATTGTAAACGGGTACATTTTCGGTTGAAGCCGACACCCTTTATTTTGAGCCTAAGTTGTTGAAAAATGGCTAAAATCAATGAGGCATTAGAGTTGTTGAATAACCTCATTCATTCCAATGTTGATGATATGATAAAAATGAGCAAGAATGCTCTTTGTAACATTCAAAGTTGTTTGCAAGATGCACAAGAAAAGATTGAGTTTTTGCAGTTGGAATCTCAGCTTCAGCAAGATGAACTTCAGCAAAAGAGTCACCATTCTGAACCTGTTTCTATTCAGAAAATTGTGAAAGACTCCCATCAGCAACAAGTCAATAAAGTTCCAGTTGATTCCCATTCAGTTCCTTGTACTAGAGCAGATTTACATGCAGATATAGCAGCTCAACCTGCAATTCTCAAGCCTATCATCAGACCTTGGGAAGAGCATGTCCACAACAAGCACATAACTGGTCTTGGATATGACAAGGATGTGTCCTTTCATATTCCAGACTACACCAAGCCCATCATATTTCAGAGTGTCGGATTCCTGTATGACAGTTCACTGGCAGCTATTCCAGATCCTACTCCACTTCCACAACAACAACAAAAGATTGTAAAATGCCAACACTATGATCGAGTTGGCCATATGAAAGATCACTGTTTCGATCTTCACCAATGCAAGCACTGTGGTCGGCACACCCATTCTTCACACAGATGCTTCAGAAACAAGCCTCCTACAAGAACAAAGATTCATCTTGGATGGATCGCTTCTTGGCAATGGGCATCAACAGCCAAGAAGATGTTTAAGTCACATGTCAGAACTTGTTCTCGAATATTGAACAAACTTGCAGTTGAGTTTTCGCCATCATTTCACCTTGTACCTGATAGGGGGGAAAATGGTGGTCATCTACAAGCTTCGAAGCCACATCAAGCGAGCCTGAGCCACAACCTGTCATTCCAGATTCAGATTTGTAGCCAGAGACGTAGCAGTTCAAGCGAGCCTGAGCCACAATTCGTCATTCTAGATTCGGAGTTGTAGCGAGAGACGCGGATGCCCATGAGCATGCCTTTGGTTGATGGACAACCTTAAACCATCCATGTGAGGTTGATATTCTTCCTCTTTCATAACACTTCCTCTAGCAGAAGACTTCAACTTCTTGCCAGCTTTGGTTGACTTCCAGGAATTGCATCAAGCATTCCAGTGCTGGTGGTCATCCTTAAACAATCACAGGTTGTAGACTTCCCTTCTTTTAGGTTGAAGGTCTCCCTTTTCAAATATGAGGGACAATTCCTCTAGCAGAAGCCCTTAGCTTCTTGCCAGTTTTGGAAGAGTTCTGGGAACTGCAATAAGCATTGCGTTCTAGTGTTGGTGGTCATCCTTAAACCACCTCTTTATGACAACATTTCAGAGAGCTGATTCAACCTAAGTGTTGCTATGCATACTTTGCAGATTTGTATTACAACTCTCTTCTTGAACTCACACATACCCCTTCAGAATAAGGGGGGGAATGTTGAACACCTAATCCTCTATGGGTAGGTGTGGAAGGCGAAGAGTCACAAAGGAGTCCAAGTGACCTTGGAATGTGAAATCCAAGGGTCACCTCATTGTATTATAAATGTACATCATATCAATGGTAATATACAACGAATGCTTATCTTTCTATTTGTGTGTTTTATCTTCTCCTCCACCATGTATGTGTTTAACAATATGTTATCATTCATGAGTAAATGTGATGTAATAGTTTATGCTTTGAATGTAATAAATTATAATTTATCATGTATGTTTTATGATTTCACATAACATTTCTTAAATGTCCTAAATTCTAATATAAATTATAATGTGTGTGTATATATATATATATATCGCGTTTCCCAGTTTCCAAAATTTGGGGAGGTCGCGTTTCGTACCGCACCCTGTTTCGGAAACTCGTTTCTGTTTCCCCGTTTCGTGCAACTTAAGTCTAAAGTCTAAATAGGAAGGGATCTATTTCCTCACCCTTCTGCATCTGGAACAACCTCATCTGATTCTCCAGAAGCATCTTCCTCTGGAAGGAGCCTCCCTGATACATCGTGTCCAAAGTTGTCCACATTTCATTTGCCGTGTTTTTCCTGGCAATATGTGGAACCACGTGATCTTTGACTCCATCCATGATCAAGCGCTTTTCCCACGCTTGATTCTCCTTGAATATCTTCAGAGAATCTGCATCGGTAGGCATAGTTAGGACATTCTCAGCATGGTCCTTGATGTCGTACTCATCCAGGACTGTCAAGATCCTAGCCCTCTAGATAACGAAGTTGGACATGCCATCCAACCTGTCCTGATCTCTCAGTCCATGAGAAACCATCTCTGCTCAAATCTATCGGAACAGATACTCCTCTCCCTCTTCTTGCTGCAACACTCAACAGAAAATTGGATTTGGGCTTCTTCGTAATAGAAACCCTCTATAGTAGTTGCTCCCTCTAATAATTGATTTCCCTACCGAAAATCTTCAGCCAAAAAAAAAATTTGAATTAGATCTCTACGATCACCCTCCCGATTGAATCTCAGATCTGTTTGGCGCAGCTCTGCTAAGCAACTGTTCTCCTCTCGCTCTTGACACCTTTGTTCGGCACGGTTCTGCACCGACCAGGGTTGCAGGAAAGCTTCACCCCCCCCACTTGTTCCCGCTCCCGAAACGCACTCCGTTCGAGAGCGTTTTGGGAGCGCTCGGAAACGCGCTCCCAAAAACGCTTCCTGAGGAGGGGAGCGTTTTCGGCAGCGCGTTTCCGACCCTGTAACAACGCTCCCTGCCTTTTCAAGAGCGTTTCCAGAAGCGCTCGGGAGCGAATGCTCCCTAAGCGAATCTGGTGTTTAAAAAACGCTTCGGGAGCGTTTTTTAAATGCTAGAAGCGGTCAGGGAGCGTTCGCTCCTGAACGCTCCCCGGCAAAAAAAACATTTCCCGCTGGCGAAATTTTTTTTTTTGTTGAAAAAATCGTTTTGTTTTTAAGAGGGAGGGAGGCTCATTTTGTTTATTGTTTGTAGTTGAGTGAGTGAGAGAGTGAGAGGAGCGAGAGGAGAGCTTGAGAGCGGAGCTGCAGAAGTGACAAGGAGAGAGCAAAGAGCAAGCTGCAAGGCAACAGGAGGATTGCAAGAAAGAGGTAGGTCTTCTAATCTAATTTTGTATTTTCTAGGATGAATTTGTAAGTTGTTTAAAAATGAAAACTTGATTTTTTTCTTGAATGTTGCATTTTATTGTGTTGAAAACTTAAAAATTGAATTGTTTTTCTTTCCTATGTTACATTTCCTATTCCCATTTGGCATTTCTCCATTTGTTTTGCAGGCTAGAAACTTGAAACTTGAAACTTGAAACATCATGGCTATATGGCTAGGGATTTTTCTCATGTTGGTTCCTTTCTTTGTAATAATGGTGTTGGAGAGTAGTAGAAGAAAGAGGCAAATCAGAGAAGAGGAGGATGAAGAGTAGGGTTATGGTGGATTTGAAGAAAATCCTGAAGAGGAGGAGGATTATGTTGAGGAGGAAGTGGGGAGTGGAGAACATGAGGACACAGATTCCCCAACTAGACAAGACCAAACTCAGACACCTTTGTGGAAATATGTTCAAAAACAGGAAGGAGGGAAAGGTGGTGGAACCACTAAATTTATTTGCCCCCATTGCAATAAACAATACCATGGTTCATACACTCGTGCGAGAAGGCACCTTTGTGGGAAAATGCCAGGGGATGGAGAAAAAAATATAGGAATCAAAATTTGCACGAGTGTGCCAGCAACACAGAGCGAGAAATATAGAAAGGAAGAGGAGGCTGCCCTACAGAGATCTAAAATATCTAGGGGCTTCATTGATTCTTATTCAGGCCCATCAAGTCATGGACAAACAAGTCCAACTTCCACCCATGCCAGTGGTTATGGAGGCAGCGGCACACCTGGATTAAGGTGTAGAACCATATCCTATTTCCTAGACGAAGGGTGTAGGAATGATGTGGATTCAAAAGTTTACCGGTTTCTATATGCATGTGGGGTGCCATTCAATGTTCTTCGCTCACCTTATTGGCATGAAATGGTTTCTGCCATTAATGATGCCCCCAAAGGATATAAAAGCCCTGGGTATGACAAGGCCAGAACCGTGGGTCTTGATCATGAAAAAGCTAAAATAAACAATTCTTTGGCTAGAATGACAAGTTCGTGGAATGAGCATGGGGTGTCCATTGTCTCTGATGGATGGACCAATGTAAAAGGAAAACCATTGATAAGTGTTTTGGCTGTGTCGGTTAGTGGTGCAATCTTCCTGGCAGCATATGATTATTCAGATAAATTCAAAACCGGCATTAACATTGCAGAACCATTACTTGATATAATTGAAAAGACTGGGCCATACAATGTCATACAGGTCATCACTGATAATGCTGCTAACTGTAAGGCAGCAGGAGCAATTATTGAGGATAAATACCCCAACATTTTGTGGTCTGGGTGTTTGGTTTACACAATGAACCTTTTGATGCATGATATCATCAAAAACAAACAACGTCAATTCAAATGGCTTGGTGATTTGTACAAGAGAGGTAAAAAAATGATAAATTTATTACAAATCATAGCAATACCCATGTGCTTTTCCGTACTCACTCCAAATTGGAGTTGTTGAAGATAGCAAAAACTAGATTTGCTAGCTATTACCTCACCTTCAGGCGCCTTTTGAAGGTAAGAGAGTCATTGGTTGCAATGGTATCAAGCCCACACTGGCAGCTATTAAAGGACAGGGCAGCAACAATAGTTGACAGGCAAGGTTTCGAACATGTGGAGGAGACCACCCTTGACCCTCTGTTTTGGGCACGTGTGAGGGAAATTTTGAATTTTACCAAGCCCATTTATAACATGATTCGGTTTGCAGATACTGATAAACCAGTGATTGTAGAGGTTTATGAACAGATGGACAGCATGTTGGGGCAAATAAAAGATATTGTTAAGGATAATGATCCCAACTTGTATGCTATGATTCATGACTGTGTGTGTGCACGGTGGAATAAACTCAATGTTCCACTACATGCCTTGGCATATATCCTTATGCAAAAATACTACTCTCCATCTTGGTTGGGCCAACCTGCACCTAGAGGTGGGGTTAGGATCAAACCTCACACAGATCTAGAGGTACAAGAGGGGTACATGAAGGCATTAGACAAGTTGGTACCCGACAGGGAGGAGTGTGCTAGATTGCGCCTTGAATTAGGCAAATACTTCAGTTGCACTGCTAACTTTGGTTCTTTCCATGCAATGGAAGACAGAGACAGATTTGATGCTCTCACATGGTGGGAAGCATATGGCGGCATGGGACTTTTGCCAAAGTTGGCAAAAAAATTTCTCTCACAGGTTGTGAACACTTCTTCTGCAGAGAGGTGTTGGAGCACCTACAGCTTCATACATAATGTGAGAAGAAACAGGCTGAATGAAAACCGATCTGAAAGCTTGGTTTATGTGCATTACCACTTGAGGTTGTTGAGCCATTACTGTGATCGAGAAAATGAGGATCAATCATACAGAGTCTGGGACAACAACCCAGAGGATGATAATTTGGAGGACGGCACGGTACATATGGAAGAATTGGAAGCAGAACTTTTTAGGGATGATGATGAAGCATTAGCAGCACCGCCACACACAGGGCCAGTCCCACCATCTACTTGTAGTAGTGCAGGTGCCAGTGCCAGTGCCAATTCTCGATATCAAACTATTGTTCCTTTGTAGATTCAGCCTCCACCTTCTAGTCATGGTCGTGGTACTCCTAAGAGTAGTAGAAGACCACCATTTTCCTCGTGGCTCGCACAAATTAGACATTTATCGTGGGCGTGGCAAGGGGCCAGCCAATAGATAAAATAGATTTGTTGTTTACTAGTCATTTCTATTTTCTAGTAGTTTTTATCTTTTATAACTGTTGACAGTTGAACAGTTGAAACTTGACTCTTTCATATATTTAATGACAATTTAAGTTTGAAGTTTGAATTTGAAAGGTGAAACCTTGAAGTTGGCATTTATAAGTTTACAAGTCATTATGAATTATGAATATGATGCTTCATGAAAGTTATATGGTGATCAATGAATCAATGATGATAAATGTTATATATCAATGACGATAAATGTTATATATTGAATTTTGAAATCAATGAATCAATGACGATAAATGTTATATATTGAAATTTGAAATCAATGAATCAATGATGATAAATGTTATATATCAATGATGATAAATGTATATTGAATTTTGAAATCAATGAATCAATGATGATAAATGTTAGATATTGAAATTTGAAATCAATGATGATAAACTTTATATATCAATGATGATAAATGTTATATATTGAATTTTGAAAGCTTGAAACCTTCAGATTGATGATTCACGAGACTCAAGAGTCAATATGTTGTATGCTTTCAACTTGTGGGCATGGTTGATGAAGATTATAACTTCTGGATGATTGATGTTATATGATTCAATCTATGTTTTTATGTTTTTTATGTCTAATTCATCATTCTACATGTTTTTGTTGACATATATGCATCAAAATATAAAAAATATAAAAAAAAAAAAAAAAAAATATATATATATATATATATATATATAAATGCTCCAGACCGGGAGCTTCTAAAAATGGCGCTCCCGCTCCCGCTCCCGCTTCCAAGTAACCTTGGCACCGACAGAAGCTCTGCCACACCAGCAACCTCTGAAGATCAGAAGCTTTGCTTCAGACTTCGGCAAAATTGCACAGCGACCTCAAAACCTAGACTATCCCTCTGGCTAGCCTCTGCATGAGAAAATTGGCTCAGCGCAGCCTCTGCACAGCGACTGCGCAGCGCAGGCTTCTCCTATGTCACTCTAGAAAGCTTTGCGTTGGCTCTGCATCAGCCTGCCTAGGTTGCGTCCCTCCCGGTGCTGCGTTACCCTTTTTCTGGATCTGCTGCTTCAGCTGCCCTCACTCAGCAATCTTATTTAGTCGCTCTGTTGGTGGATAAGCTTGATCTGCAATGCTCTGATACCATGTGAAAGTTTCAAAACAGAAACCCTACTGCAGTATCTAGATCTACTTGACCTACTTGTTTAATTAACATTAACAAGTTATTTTACTGAAGTATTCAAAAAAACATTAAAGTAGACACTAACTGCAACCTACACATCTACAAATCATTTACTAAACAATACACACATGTGACAAGATTACACGATTTTTCGAACAAATGTCCCCGGAAAAACCCAATGCGTGAAAACCGATGCAGCAACTCTAGAGGGTTTTTATTATTATGCAGAATCTGAATACAACATTCTGGACACCAGAAATGGTTGGTGCTACAGAGGAATTACACGCCAGTTTGTACCTTTCACTCGGAGACAGAAGATATGGTTGTATCACACCCTCAAACAGGATTTACATATCACGATCCACTTCTGGCCCACTGGAACCCT
The DNA here is from genome assembly GCA_034641835.2 of Pinus albicaulis. Classification (NCBI taxonomy): domain Eukaryota; kingdom Viridiplantae; phylum Streptophyta; class Pinopsida; order Pinales; family Pinaceae; genus Pinus; species Pinus albicaulis. The sequence continues at coordinate 712,643,630 of CM076573.1, read as the reverse complement.
CAGCGTTGCCTCTGCAACCTCTGCATCAGCCCTCACTGGCCAGCGTCCCCATTGTGTCACCCTGACTGGTGTTGCACTACCTCTGTGCTGCCCTGGTTGGGCCTATGTCACCCTGGTTGTTGTTGTGATGCCTCTACGCTGCATTGGTTGGGTCTGCGTCACCCTGCCTGGGTTTACGCAACCTTTGGGCAGTCTCTGCGTGGTGTTGGCTGAACTGCGTCCTCCTGGTTGTCTTTGCGTTGACTGGTACTCACTGCCCCTCTGCTACTGTATTTTATGCCTTGGATCAGATCATCCCTCGTCAATATCTGCCCCTCATTGCACTGCAAACTCGCTTCGAATTTCTCAGCAAACCCCACCCCAGAAATTCGATTTAGCTTTAGTGCTTTGCCTGTGTGTGTGTGTGTCCAACTGACCCCAAGCCTTTCTCTTATACTTTTCTCGTTGGAAAACCAACGGTCGTGATCAAATCTCTAATCGACGGCTCAGATTAAAAGACTGTTTGATCCACATCACTTGGAAAATTTCATCACATGTGTTTAATTAATTCACTTTAATTCTTCTAATTCCCTAAGTTAGACTTAGGGTCCGCATTAAAAAAATTAATTATTAGAATAACTTTAACACCAGATAAAATTTCTCCAAACGCTTTCTGGGTTTTGGAGGTCTCGTTTGTCTTAGCCCCTCCACAAAATTTCAGGGCTAGAGCACACACGATGCTACACCAAAATCTCAACACTTGTCAACACATGACAAGGATATCGCACATCCAAGTCTCATCATTGCTTTGGGGGATACACTTGTCAACACATGACAAGGATTTCGCACATTCAAGGCTCATCACTGCTTGGGGGGATCAAATTGTCAACACATGACAAGGATCTCGCACATCCAAGTCTCAATAAATATCAAGTGGTGGAACACCTGCATCCTAGACAAGTCACACAAACAAGTCTCACTACACCTATAAACCAAATAGGTGACTCTTTCCACGTCCTAGACTGTTGGTCGGATGCATATTAAGGCCTACTCTTGTGGCACACACTACACAAGAGGTCCCTCATCCCTCAGATCTTTCCTGGCATCATTCCCTAATCATGTGAGCTCTAACAGGGGGAAAGGCAGCTCAGTGTTCTCGATCATACATACTGCCTCACAACTAGCAATGCTAGCAGCAATGTACTCAGCTTCAACTATACTCAGTGCAACATACTTTTGCTTTCTAGTCATCCAAGAGATCTTGGCAGATCCCAAGCTAAAGCAACACCTAGAAGTGCTCTTTCTATCAGCAGAATTACCAAACCAATCATCATCAATATATCCATGAAGTCTTACCTTTTTAGCAGTTATCTCAATCCAAGATTGATGGTCCCATGCAGGTATATCAACTCATGCTTTGCAGCAAACCAGTGTGCATCTAATCGTTTAATCGTATATTGGATCAGAGTATTGACCACAAAACATATGTCCAGCTAGTGTTCACTAACAACATCAGTGCCCCAATCAGTTGGCAATACTTAGAAGAATTTTCCAAATCAAGACCTACAACTTCACCATATAGCTTCTTGAAATTCATTTCCATTGGAGAATTCATGGACTTGCATTATGTCATACCAAATCATTCTAGAAGCTTGACAACATGTTTTCCTTGAGAAAGGAAAATCTCACCAGGTCTCTATCATACTTCAAGACCCAGAAAGTAGTGCATCAAATGGATATCTTTCATTTCAAATTCAGAAGCTAGCTCCCTCTTACACTGGAGCATAAGTGGTTCACCACTAGTCAGGAATAAATCATAAACATATAATACCAAAATCAAAAGGCATACCTTGGACTGTCTTGAAGTAAATATTTGGATCAACGTTACTTCTAGTAAAACCAAGCTTCATCGCGCAGCTACCAATGTCGGCATACCAAGCTCTTGGAGGTTACCTCAAACCATAGAGGACTTTCTTCAATCTGAACACATGAGTTTTTCGGTCATGTACTTTAAAGCCTTGTGGTTGCTCCACAAATACTTCTTCCTTGAGGAAGCCATGTAGAAAAGCAATCTTCCCTTGGCTAGCAGCTAGAGCCATAATATATTAGATGGTCATATAATGGACAATGGGTGCAAAGATTTCATCATAGTCTATTCCCTCTTTCTGAGAGAACCCTCTAGCCACAAATCTAGCTTTATATTTTTCAATACTATCATCAACACCATGTTTAATTTTATACAACAATTTAGTACACACAACAAATTTACCTTTGGGTCTTGGAACCACTTCTCATACATCATTATAAATGATGGACTCATATTCTTCACCCATTGCATCTTTCCACACTTGAGCCTTCACATCTTCTTCAAAAGTGCATGTTTCAACTTGAATAATGTTGCTCATGGTTACAACATATCCCTGGAATCAGCATGGTTTCTTGCTTTCTCTAAAGGTTCCTCTGGGAGCAACATGTCTATCAACATCTTGTAAAGTGTCAAGAAACCATCATCATCTTTTTCTAGTATGTCGAGAAGGATCCAAGGAGTCCATGGGATCCATGGGTTCATCAGCAAGATCAAGCTCAGGCTTGGGCTCTTCTTGTGCATCCAAGGCATCATCCTGTCTTTCAACATTAGTAGTAGGAGTGTCTATGGCTTTTCAAAGAGTGGCATCCTCATCAAATGTTATATCTTTGCTAAACTGTATATTTTTTTGTCCAGGTACATATATTCTATAAGCTTTATAATTTTCACAATAAACAACAAGCATATCTTTCTTATCTGAATCTTCCAACTTGGTACTCTTTTTCCTTTGGTACATGAAAGTAGACAGGGCAGTCAAAGATCCTTAAGTGCCCATTTTTTTCTGGGTTTTATAGTACGGTGGTCGCTTTTCTAATTCCAACTTCTTTGCAGAATTCTTGAGCTCTTGTCCACTTCATGTCCACTCAAGTCATGGGATGGCTCGACACCTTCCTCAATCTTGATAAAAAAGACTTGGTTCTCACGTTCATCAAATGTACCTGTTGATCCCAGAACAAGAGTAAGAGCAATAGTAGCAAGGGAAATAAACATAATGAAAATATACCTGGTGATGAGGCAGGTATTTCTTTCTTTTCTAGATGTGAGAGTGGTTCTTTCATTATCCTTGCACCAACTTCCTCTTGGAGTTTACTCCTCTTGCACTATTCTGCACTCTAATGATCTTCGGGATCTGTTTTTCTTGATCGCATTCTCATCAAGAAATTCGTGAAAGAATCATTCAAATACTCATGTAGGAAAAATAACCAATGATCTATAAAAATAAATCTAAACAAGAATAGTGACACAAAGAAACAACATAAGACTTGAAAATACTTTGGGATTGAAGGAAGTTCTTAGCTCCCTCTTGATTCGACCTCTACAGGTTACCATTGTCCACAAGTCGTATATCATTGGTAGAAGAAATGCATCTTCTTGATCACCACTTGGCAAACTCCATCATGATCCACTCTAATCTTAGTTATTTCGGAAACCATCTTTCTCACATGAGGTAATGTTTTATAATGAAGATGAATGAACTTTTGGTGCCACAGTTTATATTGATAATTACTTATCATGAATCAATGCATGGATAGGTCTTCCATTGATTTTATAAAAAATTTCAAATATCGGTCCCAGAGTGAAGGCATTCACTAATAATTATACATATTGACTTCATTGTCTACAATGATATTACTTATAATTCATCTTTGATCGCTACAAAAGAGGTTAATTTAGAAAACTATCATTCCATCTTTAGCAAAAGTCATGACTTTTACTTACAACCACTATTGTTAGTAAACTTTAATATCAAAATTAACAAAACCCATAAGATTATGACCATTCTCATATTATGTGAGAGAGTCAAAATTCCCTTATCTTTGGCATTTAATTTCTATCAGTTATTCGTTCATAATCTTCTATGCATTATACTTCTTTTCAAAGCAACACTTTCTTGCACATGCATAAACAGAAATAAAGTTACTCTTTACTTTTGCATGCATTAACAAGTACCAAAACCACAATTATTAAACACATGCAACACCTTAATTACTATCTGCAAAATTACTATCATATATTGGGTTCCTTGCAATCTTGGAAGAACGGTAGCAGTGAAATTTCAGCAACAAAATTTCAACAATAAAATTTCAACAGTAAATTTCAGCGGTAAAATTTCAGCAGTAAATTTCAAAAGTGGAATTTCAGCTAAAAAATTCAGCAGTAAAATTTCAGTTGTAAATTTCAGCAATAAATGAGAAGTTATTTCAGCAAAAAATCAGCAACAAGTAAAAGGAACAACTAGAGATATTTCAGCAAAAAAATAGTTGCAAATGGAGCAGACAACAAGAGATTTTAGTAGAAAAAGAGTTGCCAATAGACAGACAACAAGATACATTTCAGCAGAAAGAGAGCTACAAATGGAGCTTGTCTTCTTGAGTTTGTCTTCACCAAAGCTTCGATACCATGTTGAAATTTTGATGTTTTATGTTGTTACAATCACTTAAATCCAGAACTTCTTTATGCGGCAAAATAACTTAAGTAATTGTAGATAGAATATAAACCATATGTAAAATGAAAGACAACCAAGAACTCAATGAAACACAAAGAAATTGGGTCAATGACCAGAGAAAAACCCACAAGGGGAAAACCCAACCAGATTATTCTTCTATTAGGAATCAATTGTTCAACAGAGATACAAAGTACAATGAGAGAATGAAGAAGTTCACCCAAATCTGAAAAATATCTCTGATAGCAGTGGTTGATGCAAAAACTGAATCACTTTGGTCACTCTCCAAGTCTCTTCCTCTCGCAATCTCCTTCAAGTCTCTCCAACTCTCTCTCAAGTTCGAATTCACAATGCACAAGTGAGTGAGGTGAGATGATATGAGACTCATATATATAGGAGGGACAATGAATTATTGACATAAAGGAGCAATACGCATGCCTTGAGGAGTTACATATGCCAAAATATGATTGTAACTTATGCCATAACGGAGAGGAGTGTAACTTATGCATTTAAGAGAGAAGTGTAACTTATGCATTAAAGAGGTGTAAGAGGAATCTTTTTATGACGAGTCATTAAAGTGTGTAAGAGAATGTAAGAGGTGCGTAAGAGCATTAAAGAGAGGAATGAATCCATTAAGAGAGAGAGAGTAACATATGCTTTAATTGAGGGGGGTATATATGACATGATTGAGAGACTTGAATTTATTTTTAATAATAATAATAATAATATTAATCATAATATTGATGGTTAAGTCAAAATTGAACTATTAGGATTGATTGATGATCAAAAGGGATTTACCATCAACAATGCTTGATTACCAATTGATGCAAGGTGATTTACTATTTTTGGAAATTCATACTTGAGACTTTCTATTTTTAGACATTCTATTTTAGAAATTCGTCCCTGAACTGCCAATTTTCAACACTCCTAATCATGGCTCTTTAGGCCACTTGTTGCCTCATTAAATGTCTTATTGGCCATTTGTTGTCGTAGAAAGTTAGATCGCAACCCTTCACTGCCTCAAGAAGATATATAACAAGCCTTCGTTGCCTCAAAAAGGTGAATACTAGCTCTCCATTGCCTCAGAAAGGTAAATACTAGCTCTTTGTTGCCTCAGGAAGATATATACCAACCCTTTGTCGCCTCAGAAAGGTAAATACAAGCCCTTCGTTGCTTCAGGAAGTCAGACTCCATCCCTTTTCTGCCTCAGAAAGGTAGTTACCAACCCTTTGTTGCTCAGAAAGATAGATCTCAGATACAATTCATTTCTGTAGCAAGAAAAAGTGGAAAGATTGGATAGGGTGGAATCTTTCACCACTGAAACAATCAGACAAAAAAGGAATCTTAAACCCTCAAAGAGCCTCATCCCAAAATCAAAAGAGTAACAAACCATGATCATGATGTTAATTTTCTTGAAACTGTGCAACTACTTAGATGAATTACTGAAAACAAGGCAACTAAATTTTGAAACCAAATTTACTTTCATCATGATATAGAGTTTCTTAACAAACTATAAGCAACGAAAAAAACACCAGAGATAAAAACACATTCACACAAATTGACATGCTTGTTTACCCAGGAAACCCAAAAGGGAAAACCCGCTTTCTTTGTTGTGGTATTTTATTGATTGTTCCTAAGCAAATTGGATCTATTACAATTCATGCTGCTTTCTACATCCAAAAATTTGTCTCTGAGAATACAATTGTTCTCCGGTTGAATAGCTTGGACTTTCCATGAGAATCCCCGATCCTGTGCTCCAAAATCCTTGTGCACTTCTCCTAAATCCTTGCGCACATCAAGCCCCTATTTCCTAGTGCACTAGGCCCCCTATTTCTAAGCGCACTTGAGCCCTATTTCTTAGCACTCTAGAGGCCCCTATTTCTTAGCACATTTGTGCTACTAAATCTTAGCGCACAAGCTCCTCAATTCTGCGTACACACACAAAGAATGATCCCACAAACTTAATGATCTTGCGCCTTCGTCCTCTTCATTATAGATAGAATTCGAGCATCCAAGAACACCTGGTTCAATTTAAAAGTTTGAGTTGTGATTCGAGTTAACTGAGAGTTCTAATCGTTCTCTCTCCGATCAGCACTAGAGTCTTAACTTGTTCTCTCTCCAATCAACATTGAAGACGAAGATTTTATGAAGAGACCTGCGCAAACTTTAAAAATGAGGAGAGGTTCGACTCTGGTGCGAAACCCTAGCCATGGAGAAAACCCTAACTATGGCGAACCCTAATGATGGAGGAGCCCTGGAATGGCCCTTGATGGTGACCTGCGGCAACGAAATGGCAGTTTATGTGTGGGTTTCTCAAGGTTTTGGAGCGTTTTGGTGAAGACTGTCACGGTCAGTCTCGGTGAAGCTGACTGGCAGGAGGGTGCTCACGCTTTAGTAGCGCTTCCGACAACCCCACATACGGGGTCAATAATTATTTCCTCTATTTGTGCTCTGGCCCCTAGCACTTGAGGCAGACGGTTACAGGCACTGGGAGTTTTCCTTGTAACAGACTTATTAAAGAATGGGTTTCATGCTAAGTTGCAAGAACGTTGTCCAGGGGGTTGTTTCCTCAAGAAACGAAACGAAAATGTGGAAACGTGTTTGGTACAGCCTGGAAACGCGTTTCAGGCTGTACTGCCACGTTTTACATGGCCCAATACGGCCTGAAACACATTTCTAAGTTGTACAACCATGTTTCCATAGTAAAATGACTTTTTTTCAATTTTTTTTTATTTTTCTGTTTTTGCTCCCTACCAATTCAGGAGTGATTGAGGGAGATATTGAAGATTGGAAACAAAAATTTTTGAGTAGGTAAGCATAATGTTCAAGCCTATGGCCCTAGTGTTGATATGCAGTTCACAGTAATGTTAAGAACATAATGTTAAATTACTAAAGTAAAAGTGATATTCTCCTTTATCTTTCATTTTCCTTTTACTTAAATTTTTAACATTACCATGAAATGACTTAGGATGTTTGAGAGTGGTTTCGCCCTCATTGGATTTCGTATGGAGAAAGTAGAATTTTAGATCTCACTCAAAATCCAGCAAACTTATCATTTTTTCAAGATTTCAGGATTGGGGGGATTGCAATGTTTCCACTGGATTTTGTCATGTACTAGGGTATGGAACTTGTATTTAATCAAGAGAACCAAGCCCTCTATGCAAGGGAGACTCTTAATAACCAAGAGCACCTAGGGTACTAGGGTATGGAACTTGTATTTAATCAAGAGCACTAAGGTCGTTCGACTATGCAGGAGGAGACTCCCAATCAAGCACGAGACAAGAAATTAGAAATTTCTCGTGGCTGATTTTGGATATAGCTATTTTCATTATGTAATCATTCACGAGTAAATGTAATGTAAATTTAGAGACTTATAGTTTATGCATTGACATTGGACAATTTAATCATAATGTAATAAATTATAATGTATCATGCATGCTTTATGATTGCACATATTTCTTAAATGTCCTAATATATATATATATATATAGTATTTCCTCGTTTCCAAAATTTGGGGTGTCACGTTTCGTACCCGTACCCATTTCGGAAACTCGTACTCATCTCCCCGTTTCGTGCAACTTTGGTTTCATGCTTGGGTCATATTAGGTAAAGGTCCCCATTGTGGACTTCTAGGTTACTCGTTACAGATTTAAATTGACTCATTTTGGGCTTTTAAATCATGTAATATAGGTTGTTTATTATTTGGTAAAAAGGCTCCTCCATCAAGTCATCTTCTTCAAGGTCATGATCCTCTCGGCCTCTTCGGTGAAGTATTCAACATATCTCCGTCAGCAAAGTCTCCAAATCGGCCTAACATAAGTCTCCTTCAAGTCGACTTCACACAGACACATGTCGGCCTAACACATAGACGCAACTCTTCATGATGATTATGTCGGCCTATTTATGATGGGCAACAACTCAGATTTCGCACTACAACTCAGATTTTCGGATCAATTTCAGAGGTGAAGTTTCGGATCAATTGCAGGAGATGTTTCGGAAGAATCACAGCAACTTACACGGCACACTTATTGCGGATTGCACAAACAGAAATTTGGACATATCTCTGATTCAATCACAGGTTCAGTGCCATTACATAGGGATGGGATTTTGGGTCTATTTCAGAGATGCAGTAACACCACAGAAAGGAGCTCAGATAAGAGAAGATTTCAGTGTTATCTAAGTCATGATATCTCAGTGCCACAGAACTCAGTGCTACTACAGCCAAGGTAATGAGGATGGTTTTCAGGGAAAGCAAAGGAGATCTCGGTGTTTTGACAGTAAGGAGATCTCGGTGCTAACACAGTGAAGGGACGACTTAATGGAGGAAGTCTACAGTCTAAGGGTCTTGCTCGTCTCATCTTGAAACTACTGAAGGAATAATTTTGACCGGGCTTACCCCCAAGTGTGGGGTTTTGCCCTGGCAGTGTGCCTACATCTTGTGTCTTCTTCTGTTTGTTCATTGGCATTACTCTTGATGATAAGAAAAGATAAATTGAAAGAACAAATGATAATAACAAAACATCACAAGATAATGTCATAATAAGAGAAATTGATTAACTGCCAACTCCTTAATTTCTCTAACAACCTCCTCAGTGGGCCATTTTCCTAGTACGGGAGCCCAAGTAGGTTCTGAGTTATTAATGAAGAACTATTTGATTGGGCAGAAAATTTATGTGTGCTTTTTTGATTGAGATTGGTTGTGTTATTTGTTTCGGCTGAATATTTTTGTTTAGTATTGTTAAGATCCCAGTCGTGCTTTTCTTTGGTAGATTCTGAAATTAGCCAAATTACTGGGTTCATAATTTAACAGTATACTACTTTTGATCTACTCAAGCAACTAATGATTTTACTTGTAGAAGGAATCAGTACGTTTTCTTTCTATCATGACAGCATGCTATTATTATTGGTATCAATAACAAAAAAGCCTGCAGACATGAAACATTCTGTAATAGAATTAGTATAGCAATATTACTTGGGAGATTTCTTAAGTAGCACAAAATTTTCTACATGCTGAACATCTAAATAGACTATGAAAACTATTAAATTTGGATGATGTCTATAAGCATAACACCTGTGACAAGGCCCTGCACATGTCCGAACTTTCAGTTGTTGCGCTTCAGATAGACTATTGAACTGATTGCATTCAAAGACATGAACCATGGCACCACAATGGCAAGCCCGTTTTAGAAGTACTTTACACGGTGCACAATCTCCAAGATGGCACATCTGTGGGCATGGATGTGGACAGGGAGGTGACCGTCTCTGCACAAGAATCAAATGCACAAATTGTGAGCCATTCTTAACATAAATCTGATCTTGAACCCTATACTATATACTAAAAATAGCACAGGGATGTCCATGTATATGCAGCAATATTGTAAATATCATGTTGGGAAATTTAGAGAAACTTATAGAGAAAATATCAGAAAATATTAGCAAAGTTAAAATATATAAAAATATTCATTTTTTCAAATTTTTTGAACATTTAAAAGCAACCCCCTTCATCAATCCCTTTTATAAGGTAACAGAGAAACACTTATGATATCAATCCCCTGCTTTTCCTTTTCAAAACGAGCAAAAGTATCCCCTAAAAAAATTTCTTCTGAATCAGCCAATATTTTCCATCATCTTGTGATATTTTGCCAATATATTGTGATAAATTCAAAATTTCAAAAAAAATTGCAATATAATCAGGTAATAATAATACCATCTTGGAAATCTCACAATATTTGCAACACCAGTATGCAGTGTACACATATATGATGTATCCAAAGGGCCTTGTTGGTTGCATGGCATAAGCCTTAAGAGGTATGAAGGAATCATGCTATTATCAACCATTAGGGGCCAAAGCTTGAAAAGCACGAGTTCTATAGGCCTTCAAAACACAGTTCAGAGCCAGAATGCACAACTAACTTAAATAATATATCCTGTCAATTAGTTAGCACAGCTCCACACAAGTAACATGTGTAAATATGCTAAGAATAGAAGTAAAGCAGCAGCAGCGAGCAAATCTATCATTCAGATCAAGACACAAAATTATTACAAAAGCACCTATGCTTTGATAGAGTGTGCTATCCATATACAAACAATTCTGCTTATCACTTGTCTTTACCATAATACCTTAGCCATAATACTGTCTTTACCATAATACACGTGTCTTTACCATAATACCTTAGCCACTTGTCTTTACCATAATACCATATCATTAGCCATAATAACTTTAAATTTTCCTACCTTCTTGCATGGAAGGACACACTCCTCACATGACTCTAATAACTCTCTGCATCTTCCATCTGAAGAAAACACAATGTTCCTTTCTGACTGCTCGATATTTCTTCCACTAAACTGGGATACATATGTACGTTCCATTTGGAGTAGTGATATCCTATGGCAAGGCTTTTGACAATGGTGATTCCCACATGGAAGAAGGTTACCACAGTAATTGCCACATCCAAATTCTGTGCTCTGAGAACAGACCATCTACAGGCAAACAAAAAATGTTTTAAGGCATAGCAATAGTTTTCTCTTTGTCAGATAAAGAATACCATACATGAAATAGTAAAGGAAATCTATATGTTGCAGATATTTTAACTAACAAGGGTGGATGAAAGAGCACAGAACATTAAAAGAAATACAATCTTGATTACCAGAAAACTTACTACTAGTACTAACCATGCGTTCTCCTCCCATATGTCCACCAACACATTGCCTCAGAACCAGTTCTCGACAAGGTGGGCAAGGAAAACCATGACTTCCATCAATTTCTTGAATATTTTTCCTTTTCTTTGGTTTTAATGCAAATTCTTGATTTGGAGGTGGTCTAGGACCATGGCACCTACATATCCAACAATGAAAATTAATACACAGGTAGAAAAAGAAGTAAATAGGCTCACAATGCATATACTATAAATTCCATCAACAAGTGACAAAATGAAGTTGAGAATACATATTCAAAACAAACCTTTCTTTACATTTATGGCCACAAGGTAGTCCCTCATCACAAACTAGTTCGCATGGTGGGCAAACTCCATAGTGACACCTATGTGGCTGGTGAAATGCATTCCAATCAGATTAGATGGAAACAAATTAAACATATTTGAGATCCATAAAAGCATAATCCACGTATATCAAAAACATAATCACATTGAATAAAAAACATGACCGTTCTTGTTCCTACTAAAACTGCTGAAACCAACTAATGCTTGCACATCTTCTAGTTCAGACATACCTACATTATCAGATCCACCATTCCAGATGGGTGAATCCATGGATCCATATCCGCCTGCATCCACCCAGGATCCACTAAGGAAATGTATCTTGAGGAGCCCAATATGGCTCCCCAGCACCTCGAACAGATCTTGTACTTCTGAATTGGATACTGAAATCCTGACATGTTTGATCATGGATCCCAGCCAAAACAACCTTGTAAAAGGAAAAACACCCAAAACCCTAAAACCCAATGCCTAGCCTATCAGAAGACACATTCTCCCATTCCAAAATACAGAAATATTTTCATCCACAGAATACCTGCAATGGCTTGGAAGATAGATCAGGATAGAAGCTTATAGCTCAGCAAGGAAATGGACTGGAACGATCACTTCAAACATCAAGGATCAGATTTTGTGAAAGCTATAGGTATGCCATGACCCATTGGTTCTTCATTCTTGATCCATAGACTGCATGTTTGACAATTATTAGAATACTTTTGTCACTCAGGTTTTTTGGTTCTCTTGTATGTGCTATGAATCTATTTGATTCCAGGAGTATCTCTTGAGATAACAGTCAGTAGACTCCCTGTGCAAAGTATCCAGCTTGCGGTCCCTGAGTATCCCCAAGTATCTATGAGATTACTGGAAATTCCAGGAGTATATCCAATATTACAAGAGTATCCAGCTTGATGTCCTCTTGGTGTCTTCTCAGGTACTTTATCAGTTTGGCTTGTAGCCTCCTCTGGCAGCTTCACACATTTACCCACAGAGATGGCGCTAGTCTGGTGAATTATGTCCTAGCCAACTACGCTTTGCCCACCCACATCCTGCACCTCTCGATCTCCAACCTCACTCCCACCTTGTTTCACTTGGGTACCTTCCAGACTACTATGCATTTTAAAATGGAGTATGTTGACACTATATACTTCCCGCCTTTGGCAATTGGTCCTTCCACTTTCCAATTCTGAATGAACAAAGTTCATTTAAGAAATATGGGCAAAGTTCGTTCACTGAATATCCAATGTGAAAATGATACTAGGTTAAAATCCATATAGGATAAGTAATAAATATGTTTAAATAGTGAATGAAATACGATGATATACTGCCATGTGACAGTTTACTTACAGCATTGACTAGTCACCATAGCTAATAGGTCATGACCCTTCATTAGGTAATGTCTTTTAGATTTGATTTGTCACTTCATTTATTATTAATTATTAATTATTATTGTTATTATTATTATTGGCATTTACATTTATATATTTATGTTCATTGCATTGCTTACCCCTTTTACAATGCTTTTCCCTCAAAGCATAAAAAAGGCATGTCTTTGTTGTAGTTTGTAATGCCTTCTCATGAATCATCATTCTTGGATCGACCATAGTTAAGGACATGAAACTATATGATCTTCTAAGCATTGAGCACAATTTTCAAATTGTGAAAGGGTCAGACCACCCTAATTAATTATTCTATTCTATATATTAGGATCTTCACTAAGATTCTCAACAAGTGAATATGACGGGCAATGAATGGTATCAGTGGAGATGGGATGTATGGGGAGTCAGAAGCCCCAAGATAGCCTCCACCTGGTGAACGAATGATATTAAGGTTGCGGGGGCTACAAAGTATGACAAGTTGGGTTTAATGCAGGATGGTGGAGAAGGTTGGATACTCTAGACAGGCTGTGATAAAACTGCACCTCCTTCATGGCATCTCGTGGGAACAATCTTGGTAGAGGATGCACCCAATGCAAGAAATATGTTAATATTCCCCTTGGATTTGTTGATTTTTGTAGCATCCGGAAGTGTTCCAAGTCTCAAACCTTGCAGGGAGGCTTGGACAGCAGCATTCCAAAGAACCCAAAAACAGTTTGTGGAAATTCCACTCGGTTCATGACTTATTAAAATAATTAATTGTTTTAATGAAGACCCTAAGTCTAAACTTAGGGAAATGAAATAATTAAAGGGTATTAATAAGTCAGGGTGTGAATCTTCTAGAAAACATGGATCAATTCAAGTTTTGATCTTAGCCATTGATTAATCTTTTAATCTGGGTTGTTGGTTCTCCAACAGGAAGATTATAAAAGAAGGCTTGAGGGTCACTTGGAAGATAAGTAGGGCATACACTCAGTACCCAAAGCAGATCCATTCTGATGTAGAATTCGATCTTAGTGGGAGAGTTGCAAGGCAAGTAGTTGCAGAAGCAAAAGGAGGACAGTGGTGATCGAGATCAGGGTCAGAGGGCAGCAGTGGGTCACTGGAGGCAGGTTGAGGCTGTAGCGCAGAGAACCCACGCAGACTCACGCAGTCCAGCGCTGGGACTACGCAGTGAATCACGCAGAGAGACGCGGGGGCATGCAGGGGTTGTTCTGGGTGTCAGAGAATTTTCCGAGTAAGCTGGAAATTCAGTCTCAAGTGTTTCAGAATTTATCTGTCGTATATTTTCCCTGTAAAGATATCATTTGTTGAAGAATTAATAAAACCCTCATTTGTTGCACCGATTTTCCCACATTGGGTTTTTCCAAGGACAATTGCCCAAAAATAACTATGTATATGTGATTGATTCTTGTGCTTATGTTCTCTATTGTTTATTTCTCTGCATATATATTTGTGAATGTTGCAGTAGTATTTATTTCGATATTTGCCAAAATATTTTTGAAAAATAACTTATTGAAATAATAAGTAGGAGAAATAAATCTATCACTGCAACTGTTTGTAAATTTTCACATGGTATCAGAGCCAGAGATGAATAACAGAGAGGGAGCATCTATCAGTGAACAGAAATCTACTGTTGCAGCGACAGCGCAGAAGGGTTCACGTAGTTCTCCAGGAGGAGGAAAAAGCACGATAGAACAGATGGATCACAATGTCTCTATATTGGCATCCAGACTAGAGGAAGATTTTGCTTATGTATCGAGCACTGCGTCTTCAGATGTCTGGTATATTGACAATGGAGCCTCTGCTCACATGACGGGAGTACGGAACTGTTTTTCCGACTACCAAGAAGAGCAGATGAATTTCAAAATAACCATGGGTAATAAAGCAAAGTGCACTCCCATTGGGAGAGGTACCGTAGTTTTTCAGACTGAGGCAGGAAACATAATCTGGGCCACTAATGTACTGCATGTGTCGGGTTTGGGGATGAATCTACTCTCAGTGTCACAACTTCAAAACCGAGGATACGACGTCTACTTTATTGGCAATAGAGTCTACGTCAAGCACCCCAGTTGGAAGAAGAAGGAAAAGATCAGTGTAAGAAGCAACAAACAATAAAAGCTCCAGCTTGATTCTCCAATGGCACTAGTTGGCAGTGCAAATGAAACGGACTTCAATGAGTTATGGCACAGAAGAATGGGGCATTTGCATCATGGGGCATTAAGAACTCTCCAGAAAATTGTCACAGGTGTTCCAGAATTGAGCACTAAACGAGATGATGTCTGCAAGGGGTGCGTATTGGGAAAATATGCTAAGGCAACATATCAGAGAAGCAACAATAGGGCCAAGGGTGTGTTGGATCTACTACACTCAGATATCTGTGGGTCGATGTCCACTAGAGCTGTTAGCAGTGCCGAATATTTCCTCACCTTCATTGATGACCATTCCAGGAAAACCTAGATCTACTTCTTGAAGACTAAGGATGAAGTCTTCAG
This sequence comes from Pinus albicaulis, assembly GCA_034641835.2. NCBI lineage: Eukaryota > Viridiplantae > Streptophyta > Pinopsida > Pinales > Pinaceae > Pinus > Pinus albicaulis. The sequence continues at coordinate 712,628,265 of CM076573.1, read as the reverse complement.
TCAATTTAAGGAGTTTAAGGCTTTGCTGGAAAATCTGACAGGGAAGCAGATCAAGGTGTTGCAATCAGATAATGGTGGTGAATACATAGATAAAGAATTCACCAGATTCTGTGCAAGGGAAGGCATCAAAAGAGAATGGACAGCCCCATACAATCCGGAGTAGAATGGTGTGGCAGAAAGGAAGAACCGGACTATTGTTGAAGCAACCAGAGCTATGTTGTATGACCAAGACATGCCCAAATTTCTATGGGCTGAAGCGTGTAATACAGTTGTCTACATTCAAAACAGGACTCCTCAAACTGCACTGGGGAAGATCACGCTAGAAAGAATCTTCACTGGCAGTAAGCCTGAAGTAAGTCACTTTAGGATCTTCAGCAATACAGGTTACTGTCATGTGCCCAGTGAGAAGAGGAAGAAGTTGGAGACGACTACTAAAAAGGGGTATCTGGTAGGATACAGCGAGAATGCAAAGGCTTATCTCATCTACATTCCTGAGAGCAGGAAAGTGGTGGTGCGGAGGGATGTGAAGTTTATGGAGGAGAAGGCCTTTAGAAGATCACGAGAGTTGCCTTCTGCTACGCAGTCAAAGGAAGAGCCGCTAGTCCAGCCCCAACAACCAGCAGCAGAAAATTCAGTTGCCTCTCCAAGGCACAGTGATCCAAAGGATGTGTCTCCCGAGGATTTGCAAGAAGGAGAGTCAGTAAATCCACCCACCACCAATGGAAGAATGAGCAAGGAACTTCGACAGATTCTGAATGATGTAGAGGACTTTGTCGGAATTCCCTGAAATGAGAAGAGACAATGTAAGCAGCCTGAGAGGTATCAAGCCTTGGTTGCTCAAGTCGGAGAACCTTCCAGTTTTTGGGAAGCAGCTCAGAACCAGGTGTGGGTTGATGCAATGGTGGAAGAGTTACAATTCCATCATGAAGAATAATGTCCAGGAAGCAGTACCCAAACCTCAGGAGAGATCAGTTGTAGGATCCAGGTGGATCTACAAGATCAAGTATGCTGCAGAAGGTAGCATCGAGAAATTTAAAGCCAGGTTTGTGGCTAAGGGGTATGCTCAGAAGGAAGGTATAGACTATGAAGAAACCTTCGCCCCAGTAGCCAGGTACACATCTATCAGGTCTGTGATATCCCTTGTTGCATAGATGGGATGGGAAATTCACCAGATGGACATCAAGACGGCATTCTTGAACGGTGTGATAGAAGAAGAGGTGTTTATAGAACAACTAGAGGGCTTTGAGACACATGATCATAAAACTCATGTGTGCAGATTGAAGAAAGCATTATTTGGACTAAAGCAAGCTCCTAGAGCTTGGTATGGTCGAATTGACAGCTACCAGTAGAAGATGGGATTTGTCAAGAGTGATGCAGATCCCAATCTCTACTATCTAAGAGTAGGGAGTGAGCCTTTGATACTGGTGTTGTATGTGGATGATCTATTCTTGACAGGATCATCAAGGCTCATCACAGATTGCAAGAAGAATCTGGCTGAAGAATCTGACATGAAGAATATAGGACGGATGCACTATTTTCTGGGGTTGGAAGTTTGGCAGCAGAATGGGGAGATCTTCCTTGGTCAAGGAAGATACACTACAGAGATTCTGAAGAGATTTCAGATACAGGATTGTAGGCCCATGACCACTCCAATGATCACCAACTGGAGGAAAATTGACACGTCTAAAGATGATGAGGTTGATCCTACGTTGTACAGGTAGCTCATAGGGTCATTGATGTATCTGGTAATTACATGGCCAGACATTTGTTATGTTGTTAATACCCTCAGTCAGTTCATGGTGGAACTGAAGAGGGCACACTGGGCAGCAACCAAACATTTTCTCAGGTACCTTCGAGGGACAGTCGAGCTTGGATTGAAGTACACCCATAGCAATGATGTCAGGTTGAGTGGTTTCACTAATGCAGATTGGGTTGAAAGTTCAGTTGATCGGAAGAGTACCAATGGGTACTGTTTCAGTCTAGGATCAGGAATGACTTGCTGGTGCAGTAGGAAACAAAAGTCCGTAGAACTACGTTCAGCAGAAGCAAAGTATATGGAAGCCAGCACAACTTTGTGCGAAGCCATATGGCTTAGGAAACTGCTAGTGAATCTACTCATGGAAAAAATGGAAGCAACCAAAATCTTATGTGATAATCAGAATTGCATAAAGCTCTCTTAGAATCCTGTGTTTCAAGATAGGTCGAAACATATTGACATCCAGTGTCACTTCGTCAGGGACTGCGTACAACGTGGAGCTGTTCAGTTACAGTACACTCGAACAGGAGAACAGGTGGCAAACATCCTCACAAAGGCTCTAGGAAAGACAAAGTTTGTCTACTTCAGAGAGAAGATGAGGATGATGAAGAATCCCTTCCAATAGCAGGAATGGAAGATTCAGTATTCAGAGGGAGTTGTGGTACAGAGGAAACAAGTGACAGAGGCAATGTCAAAGGCAGCAGTGCAGGAGGCAACATCGCAGCAGATGGGGGGGGAAATCCTGAGATTAGCAACGCAGAGGGTGCTTCAGAATCAGAGCAGCATGCAACGGGCATATTGTTGGAACACCTTACTCGCTAAGAGGTAGTGTTGATTTTTGTAGCATCCGGAAGTGTTCCAAGTCTCAAACCTTGCAAGGAGGCTTGGACAGCAGCATTCCAAAGAACCTAGAAACAGTTTGTGGAAATTGCACTCAGTTCATGGCTTATTAAAATAATTAATTATTTTAATGAAGACCCTAAGTCTAAACTTAGGGAAATGAAATAATTAAAGGGTATTAATAAGTCAAAGTGTGAATCTTCTAGAAAACATGGATCAAGTCAAGTTTTAATCTTAGCCATTGGTTAATCTTTTAATCTGGGTCGTTGGTTCTCCAACAGGAAGATTGTAAAAGAAGGCTTGAGGGTCACTTGGAAGATAAGTCGGGCATACACTCAGTCCCTGAAGGAGATCCACTCTGATATAGAATTCGATCTCAATGGGAGAGTTGCAGGGCGAGTAGTTGCAGAAGCAGAAGAAGGAGGTCAGTGATGATCGAGATCAGGGTCGGAGAGCAGCAGTGGGTCACTGGAGGTAGCTTGAGGCTGTTGTGCAGAGAACCCACGCAGACTCACGTAGTCCAACACTGGGACTGCGTAGTGAATCACGCAGAGAGACGCAGGGGCATCCAGGCGTTGTTCTGGGTGTCAGAGAATTTCCCGAGTAAGCCGGAAATTCAGTCTTAGGTGTTTCAGAATTTATCTGTCGTATATTTTCCCTGTAAAGATATCATTTGCTGAAGAATTAATAAAACCCTCATCCGCTGCACCGGTTTTCCCACATTGGGTTTTTCCGGGGACAATTGTCCAAAAATAACTATGTACATGTGATTGATTCTAGTGCTTATGTTCTCTACTGTTTATTTCTCTGCATATATATTTTTGAATGTTGCAATAGTATTTATTTCGATATTTGCCGAAAGATTTTTGAAAAATCTTATTGAAATAATAAGTAGGAGAAATAAATCTATCACTGCAACTGTTTGTAAATTTTCACAGGATTTTGGCCAATCAGTTTTATAAGAGTTAATTTCAGCAACTAGGCAGGCTCTAGTAATATGATTTACTCCCTCTAGTTCCACATTATTATTATCCTCTCTAGGCATGAGTTTCATTCAGGAAAGGTATTTGGGATTGGGCTCCCTTGGCACAATTCCACTAGTTGGTCCAATTCTCCATGGACTTTTAATTCAGAAAACACTGAGCCAGTGAGGTCTGTGTTACCCATCAAAATTGGGTGACCACTAAGAGAAACTTTTCTCCTATTCATCTCTTCTAGCCAGAAACCAACAAACCCTAAGAGCAACTTTGTAGTTGATGCAATGTGCAATGCATATCTCTCTGATCTACATCAGTCATATGTTTTCTCGCCCATTTGTCAAGGGCATATGTTGGAAGGTGGTCTTTTGTTCAAAAGGTACTTTACTCATTATGGAGTCAGGTGCTTCTGCTTGTTTGTGACTTGGAAGAAAGAAGGGTCTTGGTCGTAGTCTTGTTCTCTCACCTTAAATGGGAGGTTAATTTTCTATCCTGGTCTAGTGGGACCTCCCCTAATGGCCCATGGCTTTAGGAAGGCGCACCACTTGGAAAGACATGATTAAGATAGCGTAGCCCCATCCATCCCTATTCCATACTTACCACTTTCCATCTTACATTACGATCCCTTAGTCCACCTCCCTTCTTCGGGTCAACTAACCATTAGTTCATTGGGATTTAGCACCCACACATCCTCATAACTCGGGTGGGGCCTGGAAATGTACATTGAGAAGTTGATGTAGCTGAAAGAAAAGAAAAGAGCATATGATGGCCCCAAGAAAAATAAAAGAAAAATCAAAATGCAAAAGATGGTCGGGACTTACAAATTAGCACGTGGGCAAAAGCCAAGCATGAGCTCTACCTCTATCATATGGCCATCACCTGGTTCATGGGCTAATGTTGCCCCATCTCATAAAAGGAAAGGAACCCTTGCATGTCCTAACCCCTGATGGGTGATGAATTGTCCCATCCTAAAGGGGGTAGTAATTGTTATACATCATACAAAACAAGCTCTCATTCCTCCAGATGCGAGCAGTAATACAAGAAAATTCAAGAAAAAATAAAAGGCATTATAGAGGTGGAAAAACAAAGGCCGAGGTAACTTATGCATCCACGATTGCTCCGTCCTTACATCTATACACCCAGGATGAGGTATTTACTATTACATCATAGTTGATCCCTTTGACCATGGCACTTGGCCATGGAGTTCTCTCCCCATTTGTTCCATCATTATTCACATGGCACCTATCAATTGAAGGGTGGACTAAGGACATGTTACTTTCCTTTGGGGGTTGAGAACACCTAATAGGGTCGTCTATTAACCAATCCTACCTAAGGAGGTAACACCATTACGTGACTAAGGCCCCAATTTTGGAAGTGAGGCCACACATGAAGTATTATTATGCATGTTTTCGCCTGAATCCACACCTGGAATTATCGTGGAGAAAATCTTTAACTCCACTTGGTGTGGCCTTGGGCGCAAGTCCCAAGTTGAGTTGTTGTCACTCAAACCTCAACTTCTCCGTCTAGGCTAACTCCTAGCTAAGCCAAGCGGGGTGGACCATGTTGTTGCTCAAATACTGTTGGAAATACTGAGAGGGAGGGTGAATCAATATTTCTTAGCAATTAGCACTTTTTAATCCTTTTCAAAGCATTAGTTATTCTTCAATTAATATTAATGTTCTTCTTCAACAATTAGAAACAATAATTAGCAATAGACAACACCATACAACAATGCAGAAAGTTAAAACAGTAGACACGAGTATTTTTAGGTGGAAAACCCCCTTCGAGTCAAAAACAACCGAACGCTTCTCTAGTAATTTTCTTTTTGTCTCTTTAAAAGAAATATTAATTACATCAAGATTTCAGCTACAACTGAGGGATGTGTCAACCCCCTAATTCACAGGCCACAACCTCTAGGACGTTACTAAACCCTAATATCATGTTGCAACCAGAAGGACACCCCAACGCCCTGTAGATCAGGCCACAAGTTGATTGTTGGAGATTCAGCTTGATCTGCTATCCCTCTGATACCATGTGAAAAGTCTACTGCAGTGTATTGGTTTATTTCCTCCTACTTGATTTAATTTATACAGGTTATTTTCATAATTTAGATTCAGAAAATACCGAAAATAAACACAACTATAGCCTACACATGCAGATCATTTACTGAATAATTCACTCATGCAACAAAGTGACACATGGATTTTTGGATATAAGTCCCCGGAAAAACCCAAAGCGGGAAAACCGGTTCAGCAAATATGAGGGTTTTATTATTAAGTAGTTCTAAGTACAGCAAATCTGGGTTCCAACCTTGGAAAACCCGACAGAGAATAAAATATATCAAATCTGCAGCTAACCTGAAGATCTAGTGCCAAATATCTAACTGATCCACACCCTCAAACGGGATTTATAGGGCTCAGCCCGGATCTGACCCTAGAAACCCTCAGCGCTGCTTCTGAAGCCCCAGTGTTGCCCTGGAGGGAAAGCATCAGCCTCTGCGTGGCTCTAGGAGGGCCTGCATCACCCTAGGAGGGTCTACGCTGCCCCTACACTACCTCTTCTTGGCCAGCGTCAGCACAGTGTGGCCCTAGCTACCTCTGTGTTGTCTCTGCGTTGTCCCTGCTACTCTGTGTGGCTCTGAAGCCTCTCTGCGCTGTCCTTGAGCTGCTCCTCTTGCCTCTTGCTGTCTCTTGGCCCCGAAATCAGAACATTCCCTTGGCCAATACTACCCCTCACTGCAGGAAATTCCACTGGAAATTCTTAGCAAACCCGCCCTAGAATTCCAAATCTATTCCTTAGTTCTACAGAAATTGTGTGTCTTCAACTAACCCTCAAGTCTTTCTCTTATACTTCTTCGTTGAACCCTTCAATGGCCGAGATTAAATAATCCATCAACGGCTGAGATTAAAAGACTATTTGATCCATGTGACTTAAGACAATTTCAGCACGTGTTAATTAATTCACTTTAATTATTTTATTTTCCTAAGTTAGACTTAGGAAATCCATTAAAAATAATTAATTATTTGAATAACTTGAACACAACTTGAAATTTCTCAAATCCATTTCTGGGTCTTGTAGATCAAGTGTACTCTAGTCCCTCCACAAAATTTGGGACCTAGAGCACAACTGATGCTACCCCAAATACACAAAATCTCAACAATTTCTACATTAATAACATTCAGAAATTTTCACATGGTATCAGAGCGATTGCAGATCTAGCAAAGTCACTAGTAGAAGATTGAAGGATCTTGCTGCAAAAAGCAGCAGGAAGAGCAGCAGCAGCAACACAAGGCCAGATCTGAAAGGGCAGCGCAGTTTCAGAGGGAGCAGAATCACGCAAAGGGCAGGGTGACGCAATCTTAAAAGTTAAGCCATGGTTGATTGGAAGCGGGAGCGGGAGCACCATTTTCAAAAGCTCCCGGTCCGGAGCGTTTCGGGGAGCGTTTATATATATATATATATATATATATATATATATATATATATATATATATATATATATATATATATATATATATATATATTGATACATATATGTCAACAAAAGCATGTAGAATGATCAATTAGACATAAAAAAACATAAAAACATAGATTGAATCATATAACATCAATCATCTAGAAGTTATAATCTTCATCAACTACTCCCACAAGTTGGAACCATACAAATATAAATACCTTATGTCTCACATCATAGATTTGAAGGTTTCAAGTTTAAATTCAATATATAACATTTATCATCATTGATATATAACATTTATCATCATTGATTTCAAATTTCAATATCTAACATTTATCATCATTGATATATATCATAATTCATTTATCATCATTGATTCATTGATTTCAAAATTCAATATACATTTATCAACATTGATATATAACATTTATCATCATTGATTCATTGATTTCAAATTTCAATATATAACATTTATCATCATTGATATATATCATTTATCATCATTGATTCATTGATTTCAAAATACAATATATACAATTTATCATCATTGATATATAACATTTATCATCATTGATTCATTGATCACCATATAACTTTCATGAAGCATCATATTCATAATTCATAATGACTTGTAAACTTATAAATGCCAACTTAAAAGTTTCACCTTTCAAATTCAAACTTCAAACTTAAATTGTCATTAAATATATGAAAGAGTCAAGTTTCAACTGTTCAATTGTCAACAGTTATAAAAGATAAAAACTACTAGAAAATAGAAAAGACTAGTAAACAACAAATCTATTTTATCTATTGGCTGGCCCCTTGCCACGCCCACGAGAAATGTCTAATTTGTGCGAGCCACAAGGAAATGGTGGTCTTCTAGTACTCTCATGAGTACCACGTCCACGGCCATGACTGGAAGGTGGAGGCTGAATCTACAAAGGAACAATAGTTGGATATCGAGAACTGGCACTAGCACTGGCCCCCGCACTGCTACTGGATGGTGGGACTGGCCCTCTGTGTGGCAGTGCTACTGATGCTTCATCATCATCCCTAAAAAGTTCTGCTTCCAATTCTTCCATGTGTACCGTGTCGTCCCCCAAATTATCATCCTCTAGGTTGTTGTCCCAGACTCTGTATGATTGATCCTCATATGCCCGATCACAGTAATGGCTCAACAACCTCAAGTTGTAATGCACATAAACCAAACTTTCAGCTCGGTTTTCATTCAGCCTGTTTCTTCTCACATTATGTATGAAGTTGTAGGTGCTCCAACACCTCTTTGCAGAAGAAGTATTCACAACTTGTGAGAAAACTTTTTTTGCCAACTTTGGCAAAAGTCCCATGCCGCCATATGCTTCCCACCATGTGAGAGCATCAAATCTGTCTCTGTCTTCCATTTCATGGAAAGAACCAAAGTTAGCAGTGCAACTGAAGTATTTGCCTAATTCAAGGCGCAATCTAGCACACTCCTCCCTGTCGGGGACCAACTTGTCTAATGCCTTCATGTACCCCTCTTGTACCTCTAGATCTGTGTGAGGTTTGATCCTAAACCCACCTCCAGCTGCAAGTTGGCCCAACCAAGATGGAGAGTAGTATTTTGGCGTAAGAATATATGCCAAGGCATGTAGTGGAACATTCAGTTTATTCCACCGTGCACACACACAGTCATGAATCATTGCATACAAGTTGGGATCATTATCCTTAACAACATCTTTTATTTGGCCCAACATGCTGTCCATCTGCTCATAAACCTCCCCAATCACTGGTTTATCTGTATCTGCAAACCGAATCATGTGATGAATGGGCTTGGTGAAATTCAAAATTTCCCTCACACGTGCCCAAAACAAAGGGTCAAGGGCGATCTCCTCCACATGTTCAAAACCTTGCCTGTCAACTATTGTCGCTGCCCTGTCCTTTAATACTTGTCAGTGTGAGCTTGATACCATTGCAGCCAATGACTCTCTTACCTTCAAAAGGCACCTGAAGGTGAGGTAATAGCTAGCAAATCTAGTCTTTGCTATCTTCAACAACTCCAATTTGGAGTGAGTACGGAAAAGCCCATGGGTATTGCTATGATTTGTAATAAATTTTATCATTTTTTTACCTCTTGTACAAATCACCAAGCCATTTGAATTGAGGTTGTTTGTTTTTAATGATATCATGCATCAAAAGGTTCATTGTGTGAACCAAACACCTAGACCAAAATATGTTGGGGTATTTATCCTCAATAATTGCTCCTGCTGCCTTACAGTTAGCAGCATTATCAGTGATGACTTGTATGACATTGTATGGCCCAGTCTTTTCAATTATTTCAAGTAATGGTTCTGCAATGTTAATGCCGGTTTTGAATTTGTCTGAATAATCATATGTTGACAGGAAGATTGCACCACTAACCGACACAGCCAAAACACTTATCAATGGCTTTCCTTTTACATTGGTCCATCCATCAGAGACAATGGACACCCCATGCTCATTCCATGAATTTGTCATTCTAGCCAAAGAATGGTTTATTTTATCTTTTTCATGATCAAGACCCACGGTTCTGGCTTTGTCATACCCAGGGCTTTTGTATCCTTTGGGGGCATCATTAATGGCAGAAACCATTTCCTGCCAATAACGTGAGCGAAGAACATTGAATGGCACCCCACATGCATATAGAAACCGGTAAACTTTTGAATCCACATTATTCCTACACCCTTCGTCCAGGAAATCGAATATGGTTCTACGCCTTAATCCAGGTGTGCCACTGCCTCCATAACCACTGGCATGGGTGGAAGTTGATGGACTTGTTTGTCCATGACGTGATGGGCCTGATGGTGTATAAGAATCAATGAAACCCCTAGATCTTTTAGATCTCTATAGGGCAGCCTCATCTTCCTTTCTATATTTCTCTCTCTCTGTTGCTGGCACACTAACACAAATTTTGATTCCTAGATTTTTTTTCTCCATCCCCTAGCATTTTCCCACAAAGGTGCCTTCTGGCACGGGTGTATGAACCATGGTATTGTTTATTGCAATGGGGACAAATAAATTTAGTGGTTCCACCACCTTTCCCTCCTTCCTGCTTCTGAACATATTTCCACAAAGGTGTCTGAGTTTGGTCTTGTCTAGTTGGGGTATCTATGGCCTCATGTTCTCCACTCCCCCCTTCCTCCTCAACATAATCCTCCTCCTCTTCAGGATTTTCATCAAATCCACCATAACCCACTTCTTCATCCTCCTCCTCTTCTCTAATGTGTCTCTTTCTTCTACTCTCCAAGACCATTATTACAAAGAAAGGAACTAACATGAGGAAAATCCCTAGCCATATAGCCATGATGTTTCAAGTTTCAAGTTTCAAGTTCTAGCCTGCAAAACAAATGGAGAAATGCCAAATGGGAATAGGAAATGCAACATAGGAAGAAAACAATTCAATTTTTAAGTTTTCAACACAATAAAATGCAACATTCAGGAAAAAAAACAAGTTTTCATTTTTGAACAACTTAAAAATTCATCCTAGAAAACACAAAACTAGATTAGAAGACCTACCTCTTTCTTGCTATCCTCCTGTTGCTCTCTTGAAGCTTGATCCTTGCTCTCTCCTTGGCATTTTCGCAGCTCCGCTCTCCAAACTCTCAAGCTCTCCTTCTTGCTCCTCTTGCTCCTCTTGCTCTCTCACTCACTCAACTAAAAACAATAAACAAAAAGAGGGGAGGGTGGGCTTTTATAAACCCAACCCTCCTCCCTCCCTCTCCAAAAAAAAAAAAGATTTTTTTTTAATGAATTTTTTTCACGCCGGCGAGACATTTTTTTTGTCGGGGAGCGTTCGGGAGCGAATGCTCCCTGACCCCTTCCGACGTTTAAAAAATGCTCCCGAAGCGTTTTTTAAACGCCGGAAGCGCTCAGGGAGCGTTCGTTCCTGAGCGCTTCCAGAAACGCTCCCGAAAAGGCAGAGAGCATTTTTATAGGCTCGGAAGCGCGCTCCTGAAAACGCTCCCCTCAGGAAGCGTTTTCGGGAACGCATTTCCGAGCACTCCCAAAACGCTCCCGAACGGAGGGCGTTTCGGGAGCGGGAATGTGGGGGGTGAAGCTTCCCCGCAACCTTGTCTTAAGCTGTCTCCATGTAGGCCCATGTACTTACTGCGCAGAGGCAGTGCTGGGATTGACTGAAGCCAGCCAGGGTGACGCAAATCTAAAGCTGTCTAATCCAGAAGTGCCTGAAGCAGAGCTGCAAAACTTCAGAAGGTGCTGGTGGGGTTAAATTTCATAAGTTTTCAGAATTTTAGCCTAAGCACTAGTGACAAAGAGCAGGAGGGGATCAGCTTCTCAGAGGGTTTCTAGCCAAAGAAACTTGCAGATCGATCAAAGGATCGAAGAGTGCTGAATCATTGTTTGATTTGGCAGATTTCCAAGAAGGAAAATCAGTGGTCAGATGGAGCAGAAGGTGCATATTTCGCCAAGGACCTTAGATCCAAATCTCTAGCATAGAGAAGAGGAGCTCCAATAGATTTCGAAGCAGATGGCACATCATGGACTGCGTGATCAGGATAGATTGGATGGCCTATCCAACTTTGCAGTTTGGAAGGCTAGAATCCTGATAGTCCTAGAGGCATATTGTCTAAGAGACCATGCAGAACAAGTCCTGGACACGCTGACCGATGCAAATCTCCTGAGAAATCATGATGAAGCTGCGACATATGCCAAGTGGTTGATAATGGATCGAGTTAAGGACCATGTTGTCCCACACATAGCTGAGAAGAAGATAGCTAATGAGATGTGGAAGGCCTTAACATCCCTATATGAGGGAAAGTCAGTCCAGAGGAAGATGCTTCTAGAGACTCAGATGAGGTCATTCATGATGGTTGGTTGTATAGACCTTTAGGGACCCTCTAGTATCTACTCCCCTATTGACTCCTTACTGTGAGATCCATATGATTTGGGCGTGGGTGAGGTATGGGGATTGAAGAGTTGATTTGAAATATTTGTTCTAGAGATAGTTAACTAAAATTAACCAAAACCACTCTTTATCACATTTCTTTATACTTGTATTTTGATGGTTGTTGATCTCATGTAAGTATTGTGATGCCTACTTTCCATATTCGCAAAATTTAATTTCATATTTAGCATCTAATTTTTAATTGTTTCTAACTATGACAAGAATCAAGATATGTTTTAATGTTGTGATTTGGTTATCCCATAATCATTTTTATTTTGTAAATATCTTGTGCTAACATCTTTTGTTTCCATTTCAGGATTATTGTGTTCTCATCTCTTTGAGCATTATTTTTACTTTTGAGCACGTTATTTGTAAAAGCACTGGTTGAATGGTTTGTCATTATTATTTCAAAGTTGCTCATAAATGCTCATGAATCTTAAAAGCAATCCAATTTCACTCTAATATTCTCCTAATCTTTAACTTAGTTTTTCTTTAGGGACCACCCCCCATAGCTAACCTAGGTTAAACGGAGAGAGTCGGGAATAGGTGACAATCTCTTCTTTGAGTTCCTTGCCACCAACCACACCTTGTGGGGTTAAAGGCTTTTCTTACTAACTAATAGGTAGGTGTAGGCAGCAAGCAATCAACACATCCCATCCATACAAAACAAAGTTTCTACTAACCTATAATTAACTTACCAAAGATCATCCAAAAAGGGTTCATGAAAAAAAAACCCCAAAAAGTCAAATAAAGCCAAATAAAAAGGGTAATGAGGTGATGAGAAAAATAAACTAAAGAAAAGAAACTACTTCATCATGGGCCACCCTTCAAAGTCCTAAAAGTAGAAAGCTTATCTAAAAAAAAAAGGACTTAAAAAGACGGAGGAAAAAAAAAAAATTGAAGGAATGGCAAGTGTGTGTAGGCCAAAGTAGTAAAATCTCCCTCTCACAAGGCTTTGCAAATAAAAGAAAACTCATAGCCACAATTTCATCAGCTAGTTGGACCAGCATTCCACCCTTAGCATTACCTATGACTTTGGAAGTTAATCCATATGTTACCGTTACATTCCCTTCCATAAAAAAAGGAGAAATAATATCATCACCCACCCACTTTAACTTAGAGGACTCAGAAAATACCTTAAGTTCTAGCCTAAAGATCTGCGTAACAGTTGTAAGGTTGTTCCTTCAGTTAGTTTTTCGAGTAATTTGGTAGCATTGGGTAAGTTATTTGTGTTAACTTATCTATCTTTGTTAATGTCTAACAATTAGTTGAAGTTGGATGGTTTGGAACTATGCAATGGCAATCTCATCAACCAACGTAGATAGCTACATGATACTTTGTGATCTCCAAATGTCTACACCAACATTATTCTAAGAATTACTCCTAAAGTGCAAATTTTGGCTAGCAGATAGATGAGAAATATCCTTTTCCTATGCTACCTTGGGAAAATATTCAATGTAAGATTGAGCTAATTGGTCAAATGAACACAACTAGCTTCAATTATTAGACTTCTAGAAGTACAAATAGTTTGTCCACTTTTATTTATTTTATTTTTTGATCTCATCAAAGTGGACAAACATTTCAATTGATTTTCCAGGAAAAGGGTACAAATAGTGTATCCACTTTTATGTATTTTACTTTTAACCTCCTCATAGTGGACAAACATTATTTGGGAAACCACTTGTATTTTCCCATGGTTTTCAAGAGCCCATGGAATTGTAATTGATAGATTAGAGGGCTCCTTGTCCTATAAGAGGAAGGCATTCTACCTCATTCAACAGATTTCAGAGATGATAGAATTTTGTTTGTCAGTTATCTGATAATTTTCTTTCTTCTGTCTTTCTTTGTGTTCCTTTTTATCAAGATATTGCACGAAATCCATGTCTTTCAAGCAGTCTGGTCGGTACGAAGGCAATAGAGGGTAAATTTCTTTTAAAATTTTCATGCTTGTTGCTTATAGATAGAATCATTCTAAATACTTTAGAAGAACATCGCAAGATTCTTCTCAATTTTTAGATTTTATTTATGCAACATCTTCATTGATCTGGTTAATCACTAATTTTGGATTCAACCCCCTTAGATGGTAGTTTTTACTATGTTGTTTCAGGTTGTCAATTTTTCTTCCATACATTAGTGTGGAAGAAATTGGCATCAACATCATTCTAAGGAAGCAAATTACAAGGGTAAGAACAACAATTTCACTATAAGCTCTTCATCAAATATCTCTGAAAATTAGGTATGCACAAATTTTCCCCACCACTTAATTTTTTTTTAGAATCTTTGAACTTTTTAGGATTTAATTAAATTATATTTTATTTTATTTATTTATTTATCCATTTTTAAAGTAGTTAGGTGTAAATAAAATTAATTTTTAATTTAACTGTAGAATTAAATTTTAATTGCTTAGTCATTTTTTTACATAGATTAGATTTAAATAAAAAAGTTTAAAAATTAAAAACAAACAAATAAAATAAACAAAATGAAATAAACCAAGTCAACCACAAATAGGGATATCTGAAATTTTTCCTAGTTAAAATCTACTATCTTCTAGCATTGCCAATCTTTACGGTTTTTATGAGAATTAGACATATCTTAAAAATGATGGTGCATTTTTCATAAATCTGACATTGAAAGAAAAATAATAAGTGTGGTGTATAATTTAGTGACCATTTAATTTACGAACCATTTTCCTTTGAGATTTTTCCGGTGTGGTCACTATTTCTTTCCAATCTTAAATTTGGTTACTGATCTCAAATGTTATTCTATTATCAAATATGCACAAAATGACATTTGAAAAACACACTTGGACTCACTATTTTCTTGATATGCATCTTTAATGGAAAAAATTTGGTGGTGCATAAAGATACACAAGAATTGGCTTATATTATCTGTGAAAAATTCTACCGCAATATCATGGTTTACTTCTCCTACGTGATTTAAATTATACAAGTTATTTTCAGAAATTAGATTCAGAAAACACTGAAGTAAACACAACTAACAGCTTACACATGCAGATCATTTACTGAATACTACGCTCATCAACAAAATGACACATGGATTTTTGCACATAAGTCCCCGAAAAGACCCAAAGCGGGAAAACCGGTACAGTAGATATGAGGGTTTATTTTATTAAGTAGATTCTGAGTACAGTAAATCTGAGTTCCAGATCTGGAAAACCCAACAGAGAATAAAAGAAATCTGCAGTTAACTAGTTATTCTAAGACCAACTATCTGACTGATCCACACCATCAAACAAGATTTACAAGACTCGGCTCGGATTTGTTGAAATTTGGTTACCGGAGGACAGGTGGTTCCTTAAGGCTTTGATCTTTGGCCTAGGGAAAAGTGTCCAAAAGAATTTAATGTTTCTCCTAAAGTGACTTTATAATTTTTATAAAGTCAAATCTAATTTAAAAGTGACTTTAAGTGATAAAGTTACTAAAGTCTAATTTTAAAGTGACTTTAATAAAGTCAATGTAAAATTAGAAAGGAAAAGTGACTTTGGAAATAAATGACTAAGTGGGTCTTTATTAAAGTGGGGTGAATTAAAAAAATAAAAAGTGAGATTTAAATGAGCATTTAATCTCAGCCCTAGATCTCAATCTATTTCAGCCATTGGATTTAGGGATTCCCCAAAAGTCACTTAGGGTTAGGTTAAAGGAGGAAAATGAGGGAAAAGGTCATTCATTCTTTTATGAGCAGATTGGGAGAAGGAGAGAAGGAGAGCTGGAGATTTTTCTGAGCAGTGAGAAGAAGGAGGGCAGCGGTGAAGAGATTTCAGCAAAGGTACAGTAACATTTATTGGCACACATACCGAGGCAGAAAATCCGTACAGCAAAAGAGAGGCAGTGTTTCCAAGTGAGGCACAGAAATCGAGGAAGAGGGTACAGCAACAAGCACGCACTCCAAGGCACAAAAATCAGGCACGTTTTTCAAGGAAGAGGGTGGTTGTCATTTCCGGCACAAAAATCGAAGAAGAGGACAGCAGCTACAACTCTGTTTTTTGGCACGGATTTCGAGAGAGGTTGCTGTACAAAATCTGTACAGTCCGTACAACAAAGTACGGCTGTTCCGGCATGCTTCCCGAGGTGGCCGTACAGCATTTAATGCTGTCCTAAGGTGCTGTAAATTTTCTGTTTTCTGTTGTTGCTGATTTGGCACAATTTCCGAGGCGGTGTGCAAGCACGGAAATCGAGATAAGTCTGTAAATTGGTTGCTGGAATTTTTTCTGAGTTTTTCTTGTTTCACTGTAAAAATCAATATTCAGAAAAATAAAAGAGAAGCTTTCGAACTGGTTTTCCCCAAGAGTTGTAGGGGGTTTTTCCAGGGTCATGTTGACCAAAAATATTAGTGTTAAATGTGTTGAATGGTTGTTTTATGCTTGCTGATTTTTATTTCTGCATTTTCCAGCATTCTGTAAATTTTCCAAAATTTGTGTTTTTAGCAAAAAAATATTTTCCAGTTTGTTGAATGTAAGGATATGGGAAAGGGCATTTAACTATTTGGAGAAATAAGGTGAAACTGAAAACCGGGGTGGGAAATAGAAAATTTCTACATGGTATCAGAGGTTGAGTGTTGAAAGTGCAGTTTGGGACAGCAAGGAGAAAAATACAGCCTGCTGATTTTTCACTCAGAAAATTCCAGCAAGCTGATTTTTTCACAAACAAAATTTTTATCTTTACTACAACAGTGCTATTTTTCAGTTTTAGGACAGCAGGATGTCATTGGGATTGAGGGTGGAGGATAGGTTGGATGGGCATACCAATTACAGCGTTTGGAAGGAGAGAATGCAGAGTATCTTTGAGGAGGCAGAACTCTGGGATATCATGGTTCATACCACACAACAGCCTGTTAATGTGCCTACTGATGCTACTCAGTTGGCAGCATATAATAGGAAGAACAACAAGGGTAAGAGACTGATTCTAGACGGAATCAAAGACCATTGCATTCCTCATGTGAGAGGAAAGAGAAATGTTCATGAGATGTGGACAGCATTGTCCAATCTCTACCAGAGTACCAATGAGAACCGGAAGATGGTCCTGAAGGAGAAGATGAAGACCATTAAGATGGGCAATGATAGTGCAGCTGGATATCTCACAAAGATTACTAATGTGAGAGATGAGTTGGCAGCGATTGGAGAGGCCATTCCACCCACGGAGTTGGTGCGGATTGCAGTGAATGGCCTCCCCCGTTCATGGATGAACTTTGCTGATGGAGTTTGTGCACGTGAGACCCTTCCCACATGGGAGAGGTTTTGGGATGATCGCATTCAGACAGAGATCAGGAAAGGTCAGCTTGGGGCAGCCAAGCCAGTTGAGCAGGATGAGGATGTAGCACTGTTGGCAGGACGCAAGAAAGGCAAAGGGAAGAAGCAGGCTTCCACAAGCAATGGTGGAGGCAAAGGCAAAGGTAAAGGTAAACAGGATAACACACAGAAGGACTATTCCAAAGTGAAGTGTTGGAATTGTCAGAAGATGGGACACTATGCAGTTGTGTGTCCAGAGAAGAAGAAGAAGAAGGGGAAGAACCAGAGCATGGCAGCATCAGCAGAGGTTGAGGACTTTGCAGATCGCTTTGACCTGGAGTTTGGGTTCATTGCGTGTGAGTCCTCTAGTGCAGGATTACCTGCCACAGAGGTTCAGAGGGAGCATGCATTTCCCTCGACTAGCGGAGCATCTTCGGGTATCTAGTATGTGGACAGTGGGGCTTCACGTCACATGACAAGAGTCCGTGAGTACTTCTCAGAGCTTTTAGAGAGTGGCACTGATGTAGAGGTAGTACTCGGTGATGACAGAGTTGTTAGAGCAGTCGGTGTGGGAACATTGACATTTCAGAGGGAGTCCAAACCTCCCTTGAAGGTGTCAGATGTTCTTTATGTGCCAGGGATGAGGAAGAACCTCATATCCGTCTCGGCTTTGGAGGATAGAGGATATGAGGTATTGTTCAGGGGAGGACAGGTGTTGATGTATCCCAGGGGCACTCCAGCTGATTCAGCTAGAGTGATAGGTGTACACCATGCAAAGGTGTACAAGTTTGCATTTCGGCCCCGCACGGCATTGAGCGGTAGTACGCGACGGCGGCTAGCCGGTTACGAGGAGCTGACCAATTTGGCACCACGGATGGGGCATATGTATCATGGAGCCTTGAGGACTTTGCGGAGGTCGCTACGAGTGTGCCGAGATTTCGGTAAAGTGATCACTTTGATACTTCTGCCGAGAGGATGTGCGATGGGCAAGTTTGCCAAATCCCCTTTTCCCCGCAGTGACAACAGAGCGACTGGGATACTTGATTTGATTCATTCCGATGTGAGCGGTCGGATGTCTCATGTTTCCTTGAGTGGATATGAGTACTATGTTTTATTCATTGATGATCACTCCAGGAGGACCTAGATTTATTTCTTAAAGACCAAGAGTGAGGTCTTCAAGCGGTTTCAGGAGTTCAGAGCTCTTGTGGAGACACAGACAGGTCGGAAGATCAAGTCCCTGAGGTCGGACAATGGAGGAGAGTACACCCACAGAGAGTTTGTTGACTATTGTGCGGAGGCAAGCATTAGGAGGGAGTTCATTGTTCCTTACAACCCCCAGCAGAACGGGGTTGCGAAGAGGAAGAACAGATCCATCGGAGGGGCTACCAAAGCCATGTTACATGATCAGAGGTTGCCATTGTTTTTGTGGGCAGAGGCCTGCAACACTGTTGTTTATTTGTAGAACAGGAGTCTGCATCGTGCCTTGGGGCACATGACTCCGGAGGAGGCTTTTTCTGGGAAGAAGCCTGATATTGGTCATCTTCGTATCTTTGGGTGTATCACATACTCCTACATACCCAAGGAGAAGAGGACCAAACTAAAGCCCACCGCAGAGAAGGGTATCTTTGTGGGCTACAGTGAGACCTCAAAGGCCTTTCGGATTTACATTCCTGCACAGAGGAAAGTTGTTGTCAGGCGGGATGTGAAGTTCGAGGAGGATAGGGCCTTTAGGAGGTCATGGGAGTTAGAGTATCTGGATCAGCCAGACCCTCAGCAGCAGCCGAGTCAGTCACAAGGATCCAGTGGGCAGGGATCAGGAGGATCCGGAGGTACATCTATGACGATGTCAAGTCCGTCAGTGAGCAGTGGCTCACAGAGTCAGAGGGGTGGTGCTTCGGGCAGCATGCAGAGCAGTCCACAGAGCAGTTCACTAGGGAGTCCACTGATGGACAGTTCACACGGTACCTCAGCTTCTACAAGTTCAGGTGCAGGCAGGAGGACAGCAGACAGACAGTCAGGAGTTCAGGCTCTTGATGATGATGAGGAGGAGGAGTTTCATTCTCCAATGGGAGAAGTATGCTCAGGGAAGAGGAAGCCCAAGAGTGACGAAAACACCTTGAGAGGCCACATGCGACTGGCACCGGGCCTAAGGCGGTCGAGAGAGAGCGGAGACCACACGAGAGGTTTTTGTGGCTATGTGTGTGCCGACATCCTTGACTCTGCGAGCCGCCCGCGCTGTGAGGAGCGGTCGCCGGCGGTGCCGGAGAGAGGCCATGCAGGAGGAGTATTCTTCTATCATGAAGAATGATGTTTGGGAGGTGGTGCCGAGGCCTGAGGGAAAATCCGTGGTTACTTCCAGATGGCTTTACAAGGTAAAGCATGCTGCAGATGGCAGCATTGAGAAATTCAAAGCGAGGTTTGTGGCTAGAGGGTTCTCCCAGGTAGAGGGAGTTTATTATGAGGAGACCTTCGCTCTCGTGGCTCGATATACTTCGATCCGCTCCATTATATCGATAGCAGCAGAGATGGGTTGGAAGATCCACCAGATGGATGTGAAGACCGCATTTCTCAATGGCTTCATACAGGAGGAGGTGTACATTGAGCAGCCACAGGGCTTTGAGGTGCATGGGAAGGAGTCCCGTGTGTGCAGACTGAAGAAGGCCCTTTATGGCCTGAAGCAAGCTCCCAGAGCTTGGTACTCCAGGATAGATACTTACTTGCAGAAGATGGGTTTCACAAAGAGTGAGGCAGATCCGAACCTTTACTATATTGTGATCGGTGAGGAGCCTCTCATTCTGGTGCTGTATGTGGATGACTTAGTCATTACAGGTGCAGAGAGACTCATAGAGCACTGCAAGAGAGATCTTGCGGCGGAGTTTGAGATGAAGGACATCGGCTTGATGCATTACTTTTTGGGTTTGGAGGTGTGGCGGGAGGAGGGGCATTTCTTCCTGGGACAGGGGAAGTATATTGTGGACATCCTTGGCAGATTCCACATGGAGGATTGTAGACCCATGTCGACACCGATGATCACCAACTGGAAGAAGCTTCATGCTTCGGATTCCGAGTTGGTGGATCCCACATTGTACAGACAGCTGATTGGTTCTTTGATGTATTTGGTCAACACTAGACCAGATATTTGTTTTGCAGTCAACACGATGAGTCAGTTTATGTGTGAGCCTAGGAAGGTTCACTGGGTGGCTACAAAACACATTTTGCGGTACTTGCAGGGGACAGTGGATTATGGTCTGGACTACAGGCAGGGGGATGGAGTGAGATTGGCAGGTTACACTGATTCTGATTGGGCAGGTTGTGCTTCTGATAGGAAGAGCACTTCAAGGTGTTGTTTTGGGTTGGGTTCGACAGTGGTGTCATGGTTCAGCCGAAAGCAACAGTCAGTAGCATTGAGTTCAACGGAAGCAGAGTACATGGCAGCCAGTCTAGCTAGTTGTGAGGCCATCTGGCTTCGCAAGATGTTGTTTGGCTTATTTGGTCAGCCGTTGAGACCTTCAGTGATTTACTGTGATAATCAGAGTTGCATTAAACTCACGGAGAATCCGGTATTTCATGACAGGTCAAAGCATATCGGGATCAAATATCATTTCATCAGAGACTATGTTCAGAAGGGAGCTGTGAAGCTTGAGTATATTCCCACTGATGAGCAGGTTGCAGATATTCTTACCAAAGCCTTACCACGGGGCAAGCATGCCTACTTCAAAGACAAGATGGGTGTGGTGAGGAACACCTTCCTCGATAAGAGGGAGTGTTGAAATTTGGTTACCGAAGGACAGGTGGTTCCCTAAGGCTTTGATCTTTGGCCTAGGGAAAAGTGTCCAAAAGAATTTAATTTTTCTCCTAAAGTGACTTTATAATTTTTATAAAGTTAAATCTAATTTAAAAGTGACTTTAAGTGATAAAGTTACTAAAGTCTAATTTTAAAGTGACTTTAATAAAGTCAATGTAAAATTAGAAAGGAAAAGTGACTTTAATAAAGTCAATGTAAAATTAGAAAGGAAAAGTGACTTTGGAAATAAATGACTAAGTGGGTCTTTATTAAAGTGGGGTGAATTAAAAAATAGAAAGTGAGATTTAAATGAGCATTTAATCTCAGCCCTAGATCTCAATATATTTCAGCCATTGGATTTAGGGATTCCCCAAAAGTCACTTAGGGTTAGATTAAAGGAGGGAAAGGAGGAAAAGGTCATTCATTCTTTCATGAGCAGATTGGGAGAAGGAGAGAAGGAGAGCTGGAGATTTTTCTAAGCAGTGAGAAAAAGGAGGGCAGCAGTGAAGAGATTTCAGCAAAGGTACAGCAGCATTTATTGGCACACATACCGAGGCAGAAAATCCATACAACAAAGGAGAGGCAGTGTTTCCAAGTGAGGAAGCACAGAAATCGAAGAAGAGGGTACAGCAGCAAGCACGCACTCCAAGGCACAAAAATCAAGCACGTTTTTCAAGGAAGAGGGTGGCTGTCATTTCTGGCAAAAAAAACCGAGAAAGAGGACAGCAGCTACAACTCTGTTTTTTGGCACAGATTTCGAGAGAGGTTGCTGTACAAAATCTGTACAGTCCGTACAGCAAAGTACGGTTGTTCCGGCACGCTTCCAGAGATGGCCGTACAGCATTTAATGATGTCCTAAGGTGCTATAAATTTTCTGTTTTCTGTTGTGGCTGATTTGGCACAATTTCCGAGGCGGTGTGCAAGCACGGAAATCGAGATAAGTCTGTAAATTGATTGCTAGAATTTTTTCTGAGTTTTTCCTGTTTCACTGTAAAAAGCAATATTCAGAAAAATAAAAGAGAAGCTTTCGAACTGGTTTTCCCCAAGAGTTGTAGGGGGTTTTTCCAGGGTCATGTTGACAAAAAATATCAGTGTTAAATGTGTTGAATGGCTGTTTTATGCTTGCTGATTTTTATTTCTGCATTTTCCAGCATTCTGTAAATTTTCCAGAATTTGTGTTTTCAGCAAAAAATTATTTTCCAGTTTGTTGAATGTAAGGATATGGGAAATGGCATTTAACTATTTCGAGAAATATGGTGAAACTGAAAACCGGGTGGAAAACAGAAAATTTCTACAGGATTTGGCCCCAGAAACCCCAGCGTTGCTCCTGAAGCCCCAGCGTTGCCCCTGCTAGGCTCTGTGTGCCACTGCGCTGCCCAGAGAGGGACTGCGTAACCCCAGAGAGGGTGACACAGGCCTTACGCTGACCCTGGAGGCCCTCTGCATAATTCTGAAACCCTCTGAAGCTACAACGTTGTCCTGTGTAGCACCTGCGTGGCAGGTGCGCAGTTGTTGTTGCTGCTCTCTGCTCCTTTGCGTTGTCTTTGTTTGTTGCTCCTCTGCCTCTTACTGACCCTTGGCTCCGGGATCAAGCAAACCCTGCCCTAGAATTCCAGATATGTTTTCTCAGCTCTGCCTCTGTGTGTGTGTTTCCAACTGACACTCAAGCCTTTCTCTTATACTTTTTCATTCATCTCATCAACAGCCGAGATTAAAACATTCATCAACAGCTGAGATTAAGAAACTGCTTGATCTGTGTCTTTTAGAACATTTCAGCACGTGTGTTAATTAATTCACTTTAATTATTTATTTTTCCTAAGTTTAGACTTAGGTAATCCATTAAAATAATTAATTATTTGAATAACTTGAACACCAACTGAAAATTCTCAAAACACTTTCTGGGTTTTGGAGTTCAAATGTGTCTTAGCTCCTCCACAAAATTTCAGGGCTAGAGCACACTCGATGCTACACCAACTATACAAAATCTCAACATTATCAATTTATCATACATTACTTTTTCTAGGTTCATGTCTATGAGATTACCTTGAAATGTAAGTTGCAAACCTTTGAATGATTGGACTCAGATATCTACTTATCTATTTGGTACTTGTGATCTTTATCCAGCAAAGAATGAAAATGATGATGCAAATGATACAACATTGTTAATGGTATTTGCTATATGGTGAGCATTGTCAACATACCTCCTGCATAATTTCACATGTGGCTTTTCTTGAATCAGCACAGTTTAAATCATAATGACAAATATGATACTCCAGAAGATATATAATAGTTGATGTGTGATATAATATGGCATGTCCGGCATATTCCAAGGCAACAATTCGTTCAAGTATTAAATGAACATTGCCCTTGCTTGATATAACTTTGCAATCATACCATAATCCTAAGAAGAGGTCAACATCTAAGTTAAGTAAAACTTCTGCTAATACTGCACGATATGCTTAGAATCAAACATAGGGGATCCCCCCTTAGGCTAGGAAATCACACCCCTAAACCTATAAGTGATGAGCAAGGCTGCCAAGGTGACAGTGGGTGGCTTGCCTGTTAGTTTCCTTAGGTTCCCCCCTTCATGAGGTTGGGACTTTTCTCTAGGGAGAATCCAAACGATAACAGTGCCCGATACCTATACCCAAAGCTAAAGGCAAGACCTAATCAGTAGGGCTTATTTCGATCCTAATGAGAAATAATATTGAAAAACAGAATTTCTTGTTACAAGGACAATAAATAAACTGGAGTGGCATATCCCATTTAAAATTTAAAATTTTAAAAATAAGAAAATTCATAGTTAAAAAAAATTATATATATATAT
Organism: Pinus albicaulis; assembly: GCA_034641835.2. Lineage (NCBI taxonomy): Eukaryota > Viridiplantae > Streptophyta > Pinopsida > Pinales > Pinaceae > Pinus > Pinus albicaulis. The sequence continues at coordinate 712,604,464 of CM076573.1, read as the reverse complement.
TAGTAGCTCACCTAATAAAATCCATCATTCATAGGCATTCATATTTTGGCTCTACAAAACATTAAACACACACAAATAAGAAGAAATTCCACAGTGGATTAACCTGAAATTCAGCATCATGTAAATTTTGTATAGCTAAGAAGGGCTGTATCACATGGCTTGTAAAACTTCAGTTGTATGCCTGGGTAATGTAAAACTATATTTGCTTTCCATTTTTAAATTTCAATATAAGCTGAAAGGCAACAAGAAGGATAACATACCTTGCATTTGGACCCATGCCTGCATTGAGGAGGAATAGAACATTTTCTGGGACACCTGGGTGGCTTCAGTCCCCTTTCTGCTCCACAGGGAACCTGGAAATTTGTCAATGCAGAGAGCTATAAAGATAAAAACAAAACAAGATTTACATCCTTGAGAAGAAAATTTACAGAAAATAGGAAATAAAATGATAAGAGAAGCCAGACATTATTCAAGCTTGCAGACTTACACTCTTGGAAGAAATTAATAGATTTCCATTCTCTAAATATGCTGGAGAAATTCAATTGTTTCGAACCCCAACATATTTTTGCCATTATTTTAGGACAGCTTGAAGTAAAGGATTGTCAAACTAAGCAGGCTGTGAAGGAAGAAAAGGCATACATGTTCAAGTGCTCCTAGAAATATATTTGACCTAAACAGATCAGGATGTCCTGAATTTTAGTCCCAAGCTTAACCATGTTCCATGTTTATGATTTATCAGCTCAGAAACATCGACTAGCTTTTACTATCTGGATCAAAGGAATGAGAGCACAATGAGAGGTCAATTTATGAGCATAGGCGAGGGAGAGCACTCAAGCGGGGGGATACACCGGGGTACAGGAGGACATACAAGGGTTATACAGTAGGGAGAAGATATATAAGGGGAAGACATGAACTCTAAGCCACGTGTTAAATCTTATAGAGATGCCATGGTTGACTTGCTAGATAGATGAACCACTTCTTTGGAGGGTTTTGGAATAGGTTGAGGATGATTTCTATTGTTTGGTAGCTGAAGCCTTTTCTTCTGGATTTCTATCTGTATCTCTTAATCAAGGTCTTACTAAGTTGATTCTGAAAAATGAAGCTAGGGACAACATTGGGGGTTGGGGGCATATTACCTTGCTCAATATGGCTTATAAGATCCTTGTGGAGGCAGCGGTTCTTCTATGTAGGATGCGGACAGAAAGGTTGTTCAAAATGAACAGACAAGCTTTGTACATGGTGAATTAATTTTAGACACAGTGATCTCTGTTACCTACCAAAATGGGTAACCAAATACGAGGAAATTTTTCTTCTACATTTGACAGCCATTCTGACAGCCAGCCAGCCAACAGCCCCTGATATTCACTTTTCGATGATGATATGCCATGTGCCTCAACTATCCGCATCAGCCACATACCTCTCACCATCCACCATTCCCACTTCGATGAAGGTGGACTGCTATTCAAAAAGTACTTTGATCATTTTCCTATCGGGTGCTTATACTTGTTTGTTTTGGGCATTTAGTGCAAATAAAAGAGTGATCTTGAAGATTGACCGATCTTGACAGTAAATCTGTTCTCTAACCTCACCAGGGGGATTAATTTTTAGTGCTAGTCCAATAGTACCTACCTTGAGGCCTTAGGGTTATAGGAGGCGCACTACTTGGAAAACCCAGATTGAGATTACATGTTCATTTTCCCTTACATCAGACCTAACACTTACTATTCCACATTACAAACCCATTATACCACCTCTATTCTTCAGGTCTAAGTTGTTATTGGTTCATTGGGATTTGGCACCATCATGTCCACACTCCATGAGTAAAGACGGAAAACATTGCCCTAGAGGTGGATGCAACTAAAATAATGGAAAAGCATATCATGGCCACGATGAAAGAAAAAAAAGGAAAATCGAAATGCAAAAAATGGTCGGGGCACAAATCAGCACGTGACCAAAAGCCTAGCATGAGTTCCTAAGCACACAGTGCCTAAGCACATGATGCCCCATTACATCAAATGGACCCTTGCATCCCTCAACCCTAATGAGCAATGAACTGTCTCATCTTGAGGGGTAAAATTAAATGTTATATCATAAAGAGCAAACTCTAACCCTTGACATATGCACTGTAATACAAAACATTATCAAGAAGAAGTGAAAGGAGCACTAGAGGGGTCAAAAAAGCAAGCCGAGCAGGGTAAATCATGCCTCCACTGTGAAAATTCCAAGTCCTAGATCTGGAATCCTACTGCAAAAAACTGAACTACTTCTCCTACTTGTAAAATAGATTTAACAAGCTATTTTGCAAATTACTTCTGAAAACATTGAAGCAATCACTGAAGCAGCCTTCACTTACTTAAATTATATGTGAAAACAGTAAAATGAGCAAGAGAAATAACACACACAGGACACCATTATTTTTGGACAAACGTCCATAGAAAATCCCAATGCGGGAAAACCGGTGCAACAGATCTGAGGATTTTATTATTAAGCAGCAGTTAACCTGAATACATCTCTGATTGTCTCAGCGAACAAATCAGTTACAGAGAATATGACTAACAAAAAGATTAGTGAGGTTACCTCACCCTATCACTGGAAATCCCGGCTGATCCGGCCACTAAATGATGTGCCTATGGCAAGCTCTGCGCTGCCTTTGCGTAGTCCTAGCGTCAACCCTCTTGGGAACCGTGTCATTCAGCGGGTGAATCAATCTTCTCAACAGAAATTCTGATCTCTGCCTCCCGGTCTCACACCCCGGCTTCAAGGTTCTGAAATCGACCTTTCAACAAACCCTCGGATTTCCTCTGGCCCTCTATGTCAACCTCTCCGACTCTGCGCATTAGTTGTTGGATCTCTCTTTGCCCTTCTCTGCCGATGATTCTCCAGTTGAGAAAGATTTCTCTGTGGATATTGTCTTTGCCCCTCTTTGCAATGAAGAATCACTTACATCTGGTTTTCTTCTGGAGCACTGCTCACTTCAGAAAATTCAATCACTAGATCATTTCGGTGTGTTTTACAACTAACCCTTAAGCCTTCCTTTATAGTCTTCTCATTGAGACTTCTACGGCCTAGATTAGATCTCCAATCAACGGCTAAGATTAAATTTAAACTTGATCTGCTTTTTCTAGATGTTTCACCCACAGTTTAAATTAACACCCATTAATTATTTTAATTTCCTAAGTTAGACTTAGGGTCCTCATTAAAAATAATTAATTTATCAAATAAAATTGTTTTTGGGTGGAATTTCCCAAAACAATATATGGGTTATCTATAATGCATGTGTCTAAGCCGCTCCACAAAGTTTGGGACTTAGAGCACATCCGATGCTACCACAAATCAACATCCACGAATGCTCCCTCCTTAAATTTATAGACTTAGGATGTGGAATCCCCATCAACTAGTCCCCTTAACCATGGCACTTGGCCATGAAGCCTTTTCCCATCCATTTTCCATACATTTACACTAACACCTATTGATTGGGGGGTTGACCTCAGAAATGCCAGTTCCCCTTAAGGGTTGGAAGCATCTAATAGGGTTGACCATTAACCACCTCTATCATCATAGGGAAGACCTTTACGGGACTTGGTCTAGTTAGATATCGGAAGGTGATCCCAAGTTTGAAGTATCAATATGCCCTTAACATCCAAGTTTGGTCCACTTAGATGCTCATATGATCTTAGTCTCTAATGAATGGTTGCTTTCACATGAGTTCATGTTGGTCTTGTCAGGTGGTCCACAGCAGCCCAGGCCATGAGGTCACCCACTCAACAGGTACCTAGGCCTTTCAGAGAGACAGATGTCCTAGCAGATGCAGCATTGAGAGTGTTGGGCCTTGTGATGAATTGAGCATATGTTACATGTCCCAAATCACCCTCAGGACCTAGAATGTGTTGATTTTTTAGTAGCATCGGATGTGCTCTAACTCCGAAACTTTGTGTAGGGGCTAGAACACATGAGATATCCAAGACCCAGAAATCGTTCAGAGAAATTCCACACAGAGCCTAATTTATTCCAATAATTAATTATTTTAATAGAGACCCTAAGTCTAACTAAGGGAAATTAAAACAATTAAAAGGAATTAATTTAAACAGGTGGGTGTGAATGTTCTAAGTAACGAGGATCAAGTCTTTTCTAAACTTAGTCGTTGATTAGAGACTAAATCACGGTCATTGATTCTTCAACGAGAAAGTATTAACGAAAGGCTTGGGGTCAGTTGGAGGATACACACAGAGTGGCAGCACTTGAGCTAAGTCGAAATGTTGGGGCATGGTTTGCTGAGAATTTTCGAGTGAGCTTGCAGTGCAGTGAGGGGTAGATCGGCAGTCGGATTTCAGATCCGAGGTCGAGAATACATTGGTAGAGAGGCAAATCTGTACCAGAGCAGCGCAAAGACCCAGCAGGGGTGACGCAGCCCAGCTAGACTCACACAAAGGCAATGCAGAGCCTCACACAGGCCCGGAGGGGTGACGCGGAGCAAGAGGGGTTGACGCAGAGCTGAGAAAGGCAACGCTGGGGTTCTAGTGTGCCAGATAGGGCTTGCTTTCAGCAGATCTAGAAGGGGTGACGCAACCACACTAAAGGGTGATGCAGTGACTGTGAAAATTTTTTAATAGAGTAATACAGAAATACTACTGCAGTATCTTGATTTACTTCTCCTACTTGTGATTTAATTATACAAGTTATTTACATAAAATATTCAGAAATACCGAAGTAAACACAACTAGCAGCCTACAAACATACAGATCATGTACTGAATATTACGGTCATTCGACAAAGTGACACAAAGATTTTTTTGGACAAATGTCCCCGAAAAAACCCAGTGCAGGAAAACCGGTGCAGCAGATATGAGGGTTTATTATTATTAAGTAGAATCTAAGTACAGCAAAACTACGCACCTTACTGGTTAATCCAACAAAGAAAATAAGATCTGCAGCAATACCTGTTGTTCTAGAGACTGGAAACTGGACTGATTCACACCCTCAAACGGGATTTATAGAACTCAGCCCCTTCTTGCCTCTAGAAACTCCAATGCTGCTCTGAAGCTGCCTGTGTCAACCCTTCTAGCCTCTGCGTGCCCCTGCATTGCTCAGGATAGGGTTGTGTAACCCCAAACTCAGTGACGCAGTCCTTACGCAGCCCTAGTTGGACCAGCGTAACCCCTGATGGCCACCTGCTGCCTCTGCAATGCCCTTTCAGGGCATGTGTAGCAACTACGTAGCGGCTGAAACCCTCTGCGTTGCGCAGCTGCTGCATAGCTATTGCGTAGCCTTTGCTTCTTCTGCGCTGCTACTGGTTGCTACTTCTTTGCCTCTTGCTGACTCTTGGCTCCGGGATCAGATCATCCCCTTATCCAATACTACCCCTAGCTGCAGCTGAAACACTCCTGGAAATTCTTAGCAAACCCGCCCTAGAATTCTAGCTTAGTCTCAGTGCTTTGCCTCCGTGTTTGTGTCTCCAACTGACCCCAAGCCTTTCCTTTATACTTTTCTTGCTGACATATCAACGGTCGTGATTTCATCTCTTATCGATGGTTGAGATTAAAATACTGTTTGATCTGCATCACTTAGAACATTTCATCGAATGTGTTTAATTAATTCACTTTAATTTTTCTAATTTCCTAAGTTAGACTTAGGGTCCTCATTAAAAAATTAATTATTTTAATATCTCACACACTGAATGAAATTTCTCCAGACACTTTCTGGGTTTTGGAGGTCTTGTGTGTCTTAGCCCCTCCACAAAATTTCAGGGCTAGAGAACACCCAATGCTACCTCAAAATTGTTGAGATTTTGTATAGTTGGGGTAGCATCGGGTGTGCTCTAGCCCTGAAATTTTGTGGAGGGGCTAGGACACACTTGAACTCCAAAACCCAAAAAGTGTTTTGAGAAATTTCAGTTGGTGTTCAAGTTATTCAAATAATTAATTATTTTAATGTATTTCCTAAGTCTAAACTTAGGAAAATTATATAATTAAAGTCAATTAATTAACACGTGCTGAAATGTTCTAATAGACATGGATCAAGAAGTCTTTTAATCTCAGTCGTTGATGAATGTTTTAATCTCTGTCGTTGATGAGATGAATGAAAAAGTATAAGAGAAAGGCTTGAGGGTCAATTGAAAACAGACACACAGATGCAAAGCTGAGAAATAGATCTGGAATTCTAAGGCAAGGTTTCCTAAGAATTTTCAGAGGAATTTTCTGCAGCGAGGGGTAGTATTGGCTGCGGGGATGATCTAATCCCGGAGCCAAGAGTCAGAAAGAGGCAAAGAAGCAGCAAACAAGGACAGCGCAGAGAAGCAGAGAGCAGCAATAGCAGTAGTTGCGCAGCCACTACGCAGGACAACGCAGAGACTCAAAAGGGCTTCAAAAATTACGCAGAGGGTCTCCAAGCCCAGTGTAAGGCCTGAATGTTGGTAATACTGAGAGGGGGGGTGAATCAGTATTTCTTTTCAATTGTTATTTTTACCAGTTAGATCACTTATATTTAGAACACAAAATGAACAATAAGAATAAATGATTTTATTAATTTCTTCTTTGCAATAAATCAAGTACAATATATGTGGGCTCCAACACTAGATGAAGACACCGATCTTCAATCTCCCAAGCTCCAACCTGTATTTGCCAAGCACCGACATGGACTTCCAAGGCTCCAACCTTGTCAATTCTGAGGCACCAAGGGCTCCAACCCTGTCTCTGGTAGAGGCTCCGACCTGGTTTCTTGAGGACTCCTATCCTCTAGGGCTCCAACCCTATCTACCAAGGCACCAACCTTGTCTTTATGAGGCTCCAACCCCTTGCTTTAATTCATCAAGATATATTTGGTTATACTTCACGATTCCCAATGTCTTCTTCAACGAGCCCTGACAATCTTCAGCTATCCCCTCACTTAGCCTCCACGTCACTTCATCAATGACAACCTTGTCTTCTTAAAAGTTGTCACCACTGGTCTTCATGTCACCCAAACAAATTCTCCAAGGTCACCTAATGATGACTAATGCATCATGGTCTTCAAGGGGTGTCTTCAAAATGTCTTCAAGGAATCTTCAAAGTGTCTTTAATATGCTGCCCCAAGAATTCTTCAAGAGTTCCAAATACTTCACTGCTTCAAGACTCCTAATACTTCTCTGCCCAAAACTTCACTGCTCTTCACAGGTCCAAGCACCAATGCTTAGTACTGTTCCTCAATAATCTGCTCTTCGAGATGTATATAGCCCAACCTGTCTTCAAAGACTGCTACAAGTACTGCTCAAAAATATTCTTCAATAATGTTTCAAGGAGACTTCAGGAGTGCTGTTCAAAAATCCAAGAAGTAGACTCCAAGGATGACTGTAAGATAAGTCAACTGTCCAAGAAACTGCCGAGCTGCCTCCACAGGACTAGTTCCTCCTTCAAGCTAGGACTGTTCACAAGCTTGATGACTATCCTTCAAGGATAGTACACCACCGATCCCTTAAAACTTCAAGGGACCTCACAAATTGAGCTTCAAGACAACAATCCGAACTTGTATAAGTCTGCAATTAATCCAGGTTGAAGAGTCTTGTCCTAGCTGTAATACCTTGATTCTCTTGCCAATCCGAGCTAGAAAGATTGTCACAGGTGCAAATGAGCCTCTCCAACAAGTGGCTGTCTGTAGTCCTCTTCACTTGCTAACTGTTCCAAAAATGTCCAGCTTATAATACCTCTGGTTATAAAATGATTGGTTCAAGGTAAGGTAGCTCCCATAGGATTGCAGATCCAAGTTTATTTGAGCCTTTACAGGTTTGTCAATACACACAATTCTGAACTCCTTTACCAGATTTGTAATCCGATCTTCTGTAGCTTCTGTCCGAGCTACTAACAACGGGTAGGTCTGTAATCCAAGGGCACAAGTGGCTGTTCAGTTTCCTTTACCGGTCCAAGGGTAAAGGTAGCTGTCACAGATGACTGTTATATAAATAATCTGAGTAGCAACGGATTTCTGTAACGACTAGGTGCAGATCCGAATTCTGAACAGGTTTGCTGTTGTAGGTTCAATCTTTTTCTTTATGTCCACTACAGAATTATCCCAACCAAAGATCAGCACAAACATTAAACATTAACTGTCCTCCTCGGCCCCTCTTATATTTCTATTTTCCTGTGATCATAACCAAAGTGATTAATCAAAAATAAGTCGAGAATCTTATATTTATAGTGATTTTTACAGCGGATAAGTGAAGGGACATGTCTTTTAAGGGCAGGCCGACTTGAGAGGCTAGGACAGGTTGACTCCAAAAAAAAAAAATTATTGCATAACTTTAAAAATCAATATCTTCCTAACCACGTGGAGTTTTGGGGCATATGAGGGCTCGTTGGAAGGAGGAAGGAGCCCTCTTTAAGATGGTAAAGGAGCCATTGTGATAGGATGCCTTCAGGGCGATAAAAAATAACTTTCTTTGTGACTGTTCTGAATTTCTAGTGCAGACCTGGGATGACTGTTTTGGAATTTTCAATGCAGACATTGGGGATTTAGGATTTTTCATGTATAAGGTCAATGGTTAGGGTATTTTATTAGGGCTCCAAGTGTGGTCATCAATTCAAGTCATCATCAAATGTGTCATCATTAATGTCATCATCAAGTTAAATGTCTAGGACAGAGTTTAGGGTGTTTTCACATGAGGGCTTGTATATTAGGCACATAATTGGCACTTGGCATCTTAGACTTCTTCATTAAGAGTAAGGACATCATCAGGTTTTAAGGCTTCTTCATCAAGAGTAAGGATATCATTATATACATGAAGTTATGTCATCATCATATTTCGACAACAAGGTTAGTTCAAGGACTTTCATAAATAAGGTATTTTGATCAATGGGCATCTAGGGCAACACGCATCACAAGAATTTGCCATCACAAACAATGCCATATTGACATCAATGACAACCTTGACCAACAGTCTCCCCATTGAACTCCAAAACTCCAAAACCCAGAAATTGTTTTGAGAAATTTCAGTTGGTGTTCAAATTATTCAAATCATTAATTATTTTAATGTATTTCCTAAGTCTAAACTTAGGAAAATTATATAATTAAAGTCAATTAATTAACACGTGCTGAAATGTTCTAAAAGACTTGGATCAAGCAATGTTTTAATCTCAGTCGTTGATGAATGTTTTAATCTTTGTCGTTGATGAGATGAATGAAAAAGTATAAGAAAAAGGCTCGAAGGTCAGTTGGAAACAAACACACAGATGCAGAGCTCAGAAATAGATCTGGAATTCTAAAGCAGGGGTTCCTAAGAATTTTCGGAGGAATTTTCTGCAGCGAGGGGTAGTATTGGCTGCGGGGATGATCTAAACCTAGAGCCAAGAGTCAGAAAGAGGCAGAGAAGCAGCGAACAAGGACAGCGCAGAGAAGCAGAGAGCAGCAGCAGCAGCAGCTGCACAGGTGCTACGCAAGACAGCGCAAAGGCTCCAGAGGGCTTCAGAAATTACGCAGAGGGTCTCCAGGGCCAATGTAAGGCCTGCATCACCCTCTCTGGGGTTATGCAGTCCCTCTCTGGGCAGCACAGTGGCACTCTGAGGCTAGCAGGGCTAACGCTAGGGCTTCATGGGCAACGCTGGGATTTCTAGGGCCAGATCAGAGGGTGTGGATCAGTCAAATATTTGGTCTTAGAACAACAGGTTAGCTGCAGATTTCTTTTATTCTCTGTCGGGTTTTCCAGATCTGGAACCCAGATTTACTATACTCAGAATCTACTTAATAAAATAAACCCTCATATCTGTTGCATTAGTTTTCCCGCTTTGGGTTTTTCCGGGGACTTATGTCCAAAAATCCATGTGTCGCTTTGTTGAATGAGTGTAGTATTCAGTAAATGATCTGCATGTGTAGACTGTTAGTTGTGTTTACTTCGGTGTTTTCTGAATCTAATTTTTGAAAATAACTTGTATAATCTAAATCAAGTAGGAAAAGTAAACCATGACACTCCAGTAGATTTTACACATGGTATCAGAGCGATAGCAGATCAAGCTGAAGAAAATTTTGTCTGCAGGATAGCAACAGAAGTAGCAGAGATCCAGAAGGGGCAGCTTGGCAGCAGGAGGACGCAGATCTAGAAAGGGGCAGCACTGCAGATTCAGAAGGCCAGTCTAGACGCAATATAGTCATTCTTCCTATTGCAGAAAAGTCCTACCAAGATCCGGAAGCAGTGCTTTAGATCTTCAGCAGCGCTGGTGTGGTGGAGATTCTGCAGGGGCAGAATTGTGCCTAGCTAAGTCAACAAAGGCGGGAGGAAGACAGCTACTCAACAGATCTGAGCCAAACAGATCCGAGATTCGATCAGTAGGGTGATCGGAGAGTACTATCCGATTGTGTTTGTGTGGAATATTTCTAGGAGGGGAATCAGTTTTCAGAAGAAGCAGTTGCTAGAGGGTTTCTAGTCATCCAGAAACCCAGATCCATAGTTTCTGTATAGCCACAGGAAGACAGAGAAGAGCACGGTTTCTGTCAGATCTGAGCTAGATGGCTTCTCATGGACTGAGAGACCAGGATAGGTTGGACGGTGTGTCCAACTTTGTCATCAGGAGGGCCAGGATCCTATCAATCCTGGATGAGTATGGCATCAAGGACCATGCAACGAGTGTTCTAGTTGTGCCTGCAGATCCTAATCCTCTAAAGAAATTTAAGGAGAATCAAGCGCAGACAAAGCATTTGATCATGGACAGAGTGAAGGATCACGTTGTACCACATATTGCTGAAAAGAACACAGCAAATGACATATGGGTCGCTCTAGAAGCGATGTATCAAGGAAGCTTCGTCCAGTGGAAAATGCTCTTAGAGAATCAGAAGAGGCTTTTCCAGATGCAGAAGGGTGAGGAAATAGATCCTTTCCTTTTCCAACTTCAGACCATCTAAGACCAACTGGTTGGCATGGGTGCAACTCCAGACTTAAGACTTCTAGTGACGACTGCCCTGAATGCAGTCTCCGAGAAATGGGAAATATTTGTCCAGAGTATACTGGGTAGAGCAGCGTTACCATCCTGGGCAGACATGTGGGCAATCCTCTGCCAAGAAGAAATCAAGAGGATCACCAAAAAGCAGAATATCAATGGTGGGAATGTCAAAATGAAGAAAGAAGAGGAAGATGATGCAACCCTTGCATCAAAGGAAAGAAAAGCAGCAGGGAAGAAGAAGAGGGACCTTTCCCAAGGTCCGGTGCTTTAACTGTGGTGAACTTGGACACTTCGCCATCACTTGTCCTAAGAAGAAGGACAAAGGATCTTTTGATTCTAAGGCTGCAGCAGCAAAGGATGATGGTTCTGATGGATTTGCAGCCATGAGTGCTCATGCACCTCGATAGAAGAGGTGGGGTGACATGGATCTGTAGAGCATCTACAGATAGGAGTGGTGGGATCCTTGAGTCAGGCCTACTCTTGGATCACATACAAGCTGCAGGAGCCTTAAGACGGTAGCGGGATGAGTCCGGAGATGGTTGCAGACTAAGAAACCGGATTCGTCCCCCAGGGCCCTCGAATCTTGAATCCTACGTATTGGATACGATACTCCAGGATTTGTACCCGATTCACCGAATTCGGCTGTATCTGTACAGGGTATGGCAAATCCCGATTGTACCCTGTATGGATACAGCCAAATCCCATACAACCGGATTCGTTGTGCCAAAAAGTGCGATTTTGGGTTATAAAAAACCAATTTCACTCATTCTTTCTCACCGATTTGTGTTTGTGAAATGAGCAAGGAGCAAGGGTTTGCAAGAAGAAAGGGTTAGCAAGGAGAAAGGGAGTTTTTTCAAAGAGATTCGAGCATTTGGTAAGTGCACTGTCCCTCTATATTTTGCATTTAGTTCGTTGTTAGTGTTTGCATGTGCATATGTTTTATATATTTGGTTATTTTTGTTTATTTTTTACAGTATTCATGGCTCAATCAAAGGCAGCAAGACAGGGGCAAAGAAAGGGGAAGAATGTCTCCATTGGAGATGCCCCTCCTGTCCCTCTTTCATCAGGGTCTGCAAGTATTCCATCTATTGGAAGTGGGGCTGCAACAGCAACTTCAAATGTGGAGGGAAAACAAACTCATGACCCCAAATAGAGTAGAGGCGTCATCCTCCACACCAGCAGATGCAGAGATGACAGAGGAGGAGGATGCATCAAAGCCAGAGGAGAGCAGTGGTGAGCATGATGATCGAGATGAGGATAGTGATGCTGATTATGATGATGAGGATTGATGACTCAATGACTCTGACTCATTGAGGCTTCAGGCTTGTAGTCTTGTAGACTGTAGTTTTTTTGTATTTTCTATTTCTATTTGCCATTGGCAGTGTACTTATGTAACACATTTTGATTCTGATCACTTAATGAGAAAACTACAGTAACTTACTATCTTGTCTTTCTGAGTAAATTTGACAATTGTACGATGTATCAATGTATCAAATTTCAACTAAGATCTCAAATCTATGTTTGAATCAATGAATTTGTATGAATTTGTGTAAAAAATACCTAATTTTTAATATATATATATATATATATATATATATATATATATATATATATATATATATATATATATATATATATTCTTTTAATAAAATAATATATAACGTATTGTATCCCGGAAGTGTCTTGTTATGGGGGTCACCGTATCCCAAATCCGATTCTCGAATCCTCGTATCCAGCGAATCCCGAATCCCCGTATCAGGTGACCTAGGTTGCAGAAGGTCACAATTTAGCAGAGGGGAGAGTTGAAGAGCTGAAGAGGGAGCAGCGCAATGCAGAGGCAGCAGAGCAGAGGTTGATGGGACTTCAGCAGCGTAGAGAGGTTGAGCTCATGCAGTGCAGTGTTGTAGCAGCGCAGTGGCTTTAGGGGGACAGCGTAATTCAGCATCCAGGGGAGCTTCAGTGATGGGAGGCAGCCTAACTTATATGTCAACGATTGGGCAGGAGTCCTTCAATTGCTTACTTCTCGGAAATTGAGTTGCAGTGCAGCAGTTAGCAGTGGTAGTGCTATGGGCAGCATGATGCAGCAATTTGAGAGGGAGCTACAGTACAGATGCGGCAGTGTCAGTGGCGATGGCATGGGCAGTAGTACAGAAAGCAGCAGTGTAATGGATGGAGGGCAGCTGGCCAAGCATCAGCAGCACAAAACCAACAGCAAGATCTTGCAGTGCATGGTGTGAATGCATTGCTAAAGCACACTCCGTGCTAAGAGGGAGTGTTGATATTTTGTATAGTCGGTGTAGCATCGGGTGTGCTCTAGCCCTAAAATGTTGTGGAGGGGCTAGGACACACTTGAACTCCAAAACCCATAAAGTGTTTTGAGAAATTTCAGTTGGTGTTCAAGTTATTCAAATAATTAATTATTTTAATGTATTTCCTAAGTCTAAACTTAGGAAAATTAAATAATTAAAGTGAATTAATTAACACGTGCTGAAATGTTCTAAAAGACACGGATCAAGCAGTCTTTTTGTTAAATAACCATGGTGTTCTGTGCTTGATGCACTTTTACTTCAATCTTTCTTAGGCCCAATACAAAATATAAACTTGAAAGTAAAATGCTGATGGAACACAATAATAGATCAATAGAAGACAAGCCAAATATAGATCAGATTTTCAATTCCTTTTGTCCAGCAAAGATGAGATATTGTGGCGTTATGGTAGTTCGCTGGACGCTTCAACCAGCAAAGTCTTTCTCGGTCAGCCAGCACTTTCATATGTCACACCCACAAACCTCAAAGACAGCTCATCACAAGTCAACGCAAATCAAACCAAGGACAACGCAGGCAGCTTCAGAAAAGTCAATGCAGCAAACTAGGGCTTCGGTCAAACAGCCTGGAATTCCTCGATTTTAGTGCCTAGCTGTACGGCCTCCTAAAATCGGAATTTCTCCAGAAGATTGAGGTCAAACTACCAAGGGTTGACCATGGTCAATGTTGCAGCAGAAAAGCCCTAAACAGTTCAGCGTAGAAAACAAAAAGCCCTAAACAGTTCAGCGTAGAAAACAGAAAGCCCTAAACAGATCAGCGCAGAAAAACGGCAGCTTCGCTCCACAGGTGTGAGGGAAAAAAGCCTCAAAAGGCTATCGAACCAATTAGATCACAAATGAGAGAATGTGTGATGAGATGAGAGAAAATGGCCTCCAAGTCTCTCCAATTTATATTCATCAATGGGGGTGTGTGACACATCTCTTATGCATGTGGGATAAATCTGGCCGACCTTGCACATGTGGAAAATAAATTCAAAATCAATGTTCTGCTCATCCGATCAAGATGATCTTTAGATCAATCTTGCACCTCTCCGAAAGAGGAATCCAACAAAAATATGACCATTGTCATTGAGCAGTGCAACATGGAGTTTGGACCTAGTTGCCCAAAATTAACACTCCCTCTCAACTAGGGAGAACTCCATCCGTCCATAAGTGCCATCCATCATGTACCAAACCAAACATCGTGCGTCATCTCGTCCTAACTTGCTTTGTTGGCTCTTTATTTCAGAACAAAAGGAGAGTCACAAAGACATCACACACAGTTGACTCGAAGTCAGCTTAGAGGTAAAAACCTCTCTCAGACTCAAAAGAGTCTCATACTAACCCGAAGTTAGTTTACTGACCCAAAGTCAATTTAGAGGATAACACCTCATCATACTTGGTCCTAGATCAAGGTGTTGGACATGTGCCATCCTAGACATAGAGAGTACGACAATCTCCAATGCGTCCATCGGTCTTGCTATGGTCTCTATCCACATTTCCCACCTCATTGGCCAAATGAGAGGTACTTCCCATGAGTCCAAAACTCCATGGGTAGGATGCATGCGAGGCACAGATCAAAGAGAGGCGAACCAACTCAATATCATAACGGTGCAGCAGAAGCACCACAAGGTTCGGCAAGCCTAGCCCTGTGAGTGCTTATAGCTCCAAAAAGCTATCCCCAAGCCCCTTGGAGCTCCCAGACCTCATAGTCCAACTCAAGCAAGACCCTCAGAATAGGGATTTTCCACGATTCCAAGCTTCTCACGGAACGTTAGGAACTTGACCTTCCCCAAGGGCCTGTGAAAATATTCGCGACCTCCTCATCAGTTCCTATATGATTGAGCCTTACAGCGCCTCGCTATACCATATCCCGGATAAAGTGGTACTCGTGGAACACGGGATTCTCAGACAGACAAATCCCACTCTAGTTATCACAAAGGATAACGGTGGTATCTAGCACATGCCCGAACAGCTCATTGAAGAGCTTTCGCAACCAAACAGCTTCACAACAGGCCATACTCGCTGCAATGTATTCGGCCTCAGCAGTGCTCAAAGCCACCGACTTTTGCTTCCTGCTCATCCAAGATATCGAAGCAGAACCCAAGGTGAAGCAACATCCAAATGTGCTCTTGCGATCCACCACACTGCCAGCCCAATCGGCATCAGTATATCCATGGAGTCTCAAACTCCCGGCAGTGTATCTCAGCCCATGGTTGATTGTGCCCTAAAGATATCTCAACATGTTCTTGGTACCAATCCAGTGAATGTGATGAGGTTCAACCATATGTTGACTCAAAGTGTTCAATGCAAAACATATGTCCAGATGAGAGTTCACTAAGAACATCAGGGCCCCTAAGAGTCGTCGATACTCGGTAGGATTTGCTAGCACGGGCCCAGCAGCATTTCCACCCAACTTCTTAAATTTGAGTTCCATCGGTGTCAACGCAGACTTACAGTCCACCATACCAAATCTCTCCAACATCTTCACGACATATTTTTCCTTGAAAAAGGAAATTCTCGCCTGGCCTCTACCAGACCTCCAAGCCTAGGAAGTAGTGTATCAGTGCATGAATGAGAGGGTCAGCGCCTGTCAAGAAGAGATCGTCCACATAGAGAACCAAATGAGAGGCCTTTCTCTATCAACCTTAAAATAAAGGTTCGGATCAACATTACTTCAAGTGAAGCCCAGCTTCATCAAGTAGCTATCTATCCTCTCGTACCAAGCCCTGGGGGTTTGCTTCAACCCATAGAGGGCTTTATTCAACCTGCATACATGGGTGTCTCTATCTCGGACTTTGAACCCCGGAGGTTGCTCCACATACACCTCTTCCTTTATAGATCCATGCAGAAAAGCGGTTTTCACATCCATCTAATGTAGACTCCATCCTTGCGTAGCAGCAAGGGAAATAATAGATCGGATGGTGGTATAGCGGGCCACAGGTGCAAATATATCATCATAATCTATGCCTTCTTTTTGAGAGAAGCCATGGGAAACGAATCTTGCCTTGTACTTTTCAGCCCTGCCATCAGATCCATGCTTGATCTTATAGAGCCATTTCAAGGTGACAACAAATTTGTCCTCCAGTCTTGGGACTACTTCCCAGACACCATTCTTCATAATGGACTCATATTCTTCGTGCATAGCATCCTTCCAAAATTAATGCTTTACGACTTCTTCAAATGTTCCAGGCTCATATTGTACTATATAACTCATGGCTACTAGATAACCTTGGTATCCCTTCGGCTTCTTGCTTTCACGGAATGTCCCCCTTGGGCCAATATGTCTCTCAGCATCATCGAGAGTATCCCTAAGCCATGAGGGTCTTCTCTTATCTGAAGGAGGTGGATCAATTGGATCCATAGGTCCTTCAACATCGGGCATCAGGTCATCCTTCGGCTCTTCCAGCTTCCCTGCTTCTTCATTTTCTTTGTCTTCCTTAGAGCTAGGAAGATTTCTTACTTTCTTGAGGGCAGCATCTTCATCGAAGGTGACATCGTGGCATATCTCCACTTTTATTTGACCAGGCACATAGATTCTATATGCCTTCAAAATTTCACTGCAACCCACAAACATTCCCTTCTTTCCAGAAGCATCCAGCTCGCTTCTCTTTCTTTCGACACATGAAAGTAAACAGGACAACCAAAAACTCTAAAATGAGAAACATCAAGTTTCTTACCAGAGAAGACTTCTTCGGGAGTTTTGGAGTCTAGAGCAGAATGCGGGCATCTGTTTTGAACATACACAGTGGTGTTCGCAGCTTCTCCCCATAGAAACTTCGGAAGACCTTGTTCACATAGCATGGCGCGGGCAGCTTCCACAATGCTCCTGTTTTTTCTTTCAACAACACCATTTTGGTCAGGAGTGTACACAGTTGTGGTCTCCATCTTAATGCCAGCTTCTCTAAAAAAGTCACTAAACTCATTTGACTCATACTCGGTCCCATTGTCAGTCCTCAAAACTTTGATTTTCTTTTCGGTTTGATTTTCCACCAAGGCCTTGAAGGTACGGAACCATTTGAATGCTTCGTCCCTCTTCTTCAAAAAGTATATCCAGGTCTTGCGGGAGAAGTCCTCTGTAAAGGCCATGTAATAGGAACATCCTCCCAAGGATGTCACAGGTAGCATACCAGATAAGTCAGAATGTATCAACTGCATGATATCAATTGTCTTTGTGACACTTGAGGGGAATTGTCCCCTTGTATGCTTCCCTTCGGCACAACCCTAACATATACCTTCATGATCATCTCTAAATTCGGGCATCCCTGTCACCACCTTCCCTGCTTCGGGAAGGGCTTTGCAATGAAGGTGTGCAAACCTTCGGTGCCATAACTCTGTTTGAAGAGTTGTATCACATGTCATAGCCCCCAATGGACTTCCTCCAACCTGGTAGAGTGTATCAACTCTAAAACCAATAGAAAGAGCTTCCTTGAAGTTCTTCCAGATAAGTACCTTTTCATCAACGAATGCCACCTTGAACCCTTTGTCTTCCATTGCCGAAATGGACACAAGGTTCTTCTTCAAATCAGGTACATACAACACATCTTGTAATCGGATGACTTGACCTTGACATAAATGGAGGGTCACAGTCCCTCTCCCTCTCACGAGATAGGTGGCATTATCTCCAAGGATAATTTCCATATTAGTATCATTCTCAACCAAATCAGAAAAGGCTTCTTTATAACTAGTGAGGTGCCTTGAAGCACCACTATCAATTAACCAGACATCCAGGGTGTCGAGTGGAGATACAGCAGAGAGGGCAAATACAAGAATAAATCCATTTCTCGTATTATCAACAACATTCGACTCATCATACCTAGAATTTCTTGACCTGTTGAAGGTTTCCCATTTCCATTACGATCAGAGGGAGCCTTCCTTTTTCCTTGGAACCTATTGTTCATGACATTCCTTCTCGAGTTGTTGTTGTCATCATCCCTGGGAGAGTCCCTTCTATTAGGGCACTCTCTTGCATAGTGACCAGTCTTGTTACAAGAGTAACATCTTCCCTTCCTTCCTTTGGGCCCCGCTCTACCATGCTTTTGATTTCTCAGGCCACCATGCTTCTTCTTCTTTGCATGAGCGGCGAAGGCAGTAGGGTCACTTCCATTACCATTAGAGGCATACACCATCATTCTTGTTTCCTCTTGAGTGCATCTCGTCAATATTTCATCAAAATCAGGAATCACATTAGTATTGAGAATAGTGTTATTGAATTCATGCCAATCACGAGGAGACCTCCAAGTGCAATAAGAACCATCTCTCGATCAGATATTGCTTCGCCAATAGCTAAGAGGTTATTCCTGATTTCAGTGAGCCTCATAAAATATGATTGAATAGATTCATCCTTACCCTTCTTGATATTCTTCAATTGATTCTTGAAGAAGAGGATTTGATTAGCATTGCTAGCTGTGAACATGCTCACTGGCTTATCATACATCTCCTTAGATGTCTTCAGCTCAGAAAGGTAAGCAACCAAGTGCTTATGAATAGAATCCCGGATAATCATCTTTGCTTTGATTTCCCCTTTTCTATAACTCCTCTTCGTGGCAGCAGCTGCGTTTGATGGAGGCTCTTGAATATTCCTTCAGAGATAGCTTCTAACACCAGCTTGGACTCTTGGACTTTGTCTTCACCTCAGCTCTGATTCCATGTTAAATAACCATGGTGTTCTATGCTTGATGCACTTTTACTTCAATCTTTCTTAAGCCCAATAAAAAATATAAACTTGAAAGTAAAATGTTGATAGAACACAATAATAGATCAATAGAAGACAAGCAAAATATAGATCAGATTTACAATTCCTTTTGTCCAGCAAAGAGATGAGATATTGTGGCGTTATGGCGATCGGCAGGATGCTTCAACCAGCAAAGTCTTTCTTAGTCAGCCAACACTTTCATGTGTCACACCCACAACCCTAAAAAACAGCTCATCACAAGTCAACGCAAGTCAAACCAGGTACAGCATAGAAAAGTCAATGCAGGCAGCTTCAGAAAAGTCAACGCAACAAACTAGGGCTTCGGTCAAACAGCCTGGAATTCCTCTATTTAAGTGCTCAGTTGTACGACCTAAAATCGAAATTTCTGCAGAAGATTGAGGTCAAACAACCAAGCTTGCAGTAGAAAAGCCCTAAACAGATCAACGCATAAAAACAGCAGCTTCGCTCCACATGTGTGAGGGAAAAAGGCCTCCAAAGGCTATCGAACCAATCAAATCACAAATGAGAGAATGTGTGATGAGATGATGAAAAAATGACCTCCAAGTCTCTCCAATTCATATTCATCAATGAGGGTGTGTGACACATCTCTTAGGCATGTGGGATAAATCTGGTCGACCTTGCACATGTGGAAATAAATTCAAAATCAATGTTCTGCTCATCCAATCAAGATGATCTTTAGATCAATCTTGCACCTCTCTGAAAGAGGAATCCAACAAAAATATGACCATCGTCATATGAGCAATGCAACATGCAGTTTGGACCTAGTTGCCCAAAATTAACACCTTTAATCTCAGTCGTTGATGAATGTTTAAATCTCGGCCGTTGATGAGATGAGAAAGGTTAAGATTAAAAATGTTAAGAGGAAGGCTTGAGGGTCAATTGGAAACAGAAACACTGATGCAGAGCTGAGAAATAGATCTAGAATTCTAGGGCAGGGTTTGCTAAGAATTTCCGAAGGAATTTTCTACAACAAGGGGTAGTATTGGCTGAGGGGATGATCTGATCCTGAAGCCAAGAGTCAGTAAGAGGCAGAGAAGCAGCAAACAAGGACAGCACAGAGAAGCAGAGAGCAGCAGCGACAGTTGTGCAGTCGCTACGCAGGACAGCGCGAGGCTCCAGAGGGCTTCAGAAATTATGCAGAGGGTCTCCAGGGCCAGCATAAGGCCTGCGTCACCCTCTCTAGGGGTTACGCAATCCCTCTCTGGGCAGTGCAGTGGCACTCTAAAGCTAGCAGGGCTGACAATGGGGCTTCAAGGGCAGCGATGGGGTTTCTAGGGCCAGATCCGGGCTGAGTCTTGTAAATCCCATTTGAGGGTGTGGATCAGTCAGATATTTGGTCTTAGAACAACAAGTTAGCTGCAGATTTCTTTTATTCTTTGTTGGGTTTTCCAGATCTGGAACCCAGATTTACTGTACTCAGAATCTACTTAATAAAATAAATCCTCATATCTGCTGCACCGGTTTTCCCGCTTTGGGTTTTTCTGGGGACTTATGTCCAAAAATCCATGTGTCACTTTGTTGAATGAGTGTAGTATTTAGTAAATGATCTGCATGTGTAGACTATTAGTTGTGTTTACTTTGGTGTTTTCTGAATCTAATTTCTAAAAACAACTTGTATAATCTAAATCAAGTAGGAGAAGTAAACCATGATACTGCAATAGATTTTACACAAAAATCTCAACAGTGACTAAGTAGGCACCTGTGGAGTTTCTCATCCTTAGCTGAATCAACCATATTATTTGTCTCCGAGAGATAGAGGTACATCTGCCGAGATTTTCTCTGTTGGAAAAACCACTACTGGTCCCCTTGTATGTACTCAGAATTCTTCATAATAATAAAACCCTCAAGAGTTGTTATGCTAGTTTTCCCGCATTGTGTTTTTCCAGGTACATTTGTCCGAAAAATCTTCTGTGTCCTTTGTCATGTGTGCTTAATTCTTCAATACTTGATATGTATGTTTGTGTAGATCTATAGTGTGTTTACTTTGTTGTTTTCTGAATATTTCTGAAAATAACTTGTAAATGTAAAAACACAAGTAGGAGAAGTAAACCAGATTTTTGTAGTAGAAATTTATGTTAAGTAGATTTAGGAATTTTCACAAGACGATGATCTCCTTTCACCTGGCGCACAAGATTCATGATGATTGCACTACTGGACCCTGCATGCCCCTAGGTTGGCCTTTACACTACCTAATGGGCATGCCATGATTCAAAGCCCAGCTGAGGATGGTCTTCCATGGGAGACTAGGGAAGGCTTGTTGCACCTAATGGAGCCCTAATGCTGGAGAGAGGCCCTATTTTGACCATTATAGTCTTGATTTTGGGTAGCATCTAATGTGCTCTAAGTCTAAAATTTTGTGGAGAGGCTTAGACACATGTATTCCAGATAACCCAGAAATCGTTTGGTGAAATGCCATTCGGATTGTATTATATAGAAATAATTAATTATTCTTAAAGGGACCCTAAGTCTAAACTTAGGAAAATAAAATAATTAAAGTGTATTAATAGAATATGAGTGAGAATGATCTAGAATAAATGGATCAAGTCAAAAGTTAATCTTAGTTGTTGATTAGAGATCTAATATGAGTCGTTGAAGTCTCAACAAGAAGATTATAAGAATGACTTGAAGGGTCATTTGAAAAATAAAAATTCGTGGAGACATAGAGAATCTAGAGATCAAATTTTTCTGACGGAGCAAGTGCTCGGACGAAAATCAGATCTAAGTGATTCTTGATTGCAGTGAGGGGCAATAATACTGGTTGGAAGGTTTCCTGAGCCGGAGAGTACTTAGCAACAAAGACGAAGAGAGCCACAGCATCAACCCAAAGAGCCAGTGACGCAGTGCTTATGCAGTCACTGCACAAAGCAAGAGGGATAGACGTTTTCATGTTGAGGAGACAGCGTAGAGCCTGAGTCAGATCCAGGAGAGGTTTTCTGGAGGCCATAAGTCTTCAGTTTCCAACCGACAGTGAGACCAGCGCAGAGACAACCCAGGGCAGTCCAGCCTTGGTGCAAATCAGTGCCAGTTTCCCGTGGAGGAGTGAGGTTTATCTCACGAGATCTCTTTTGTCAGTCTCTTTGCATGATTTGACAGTCTCATCAATCATAGATTTGTACTCAGAATTCACTGCATAATAACATAAACCCTCAAATCTGCTGCACCAATTTTCTCACATTGTGTTTTTCCGGGGACATTAATCCAAAAACAATTGTGTCGGATGGTTGTGTGATCTATGTGTGTTCAGATTTGTTTCCGTAATTTAATTGTGTAGGCTGCAGTGAATGGATTTCGATATTTTCTTGTAGAACACAGTAAATAATTTGTTAAGTAAAATAACAAATAGAAAATTTTCCATCAGTTGTTGAAGTAGGATTTTGTGTAATACAAATTTTCACATGGTATCCGAGCTTGTTTAAGCTGAGTGCAAGCAAGACACAGAACAGATCCAACAAATCCAGTGTTGAAGCAACAGTCGGGGATCAAAGACTTGTGTAAGCAGCAGCTGGGGATCAAAGACTTGCGTAAGCAACAGATCGATTTCCCGGTGAAGTGCACAGTCCAAGCCAGGAGGGCTAGATCAACAAGGAAAATCTCTCTCTGAGTGAGCCGACAGAGAGGTAGCATTGTTCCATATTGTTGGTTGTCCGAGGCAAAGAGAGCAGCGCAGCAAATCTACGCAAATCAGTAGTTGGAGGGACACTATTGACAGCGCAGCAGTGATTGCTGGCGCAGAGCGTCCAGAAGCGTAGCAAAAACTCTGACCTCAGTGAGTTTCTGGCCCGAGAAACTCAGATTCCCTGTGCAATAGCAGCAGATCTTGTTGCTCCATCAGGAGTGCATAAATCCAGCTGCGCAGAGGGTGAGAGGTAGTAGATCGACAGCAATTGGGTGAGATGGCCACCAACGGATTACGTGGCCAGGATCGGTTGGAGGGTACCTCCAACTATGTAATCTGGACGGCAAGGATCTCCTTCCTTCTAGATGAACATGACCTCAAGCACTTTATCAATAGTGCTCAAGCTAAACCGGTGGATGTAGCACCATTACAGGCCTTCAAGAAGAATATGGCGGAAGAAAAGCGGTTGATCCTCGATGGAGTGAGGGATCACATTGTTTCACACATCTCTAGCAAAGGGACAGCCAAGAAGATGTGGGATGGGATGGAGACGCTGTATCAAGCGTCTGCTGAGCAACGGAAGATGTTTTTGGAGAAGAAATTGAGCACCACCAAGATGCAGAAGGGAGAGCGTATTGATTTGTTCCTGTCTAGACTTCAGGAAAACCGAGATCAGATGGCAGTCGTCGGAGCAACTCCTAAGGCCACAGAGATGGTCAGATTGGCCCTCAACTCAGTGTCTGAGGATTACCAAGTTTTTTTCCAGAGCATCCTGGGCAGAGAGAACTTGTCGGACTAGGAGTCAATGTGGGCATCTCTTCAGTAATAGGAGATGCAAAGAGACTTACTCAAGTGTCAACTCGAGGGCGGCAGCAGCAGCGGTTCGAAGATCAAGAAGGATAAAGAAAATGTGGCCCTTGCATCAAAGGGGCAGCAAGAGCAGCAAAGGAGGAAGAAGGATCTGTCAAAGATCAAATGCTTCCGGTGTGGCGAGATGGGACATTATGCCACACAATGTCCTCTCAGAAAGAAGGACAAGGATGAGAAGCATGATCCTCAGGTCGGAGCAGCGATGCTAGAGGAGGAGGAGTTTGTTATGATAGCTCATATACCTCTAGGAGGGAGGTGGGCTGATTTGGAGATGTAGACCCAGAGATCTACAAGATGGGAAGGATCCTTGAGGAGTCCACCTCTCGGCTCATCACCTTGCTACGGGAGTCCTAAACAGCATTAGTAGGGTGGATTAGTGCCAGTTGATGCAGAGGAATGTTGAAGTGACAACGCAGTGTTTAGCAGCGCCAGAGTCTGAGCAGTGTTGCAGCAGCGTAGAGGCAAACAACAGTCAGATATTCATCACCGAGATGCAGTATACTTGTCCAATTTTTGATATTTTTTAGTTGCAAAAAGCAATTGTGCTGCAGTGTAGTCGCAGTTGGCAGTGGCAGAGTCAGCAGCAACACGGATGCAGAATTCAAAGGGAGTTGCAGTACGGATGCAGTGTTGACAGTGGCAGTGTCAGTAGTAGTACAGATGCAGTGTTTGCACAGAGTTGATGGGTAGTAGTGGCAGAGTCAACAGCAACACAGATGCAGAATTCAGCGGGAGTTGCAATATGGATGCAGTGTTGACAGTGACAGTGTCAGCAGCAGTACAAACGCAGCGTTTGCGCAGATTTGATGGGCAACAGTGTCAGACATTAGCGACGCAGAGGGAGATGCTTCAGGGTCATAACAGTATGCAGCAAGGCATATTGTTAGAGCACATTCCTCGCTAAGAGGGAGTGTTGATTTTAGGTGGCATTGAATGTGCTCTAAGTCTCAAATTTTGTGGAAAGGCTTAGACACATGTATTCCAGATAACCCAGAAATTGTTTGGTGAAATTCCTCTCAAATTGTATTCTATAGAAATAATTGATTATTTTTAAACGGACCCTAATTCTAAACTTAGGAAACTAAAATAATTAAAGTGTATTAATAGAATATGAGTAAGAATGATCTAGAATACATGGATCAAGTCAAAAGTTAATCTTAGTCGTTGATTAGAGATCTAATCTGGGTCGTTGAAGTCTCAACAAGAAGATTATGGGAATGACTTGAAGGGACATTTGAAAAATAAACATTCGTGGAGACACAGAGAATCTAGAGATCGAATTTTTCTGACGGAGCAAGTGCTCGAACGAAAATCAGCTCTAAGTGATTCTTGATTGCAGTGAGGGGCAGTAGTACCGATTGGAAGGTTTCCTGAGTCGGAGAGTACTTAGCAGCAGAGATAGAGAGAGCCACAGCATCAGCGCAGAGAGCCAGTGTCGCAGTGCTTACGCAATCACTGTGCAAAGTAAAAGGAAAAGACGTTTTCGTGTTGAGGAGACAGCGCAGAGCCTGAGTCAGATCCCGCAGAGGTTTTCTGGAGGCCAAAAGGCTTCAGTTTCCATCCAGCAGTGAGACCAGCACAGAGGCAGAAGGGCAGCCATAGTTGTGACGCAGTCACTACGCAAAGGCAGCGCAGGACAGTCTACCATTGGTGCAGATCAGTGCCAGTTTCCCATGGAGGAGTGAGGTTTATCTCACAAGATCTCTTTTGTCATTTTCTTTGTTTGATTTGACAATGTCTTCAATCAAAATTTTGTACTCGGAATTTACTGCATAATAACATAAACCCTCAGATCTGCTGCATCAGTTTTCCCACATTGGGTTTTTCCGGAGACATTAGTCCAAAAACAATTGTGTTGGATGGTTGTGTGATCTATGCGTGTTCAGATTTGTTTCTGCACTTGTATTTCTTCCGCAGTTTAATTGTGTAGGTTGTTGTGAATGGATTTCGATATTTGCTTGTAAAACACAGTAAATAATTTGTTCAGTGAAATACCAAATAGAATATTTTCCATCAGTTGTTGTAGTAGGATTCTGTGTAATACGAATTTTCACGGAAAGACCCATGGAGATGACATGGTAATGCCCGAACTAGATTTGGGACCCCATGTTGAGAAATCCATAGGGCAACTTATTACAATTTCTTTAATTTGGTTTCTCTTTAAAATGACAATTTCTTGTGATTTTTTATTTTATTTCTTCTTTTATTATTAAGTTCTTATCATCAAGACAATTGCCAAAACTATGGAGATCACAAAGTCAAAAGCACAAGATGTAGGCACTCAGCCAAGGAAAAACCCTTCTCCCTGGGGAAAACCCAAGAATTCTTCTTCTCTTCTTTAGGATCAAATCAAATGAGACAACCTAGACCTTTTGACCAAGACATAGACTACCTCCAATCCACCAAGTCAACCTCCCATGTAGATAGGTCAAACTTCAGTCAAATTCTCACAAGTCAACATAAATCGTCCTTCAAAAATTTGAGTCAAACAAAGTTTTGGCCCTCTCTGCAGCATCTGAAATCTCGGCCTGTTATAGATCAAACCTACAATAACCCTAGCAGACACGAGTGGCAGAAAAATAGAGAAACTTGGCTTCAAGTGTCTTTCATCCCTTCGCTTTTGTTCTTCCTTCTTTTCAAGATTCTTCGCATACCTTTTCTACTCTTAGAATGGTAGATCAAATCACTTGGATACTCATCACTCAATAGGTCGAATGCATGGCTATATATAGTGATTGTGGCTCCTAAAGAGATCAGCATGAGGAGGAGGCCAGGCCGACTTGGTGGAGGAGGCATAATAGACAATTTGACTCAATTACAATTTTTTTTCTTGATATACAAAGCCCAGAGGTTTATTACGTGATGACAGGGACTAAGACTTATGACACAAACCCTAAGAGCACTCAATGGGTGCTTTGACCTAGACATAAAATAAATAAAGCATGAAACCCATGCTTATCAAATAAATTTTCTTTTATAGTAATTTCTCTTTTCTTTCTTTTTACAAATACATTACATCATGACTCAAATACAATTATGAAGACTGATACTAGTTACATTTCTCAACATCCCAAAGGATGAGTTAAGGTGGATTTGAGAGACATTCCTCAAACGTTGGATGATCCTAGCACACAGACATATTTTCAAACTTCATCACACCATGACATGGCATTTGGACCCCAAAAGGGCATGGCATCAACCTTATTGAGACCTATGGCTCACACTTTTGGGCATTTATGACCATAGCATTCAAAACTGGTCGGTTTGAACCGGTGACTAGTCAAATCGACCGGTCAAGGGCCTAGCCGGTCAAAACCAGTCAAAAAACCCGGTTTGAACCATTCCTTCGCACTTTTTCCCAGTCAAACCGGTGCTGACCGACCAATTAAGGACGGAACTGGTCAGTTTAGGGATAAACCGGTCGGTTCCATCCTTAACTAGTCGGTCAGCTGCCAAGGCCACAAAGGGACGGACCCACACACAGAGTTTTGGCCAGTTTAGGGTTGTTTTGGAGGGAAGAGGAGGGTTGTTTCCCTCCAAAAACACCCTCCCCAATCCTTTATAAGCAGGGGCAGCCTCTCATTTGTCTCACACCATCTCATTTGGAGCTTTTGTGAGTTTAATTGAGAGCTTATAGAGTGTTGAGTTTTTGTTGGAGTAGTGGTACAACATAGAGTTTGAGCTAAGCAGTATCCATCATGCCTCCAAAAGCCAAGGATACTGCATGGGCTCATTGTGATATGATTAATGGAAAAATGATCTACAAATATTGCCAAAAAACTATTGTAGGAGAGGGTACTTACAGGTTCAAGCAACACTTGGCTGGGATAGGAGGCCATGTAAATCCATGTGGAGCACCAAATGAAGTAATAGGGCATATTAGGGCAGAATACCTTCAGAAGTTTGAGACTCAAGTCACTGAACAAAAAGAGAAGTTTGTGACTGGAGCAGTTGCAAACTTTGGCATTCGAGACTCAACCAATTGAGTTTGATCGTGATGAGAAGTTTTAAGTGATAATGTTGATCACTAATATCATACATAGTTTTAAAACTCGGTCGTCCAGGCTCGGAACCGGCCGAATTGACCAAGCCAAAGGGATGGCCGGTCTGACTTGGTGGTAAAACTGGTCTGGTGGCCGGTTTGTGACCGAGTCGGCTGAGCCGTACACCGACTCGGCCGAGCCAGTCACAAACCGACTGGCTCGGCCGAGCCGGTCACAAACCGACCGGCTCAGCCGAGCCTGAGCTGGCTCGGCCGAGCCTGAGCTGGCTCGGCCGAGCCTGAGCTGGCTCGGCCGAGCCTGAGCTGGCTCGGCCGAGCCTGAGCTAGCTCGGCCAGACAGTTCCCAGCCGGCCACGGGCCCCAAAAAATGCAAAAAAAACGGACTTCAAATCGGTTTTAAATTTGTTGTTAGGGTTTTGTTAGTGTATCTAACCCCTCCCCATCCTATTTAACCTACCCAACCCCTCTCAATACCTCACATCTATCTCATCGAATTTGCTTGAGCATTTGTGAGGAATTTGTGAAGAGTTGTGGAGTTGGTTTTGGAGCATCTTTGAGGAGTCTTTTGGGCAAGCTTTGGAGTAGCATTGAGGAGCTTACTGGGCAAGATTTGGAGCAGCATTGAGAAGTTGGTTTGTTGGAGCTGCATTGAGGAGGTTAGAGGTATTTATTTTTTCTCTTCTAAAATCTACCTTTGCTTGTTTTATTTATTTTGCAAATCTGAAAATGGTAAACATAGTTTTTGGTGAAAGAAATGAACATAGAATGAATAGTCTTTTTTTGTTTTCATTTTCAGATTTAAACCTTTTCTTTCCAAATCAAAAACTCAGTCCAAAATGGCCCCTAGAGTGAAAGATGTTGCTTGGGCATATGCTGAAATGGTTGATGATCAAATGCATTGCAAATTTTGTAAGAAAAAAATTAAGGGAGGTGGAGGGGGCATTCATAGACTGAAACTACATTTGGCTGGTCTTAGAGGCCAAATTACTCCATGTGAAGCACAAAACATTGGGGAAATTAGGAAGGAGTTGAAAGAGCAATTTCAGAAGTTTGAGGAGGACAAAATTAGGCAAAAAGAAATAGAGGCTGAAATTGGGAGGAAGAGAAATCTACAACACATGATGGCTGCCAACCCAAGTTTTGATTATGAGGGTTCTTCATCTATCCCTTGCATTGATGCATCAAACCCCTTTCGCTCCCTTTATGGAGTCTACTTCTGAAAAGGGTAAGGGTGCAATGAGAAATATGGGTACTATCAAAAGTTTTTTCATCCCCTCTTCTCCCTCTGATAGTGCACATGGTCCTAGTCCTCCAAGTAGAGGTCAAGTGCAGCCCACTTTAGATGCTCATTGGAAAAAAGAATTGAGAGATGTTGCTTGTGATTACATTGCTAGATGGTGGTATGATGTTGATATTCCCTTCAATGCTTCTCGTTCACCATATTATGAACCTATTTTTGATGCCATATATGCTACTGGAAAGGGCTTCAAAGGCCCTGCTATGCATGAGTTAAGAGGATCTCTTTTGCAAAAAGAGATTATGTCCATTGATGATTATTTGAAAGAGTTCAAAAACTCATAGGCACATACAGGATGTACCATCATGTCAGAGGATGGACTGATCAGAGGAACCGTACCATCATAAACTTTCTTGTCTTTTGCCCACGGGGAACCATGTTTCTAAAATCAGTTGATGCATCTGATAGGGTGAAAGATGCACATTTGTTGTTTCATCTTTTGGATGAGGTTGTTGAAGAGGTAGGGGTGGCAAATGTTGTTCAAATCATCACAAGTAATGCCTCTAAATATGTTCTTGCTGGTAAATTGTTAGAGGAAAAACACCCAACCATCTTTTGGACCCCATGTGCTACACATTGCATAGACCTCATGCTTAAGGATATTGGCAAAATAGACTGGATCAAGAACACTATAGAGCATGCCAAATGCATCACAAAATATATTTACAATCACTCATGGATTCTAAATCTGATGAGGAAAAACACAGGGGGCAAGGAAATTATTAGGCCTACCATCACTAGATTTGCAACACATTTTTTGGCATTGCAATCTATGCTTGCCCAACATAGAAACTTGCAAAAATTGTTTTCTAGTGATAAATGGAATGAATGTCAGTGGGCTCACAAACAGGATGGCAAAGATGTGAAAAGGAAAGTCAATGAAGAAATATTTTGGAAAAAGGCAACAGAGATTGTGAAACTTGTTGAGCCACTGGTTAAGGTGTTGCGCTTGGTGGATGGGGAAAGATTAGCTATGGGCTTCATTTAGGACGCTATGGATCAAGCAAAGGAGCAAATAAAGGCAACATACAAAGACAGAGTGGGTAAGTATGGGCCCATTTGGGCAATCATTGATCAGAGATGGAACAATCAACTCCATCGCCCTATACATGCAGCTGGGTATTTTCTGAACCCAAGGTATCATTATAAAGCTCAAGAAGCAAGAGCTTTGAATGGGGAGGTTAGAGATGGATTGATTGACTGCATTGATCGCATGATCCCCACAGAGAGTGAGCAGTTGAAGATACACAATCAGATCACTATGTTCAGCCAAGCCACAGGTACCTTTAGCAAGAACCTTGCAAGGATTGCAAAGGAATTAGATGAGCCAGGTAAACAAATAATTTCAATTTTCAAATTCATATTTTATTATTTTGTATAGTTGTTTATAGTTTCAATTTCAAAGTTGGATATAAATTGTTGAGCTAACAGTCTGAAACTGAAAGTCTGAAAGTCCTAAATTGCAGAGGTTTGCAATCCGCATTTTGAGTCAAACTTGTAGTGCTTCTGGGTATGAGTGCAATTGGTCTGTCTTTGAGAGGTTTCACACAAAGAAGAGAAACCATTTGGAGCAAAAACGGTTAAATGATCTACTGTATGTCCAGTACAACCTCCGACTAAGACGCAACCAATTGCTAAACAAAAGACCTAACTCAGATCCCATTGTGTTGGAGGATATTGATCCAACATCAGATTGGGTAGTGGAGACTCGTCCACCAGAGTTTGACTCTGATGAGGATATTGGTGTGAGGATGGACTTCGATACACAAGTAGAGCCAGAGGCTATGCTCAATGCAGATCCACTAGTAGCAGACCCAGTCCCAAGCCCTCCAGTTGCAGGCGCATGCACTTCCTCTAGTCAGCCACGACGGAGGCGCATAACTCATCTATCTCAGGGTGGTAGGGCTATAGTTCCAGTTGAGGATGTTGATTCAGAGGAGGACTCCAAGGAGCGAGCGGTTTCCCCCTCTAGTTCAGAGTTTGAGGAAGAGGACATTGGCTTGTCAGATGTCTAGCTGCTAGCAGTAGTGATTATTCATGTTTTGTTGTGGAGGCCATTTAGAACCTCCTTGTTTATGTTTTTTGTTTTGATCTCTATCTCATCATCATGTATTGGACAGTGCACTGGGTGCAATTTTGATATAATGGATATATTCATAAGCCTACTTTGATCATATGTTGTCTTTTGTCTATATTGTAATGCTTTGTGTTTGGAAACATGAATAAAAATCTTTAAAATTAAGTTTTTTACAAAAAAAATAATATTTAATGTATTTTTTACAAAAAACGAGTCATTGAAACTGAGCCGGCCGAGTCGGAGTCAGAGTCGGAGCCGGAGTCGGAGCCGACCCTCGGTGGAATCAGAACCCGAGTCCGATTTTTAAAACATTGATATCATATATGTAGATTTGTAGTAGACTGTAGGCCAATGGCCTCATAGCTTGTAGCATTGTTTTTGGACTTTATGGGCCATTTGGAGCCTCATAGCTTATGTATTTTTTCAATGATATGTATTGCACTCGGAGCCATTTTGATATATTCACCTTTACATGGTATATAAATGAGCAAACTTTGCATATTTTGTCTCTATTGGCTCGGAATCATGGTTTTTAATGTATTTTTTAAAAACTAGTTCATTTAGACCTAACAAGTCCCGGTTAGACCGGTTCCGATCAGAAACCCAGTTCATTAGGTCCACCGGTCTGGTCACCGGTTCTGGTTTTTAATATTGTGTTTATGACATATTTTAGCACTAAGCTAGTGGGTTGGTGTTAAATTTGGCAACTAGGGCCAAATTCCACCTTGGGACAGCTCATTTGATGGAGATAATGATTGCATTAAATTCCTCTTTTCGAGAGGACCAAAATCGATATAAAAATCGTCTCATTTGGACAAGCGAAACTATGGCTTTGAATTTTGGTTTTCTCACATGAAAATTATTAAGGTCGGCCTCACCTATATGTCGGTTCATCAAGCCCAATGGTCACGTCTCTTGAACCCATCGAATAATATATATAGAGGTGCTCTCTCACATCATATCACACACACATCTCTCTCTGAAATGGCTGCTGAAAGATAGTTAGCTCTAGCGGCGAAGGAGGGGATTGTTTGGCATCTTGTTTGGGCTATATAATGATCTGGGTTCCTCGTGCTCGAGACCGAGTCTACTAAAGGAATGTTTGGGCTTAAGTTGAGTACTGTTCTGGGCCACTTTATCTCCTGTCACAGATCTGAACCATACTGGAGGATAACCGTAGGCATTAGGAGGGTTTTGTGGTGTAAAAACTCTCATCTTGGTAGGCTGCATTCTCAATGGGTCTACTTCATACTAGCCGCAGGATTTTCAAAGGGACAAAAGGATGATTATAAATCTAGGATCACACCTACAGCAAGAAGCGAAGTATTTTGAGATTATTCTCATGTGTTTACTGCTGTGAATTATGGCTGATATGTACCCTAACCAGAACTGTAATAATGCCTTGATTCCAATTGTTTTGAGTGTTTCAGAAGGCTGCACTTACTAATCCAGGATCGGTTTCCTTTTGAAGTCAATTTTGCAGCTCCTTTGACCATCATTGATCTCTAGTTAGGGTTGAAGAATGAAGCTCAGACTTGACTGAGCTCTCTCCTTAGAATTTGGACAGTGGTATTGGCAAGTCAATCTTGACTCCTTATTGTACTCTCTCTTTTTCTCTGTTGAACATTTGATTATAATAACAAGAAGAATTGATCAAGGGTTTTCCCCATTTTCGGGTTTTTCCCTGGCTTGAGCCATATCTATGTGTTCTCTTTTCTTGGCTTGTCCTCTGCATTTAATGTTCTTTCATTAAGTTATTGTCATATGGTGATGATTAAAGTGATTGATTATGGTCAAATGGATTTGATAATGGGCTAATGAAGTAACTAACCTAAGCAAAGAACATGTTAACCTAAAACTAACATGGTATCAGAGCTAGGTTAGGACAAGCCCAAGCAAGAGAAACGAAGATCTTATGAAGTTATCTTCTAAGGCCAAGCACTGGATGACTGCTCTTATCCAAGGCTGAGTTTGTATCTTTGAGATATTGCTCTCATGATGGAGGCTAACTGAAGGTGCCAGTGGTTCGATTTACTCTTTGGAGGGGCATCTTGTCAAGGCTATGAGCATATTTCACTGTTGGGCGAGTTTTCCTCTAATTTTGAGTTGCATATCAATTGAAGGCTTGAGTTTGTGGATTGTGGAGGTGAAGCATTGTTACAGGCAGGACGTATTACATATGTTGGGCATGAAACTGATTCCCAGGAGTCCGTGTTCTATTCCTGTGCATGACCACAAGTTCTGGAAGTCATACTAAGATGGACGAAGATCATTCTTGTACACTCCAATGTTGTTGTAGCTTCACTGTTGGGACTGTGTGCTATCTCAGGGACAAATTTTATGTGGTTTGCTGGTGATACAAGCACCGTTATGAAGTGTTGAGCCTGTATATCAATTTCTGGGCATTTTATTTCATAACCAGACTCTAAAACATTACATCTAGTGGGCCGATAATTGTATTTGTACATCCTTTTGTGGCTACCAATAACAATGAGGTTCCATCTTTCTAATTCCTCTCACTGCGTGTTCCAATTTTGAATGAGAAATGACTTTAGTCTTTCTGTGGGTATTATTGGTCTTCTGGATCAACAGAAATTGCATTGGATAATCTATTGAGATGAAGAGATTCGTTGGGCTCATTCTCATTGCAGATGAAAGACTAAAGCTCTGTGAACAGGACTGCCATCATAAAGAAGTCTACTACTTATTTTGCCTAACCCTGAGGATCTATAATTGCAATGTCTCTATATTATGTTTTGACATTGTTGGGTCAATTTACTAGGTAAACTAAAACATATATTTTACTTATCAATCCGGGTTTGTAGACTTGGAAGCATGTCCAAAATATATGGATTTCAGATGCAGTCAATTTTAAAAGACAAAGTGTAGAAATTGAAAGAAATGCATATTTCAAATATATTCTAAATTCTAAGATTTATGGAAATGCATATTACAACTATAAAATCTAACTAAGAAGTTCCTGATCCAATAAGTAATAAGTGAAGGAAGAGGCTCCTAACTTAGGAGATCTTGATTGTCATTCCTGACAGTACTACCTTCATGAAGAGAAACCAAATAACTGATTAACAATAGTTTATGATGTATGAAAAGTAGGAGAAGAGGCTCCTAACTTAGGATGTATGAAAAGTAGGAGAAGAGGCTCCTAATATCACATTATACCTCGACCCTAGGTTTTGTGTAGCCATATTATCAAGGGGTTTTTTGTGGAATGCCTTACTAGCCTCTGCCAAGGCTCGCACTTTGGTTGAATCTTTCCACTGAATGAGTTGCCTTTTCTCACATCATACCTATCAAAAGGGCAATATGACAAGTGAGTAGTACTCGGACTCCTCCCGTTGGTGAAAATCCGAGAAGAGCAGGGGACTTAGGTTGTGGTGACAGTGGGCCTCTATCCCAGATGTTCTTGTGCCCTCTAGCCTTGGCCTTGTAAGGCACCCCTTTCACAAGGACTGCTATTTTGTGCAGCAACAAGACCAATATTCAATTTTTTTTTAGGGGAGGATTCATTTGAGAGTGGCCCTTTTGGATGATTGTATTTATTTGTTTAGTGCATCTTTTAGTACGATTTTCATATTTCCTGATGATCTCTTCTCTACTTACTCTTTAGAAGATCCAATACAAAGTCCATTTAGATCATAAGGTCAATTCTTTGTCTCTTTTATTTTGTGCCGAAGATACATCGGGCTTCTTGCACATGAAAGCCTCCTCCAGTGTAACTCGTCCAAGCCCCCTATGTGGACTCATGTTCTGCAAAAATATTGCAGTGTTGCATGCCTTTGCCCACAAGAACATAGCCTTAGTCGCTCCAACTATATTTTGGTTCTTTCTCTTTGCCACCCTATTCTGTTGAGCATTATGGGGTGTTATCAGCGCTCTCCTAATGCCCTCCTTCGCACATAATTCCTTGAAGGCACTGGAGACATATTCTCCGCAATTGTCACTCCTCAATGCTTTGATCTTCTTCCTATCTGGTTTCTACCAAGGCCTTATACTCCATGAACTTGGGGAAGACCTCATCCTTCTTCATAAAGAATATCCAAGTCTTACGAGTATAATCATCTATGAAAGTGACATAATAATTGTGTCTCATAAGAGATGGAGAAGAGAAGGGCACACATACATTTGAATGCATCAACTCCAAAATCCCTTTGGCTCTACCATCTAGGCCTTGAAAAGAAGTCTTGGCATATTTGCCAAGTGTGCACCCCTTGCACACATCATGCTGATCAAAATTGCATGTTGGTAATCCTATGGCTATCTGCTAAAGAATCTTCAACGCCCCAAGATGCAAGTGTCCAAAGCGTCCCTGCCAACGTTCTCCATCATCTTTACTCTACTCACCACCTGCCTTGCTGCTCAAGGTTGCCCATGTCTCTACCTGCAACCTGTAAAGGTTCTTCATCCTCACACCTATCAACTTCGCTAATCCAAAAGCTAAGTGCTTGAGGTAAGTCTTACCTCTATTGAAGATGACATCATATCCCTTGTCCTCAAGGGTAGCTACTGAAACAAGGTTCTTCTTCAAGCTTGGAGAGGGCTCCCAGACTCCCTCTCATAACTGATAGTACCAACTCCCCTATATGGGTACTTGCCATCATCTCCTAGCTCAATCTAGAACTGCATGTCCTTCTTCTTCAGTTGGCTAAAATACTCCTTGTTCCTAGTCATATGGAAAGATGCTCCAAAATCAATATACCATGTGCTCCTGCCTACTGAGCTTGCCATGTAAGCTATCAATGAGAAATATTACTCAAACTAAGAAGCAAACCCATCTACCTCCACCGATGCAGCCACATGATCCTTACTAGATCTCTTCTTCTTGTTAGGACACTTAGTAGCATAGTGCCCAAACTCGTGGCAGTGGAAGCACTTGATCTTGCTCAGATCCTTCTTCTTCCTTTTGCCCTTTTTACTGGACTCAGTCTTCCCCTTGGCTTTTCCTGTTAGGGCAAAGTTCTCCTCATCCTCTAACTTTGTTGATCTACCATCTCTAGTCCCTCTCTAGATTTCTTCTTGAATGCAATCACTCCATAACCTTTCCCAACTAGGAAAATTTTATCTGCCACTGACTGCATCCTGGAAGCTATCCCAAGATTTATGAAGTCCTAGTAGTGCAAGGCTCACAAGGTCACTTTCAGGTTTAGTCCCACCCGCACCACCTAGCTCATCTCAAGCGTGAGTGAACTTCGAAAGATATGTGATGATGGCCTCTCCTTTGCTCATCTGAATACTAATTAGCTTCTCCTTGAGAGCAAGCTTCCTGGCATCACTGGAACCATGATACAAATCTAAGATAGCTTTGAAAATATCGTATGTTTTCTTCTTCTCATAGAAATGAGGAATAATATGAACTTTTGACCCCCTCTAGAATATTCCTCTTGGCCTTGATATCATTCTTAGTATGTTGGGCCAACTATTGGGGATCTTGAGGTGGCAGTATTTGATTCTTTGTAAACTCTCCCACCCAATTATCCTCCAACACTATTATGATCCTCTCCTTCCAAGAGCAAAAGTTGGAGGCTCCCTCTAAATAGTGGTCTGATCTTAGTCCTTGGAACACCATCCTGCTTATCAAAAGAATTGCTCTTCAAAACTCTGATCTGATCTGCACTCTTCAAATCTAATTTGTGCTCTTCAAAACTGATCTATGTTCTTCACAAAGTGATCTCTGTGTGCTGGTCATTATGTTGATCTCTACTCTGATACCATGTTAAATTCCACGAAATTTTGCAACTGCTTGAATGAACAATCTGAAACTAATGGCAACTATGAACTGAAACCAAATATTCTTTTCACCAAGACATAAAATTTTTCAACACACATAAGCAGCAAAATAATCACAGAGATAAAAATGCAATCACACAATAACACTAATTTTCTTGGAAGCCCAACTGGGAAAACCCTCTCCTTGCTATAGTATTTCATTGATAGATTTTGAGCAATTAGATCTCTTACAAGGAGAATTGTTTCTCTTGAAAACTCACTCATTCTCACTACTATACTAGCTAGAAACACCTCGCAACAATCTTGACCTCTGCTCCTACTTCCTTGCAGCCTACCTAGCCCTATTCCCTTGCGTTGGCTCCTCCTATTTCCTAGCACAGTCATGGCCCCTATTATTTAGGGAAAACCTCCTAAATCCTAGCGCAAATCTGGCAGTAAGAAGTCTCTCTATCACAGCATATTGGCTCCTCCAAGGTACACACTCTCAACAAGAAGCTCTCACACACTAAAGTGAACAAAGTTCATACATCTCGTTAAATACTCCAGAAGACTTGGAATATGAAAATAACCATTGAGGATAGAAATATTATATATTAAAGTGTATGATGAATGAATGAGATGTTACAAATGAGGCCCGCTTATATAGCTAGGCATGTGCCTCTTCACGGAAGGTCATGTCCCATTTAGACATGCCTCTTCAACCTAATTACTAATTAACTAATCATTATTTATTAGTTACATTATTTATTAGTTACATTATTATATTATTTTATTCATAACATTGTCTTCCTCCTCAAAAAGCTTTGTCCTCAAAGCTTGTTGATGAAAAAGGCTTGATCTCTTTTTTGGTCTCAATTGTCTTCTCGTCTCGCGTAGTCATCCTTGTCGATACAAGTTGATATGATCCTTAGTATTATTCTCATCATCTTTTAAACTTTCGATTTGTTCTAATAAATTTTTATTAAGGTTCTTTAGACGTAAATTTTCCTCTTGTTCTGATAGGTGCTTCTTGAGTTCCTTCTTTGTGACCTTAGCCTTCTTGATGTTGAGATTTTGGGTATTTGGGGTAGCATCAGTTGTGCCCTAGGTCCCAAATTTTGAAGAAGGACTAGACTTCACCTAATCTACAAAACCCAGAAATGGATTTGGGAAATTTCATCTGGTTTACGAGATATTAAATTAATTAATTATTTAAATGTATTTCCCAAGTTAAAACTTAGGAAAATAAAATAATTAAAATGAATTTAATTAAACATGTGATGAAATTGTCTTAAGTCACACGGATCAAGCTTTCTTTTAATCTTAGCCATTGATTAAAGATTTAATCTTGTTCGTTGATTTGTCAACAAGAAAAGTATAAAGGAAAGGCTTGGGGTCATTTGTAAAACACACAGAGGCAGAGCACTGAAACTAAGCTGAGATTCTAGGGCGGGATTGCTAAGAATTCTCAAGTGTTTCAGTTGTAAAGAGGGGAATTTAGACTAAGGGGATGATCTGATCCCGGGGTCTAGAATACACAAGAAGCAGAGAAGAGATCAGGAAAGACAACACAGAGGAAGGCAACAGCAGCAGCAGACGGCAGTAGCAGCAACAAGGACAACGTGATTTTCAGGAAGCCCTTCAGGGGTTACGCAGAGACCCTTAGGGGCAGCGTAGTGACTGCGCCACCCAGTCTGGGGTAACGCAGTCCCTTCCAGTGACAGTGCTGAGCATTTGGAGGCCTTCAGAGGCTGACACAGTGTCTTTTAGGGGCAGATCTGGGGTTTCTAGGCCTAGATCTGGCTGAGTTCGGTAAATTCCATTTGAGGGTGTGGATCAGTCAGTATTGTTGGTCTTAGATCAGCCAGGTGTTGCAGATCTAGAGTTTTCTTTGTAGGGTTTTCCAGATCTGGAACCCAGAGTTGTGTATTCAGAAATATTCTTAATAATAGAGCCCTCCAGCAGTCAGAGACCAATTTTCTCACATTGGATTTTTCAGGAGACAGTTTGTCCAAAAATAACTGTCACTTTGTCTATGTGTGCATGTGCTTATTCTAGATCTGAATTGGTAGAGATCTGTTATGTGTTTTGCTTTGATGTTAACTTGAATATATTCAGTTGATAACTTCTATAAGTAGGAGAAGCTTAATTGGATTAACAGAAATAATTTCTGCATAAGAATTAAGATTCAGAAATTTCTACACTTGACTTGTCCAATTAATTTTTCAACATGGTCATTGAGGCAAGAAATTTCTTCGTCTTTTTCCATTACTTGTTTGTAATGTATATCTGCAAGGTCTTCATAATCCTGTTGTAACACTTTCTTGTTTTGCCAAAGTTTGGCTATCATGTCTTTCTTTTGATCTTTCAACTGCAATTTCTCGGTACATGGGATTACATAGTTTTGTAGGGGTGATGAGGGGTGTTTATCTTGTAATTTGGATTTTGTCTTCTTCATTTCCTTATTAAAATTTGTATGTTGTTTCCCAACTGTTGCCATTAATTCTTTCATCTGTCTTGCTAATGTTTGTTTTTCCGTATCACTTAGACATTCAACTAAGGTAAAAGCTTTGTAACATTTTATGCAGACGACGTTTTGATGTCTGAATGACTCATGACAATTAGGATATCCTTGTGAGCAAAAAGGACATGTTATCGCTTGCGGCCTACACCTACCTACAAGTTAGTGGGAAAAGCCTTCAACCCCACCAGGGGTTTTTGGTGGCAAGGAACTCAGAGAAGGGGTTGTCACCTATTCCCGACTCTCTTTGTTTAAGCTATCTCCTAGGTTAGCTATGGGGGTAGTCCCTAAAGAAAAACTAAGTTAAAGATGTGAGTTTTCTAGGAGAGTTGTTAAAGTTAAATAGATTACTTCTTCAGATTTATAAGAAAAAACGTGATATGAGCAATAACCATCAATACATAAGATAAACATGAAACATATGAGAAACAGTGCCTCCAAAGTATTGCTCTTTGAAATGAAAATGTATTTGCTTAAATGAAGTAAAATTCTTTCAAGATAAATAGATTTCTGAATGAAAGCATGAGATGCAATTAAACTAGATTTTGATGCAATTAATCTTGGTTACTTTTAATCTAAAATGCCTAATCTAGGTGATAAGTCCTCTTCTTCTACTCTTACCAAGGGGTAAAAATTGGGGTGACTGTAAGAAAGGAGGGGCGAGGGCACGGGGGTGTCATTAACAATACCCGTCCCTTGAGTCTTACGAGCCAACGTGTGCCTTCGTTCCTACAAGGGGACAAGCAACCTTCATAACTGCAGGGTCACACACCTTTACCTTACTTCGTACCCAATGGAAGAATTTTCCAAGAAAGCCTTTTTCCTATGATTTCTATCAACCAAGCTTATGCTTGGAGGTAAATTTTAATTATGCAACTAAGTTAGAATGCCTACTATGATAGGCAAGTAAGTTTGCAAGTGCTATGTAAAAAATGGAAATGCTCTTAGTAAGATTGTTCCACAATTTTATCGTTGCCTGACTGGGTGAGCCCGCGCGCGCTACTACTGGTGCTAGGGTTACCTCCTTCACAGCCATGGAGGATCTGTGTTCGCCCTAGGCCCCTCCTCCCCCTCCTCCGCCGTCCGCAGATGACACGTTCAAAACGATGCTGGCTACGCTGCCGAAAAAGAAAAAATCGAAAGCCACCAAGTTTGTGAAAAAGCTGGATGACATTCCAGAAATATCCCTTCCGCTAGAGGGACCGATTCAGGTTGCCTTGTCTCTGGCGGATCGAGCCCTAGTGGGACAATTTACAGGACTTTGGCCCTCTCCCGAAACAGCGGAGGCCTGGGTTGTCAAAAACTGGAGGTCGTTGATCAAGCACAGTGTTACCTTGTACTTCTTGGGGAGAGGCTTCTTCCTATTTGAATTCATTTCAAAAGAGGCCAAAGATCTGATTTTTAGGAATGGGCCTTACTTTATGGGACCTCAGGGGTTGTATCTCAACAAGTGGACGCCGGATTTTGATCCAGCAGTGGATGTTCCATCGGTCGTTCCTGTGTGGGTAAGGTTGTCGAATCTCCCAGTGCATTGCTGGAATTCGGAACCTTTGAAGCATATAGGCAACGCACTGGAAAATTCATAGACCGAGCAAACAATAAGGATCAATACGACTATGCTCGAATCTGTGTCGAGGTCGATCTAGAGGTGGGACTACCGAAGGCAATAAAAATAAATGTAGGTAGCTGGTCTCATGTACAAAAATTAGACTATGAGCAGCTTCCCTTCAAGTGCCGGAAATGCCACGAATACGGACACTTTGCTAGGGGTTGTCCGAGCAATGGAGAAGTGGAGAAAGGAAAAGAGGAAGGCTGGAAGCAGGTTAAGAGAACAAAGACTACTCGTAAGGCCCAAAACCCTTGTGGGGCTCCAAAAGGTAAAAGTCCCCAGCCTGCTCCTGATCAACAAAATCCTCCCTCAAAGGGCCAAGAGAACAATTTTGGGCCCTTAAAGCTCAGCTTCAAGGGAAGTCCAGGAGGTCGAAATGCAAAAGAAAGTGACCCCAAAGAAAGGGACACCCTCAGGCTCGAGGCAAGGAGAAAATGCCCCAGAAATCCCTAAGGAGAAGCATGCAGAAGCTGAAGAGGAAGAACAAGAGTCGGAGGAAACAGAGGAGGAAGGAGAGATAGGAGAATCACAAATAATGGCTAGAAGATCGACAAGAGGACGAATACCTGCCAGGGAAAAGAGA
The DNA here is from genome assembly GCA_034641835.2 of Pinus albicaulis. NCBI lineage: Eukaryota > Viridiplantae > Streptophyta > Pinopsida > Pinales > Pinaceae > Pinus > Pinus albicaulis. Next base: position 712,563,249 of record CM076573.1, on the reverse strand, counting down.
GAGAAAGAAACTTACAAAGATAAGCTCTAGGGTAGCCAACCAACCCTTGAGAAGTTATTGGCAAGAACTCCGAAGGTGACAAGAAATCAAGGACAAAGCTCCAAGGGAGCTCAACACACTCAAAAAAGTAAGTGATGAAGGTTGTCTCCTGGAATTGCAGAGGAATGGGGAGCAAAATGAAAGAAGAAGCCATAAGAAGCCTGCTAAGGATAGAAGCCCCAGATATCCTTTTAATGCAAGAGACAAAAATGGAGGATAAAGACTTCCTCCAAACAAGCAAGAAATTTTGGAACAAAGGGGGAGGATAGGCCGTCTCAGCTCGAGGAGCTTCGGGCGGTCTAGGCACTCTTTGGGATACAAACAAGTACACGCTGGTCGCTGAGATCCAAAACATTCATTGGTTTTTCTTGAAGCTCCAGCAACAGGATTCTAAGGAGGTCTACAGCCTCTTTAATGTGTACGCTCCAGTAAACGCAGGGGAGAAGAAGGCATGTTGGGACTCAATCAGAAACCTATCCGATATTGAGAATCTAGAAAACACCATTATTGTTGGTGATCTCAACCTTACCTTGCTTCTGTGTGAGAAGCGAGGAGGAAGCATCGTTAGGGATCCGACAAGGGAATGGGTGGAGGACCTCATCCAGGATTGGGACCTGCTCGACATCAAGCCCTCAAACGGTAAGTATACTTGGTCAAATAAAAGAGTCGGTCCTGGGCATATTACAGCAAGATTAGATAGATTTCTTGTTCAAAGCTCTTTTCTCCTATTAGGATTAGAGGCTACAATGAATATCCTTCCCTGCAGTGCTTCGGATCATAAGCCTATTAAACTAGAACTATCGGCCCAAAGAGATTTAGGCCCTATTCCATTCAGATTTAGCCCTCTGCGGGTCAAGAACTCAGACTTCATGGACAAGGTAAAGGAAAGTTGGAGGATGCCTGTCAAGGGGTCGCCTTTCTTCGTTTGGGAGGAAAAGCTTAGAAGAGTGAAAGTTGCCTTGAAAAGTTGGGCCAAAACTCTACCTAATCCAGCGGTAGAAAGAAAGTAAGCCCCAACACAGTCTTGAGCTCCACCACTTGCAAATGGAAGATGCAGAAATCACAAAAGAAGCTCTAGACAGGGAGGCAGATTTGCAATAGAAGTTTCATAAGGCTTGTCTGAAGGAGGAAGAATTTTGGAGACAAAAGTCTCGCAATCTTTGGCTAAAAGCGGGAGACAGAAACACTTCCTTCTTCCATAAACAATCCCAAGCGAGAAGAAGCTTCAACTCCATCTCAGAAATCAAGGAAGACTCCATAACTCACAATGATTTCAAGAGCATTAAAAAGGCAGCTTTCACTCATTTTAAAAACCTCTACAGTGAAGAAGATGTTCTGGACCAGAATTCTAAGTTTCTGGATGTGGTTCCTTCCATCTCCAAGATGAATCAGCAGCTGGAAGCAAAGGTTACTAGAAAGGGAATAAAGGTTGCTCTCTTTGCTATGGAGTCGAACAAAGCCCCTGGTCCGGATGGCTTCACGGCTAGATTTCTCCAAGTTTTTTGGCAGATAGTGAAAAAGGATCTGCACAAGATGGTCTTGAAGTCCCAAGCCTGTCAGAAAATTGGGGGCAGCGCGAACTCAGCATTTCTTGCCCTTATTCTGAAGGAAAAGGGATCTAGTGCTTTTAACAGATTTCGACCTATCTCTCTATGCAATATAGGCTACAAGCTGATAACCAAGGTGATAGCCAACAGATTGAAAGGTATTCTTCCTAATATTATCCCAGAGAACCAAGGAGGTTTTCTTCATGGGAGGCAGATTGTGGATAATATTATCCTCGTGCAAGAGGCGATTCACTCAAGCTTGCAACGAAAAGAAAAGGGAATGGTGGTTAAACTGGACCTCGCTAACGCTTTCGATTGTGTTCGACACAGCTTCCATTTTGATGTGTTGCACAAGTTTGGGTTTGGGCCTAAGTTCGTCAATTGGATTCGTGCTTGTATCTTCGAGCCTTGGATTCCCCCTCTAGTGAATGGGCGAGCTTCGGACTTCTTTAAAGCTTCAAGAGGGCTTCGTCAAGGGTGTCCTCTCTCCCCTCTCCTCTTTGTTCTACAAGCCTTTGTTCTAAGTTTCTATTTGGAAAATAAGCAACTGGACCAACAGATCCTGGGCCTTAACATTGCCAGAGGAGTTAAGAACATTAACCATGCATTGTTTGTCGATGATTCTCTGTTGTTGGGCGCAGCCTCAGTGCATTCTTCCACAAGGTTTAAAGAAGTTATGGATGACTACTGCGATGCGACGGGTAGCAAGTTAAATAAGGGGAAATGCCATATTTATAGTTGGAATATTTCTAGCAGCGCTCTCAGTGCTATCTCCAGGTGTTTGGGCTTTGCTGGCTCCACCGTTTGGACCTCATTCAAGTATCTGGGCCTTCCAATCTTCCAAAAAACGTCCATTAGCAAAGATTGGCTTCCTATGTTAGATAAGTTTAAAATCAAGATTCAGGCCTGGGGATTCACATGGCTCAATCTAGCAGGTAAGACAGTGCTGATCAAGGCTGTCCTTAACACTTTTTCGATATTTCAATTCTTTGTTCTGTTAGCTCCTATCTGCATCCTCATAAAAATGGAAGAGCTCGTCAGAAGATTCTTCTGGAAAGGAGGTAAACAAAACGAAAAGAGAATGCCTCTTGTTAGCTGAGTCAAAGTCACCAAGCCACTGATGGAAGGGGGACTGAATTTCAAAGATCTGCGCACTCAAAACATCGCTATGGGGGCAAAAATCATACGGAGGAAAATCACTACAAAGCCAGGATGGGCCCAAAATGCTCTGTGGAAGAAATACCTCAGCGAGCAAAGGAAACGAAGTCTGGATAAAGCTCCCCTCACAAAAATTGGATCGCATTTGCATAAGCTATGTGTGCAGGCTATCACGTTGATTCAACATCATGCTTACTGGATACCAGGAAATGGAAAACAAATTCGAATTTGGGAAGATAGTATTATGAACGAGCCCCTCTTGTCAACACTCATGATCTGAATGCGCTGCGAATCTGGATGTCCAGTGCAGGTATGATCACACTGTGGGACATTTTGTGCTGGGATGGCAGCGAATGGGCAAGTTGGAAGCAGCTCGAGGTTCCGCCGGATTTGAAGCATGAATGGAGCGCATTGATCTTACATCTGAAAGGCAAGGCCCTGATCCTCGCAAGGAGGCGGGACAAGAGAGGATGGGGCTCTCACTCTGGGAGTTATACAGTGGCGCAGGGATACGCTAAACTGAAGGAACTGCCACACGTCCCGCCCAATCCAGTAATTTGGAAAGGACTGTGGAGACAGAAGACCATCCCGAAAATAGATTTCTTCATTTGCCTCATGTGCCACAACAGAATTTTGACAGAGGACAGGCTGAAGAAAAGAGGATTCCATGAGCCGTCTAGATGTTCGATGTGCTGCGAAAATGAGGAGAATGCCCTGTTGTCGCACAGATTGTTCAGGGCACCGCGACAACGGCTCAGACTGGGGGCTGTCACCTTTATCCCCAATCTCTCTCTTTAAGCCGTCTCCTTGCAGGCTAAGGGAGGTAGACCCTTTTAGAAATGAAGGATAAATCTAGGAGATACAGCTAGAACATCAAGTACTTATAAAATGAACGAGATTCCACAGATCTAGATTAGATATTACGTTTAAGACCAGTGCCTTATGGAGTCAAACAGAATCCCGTTATGCAATTACAAACTAGTAAATGATGACTAACTGTTGCTGATTGAAACACGATTGATCAATGATATTCAATTAAAAAAAAACACCACAACCATGAATAATGAAAATGCCAGGATTTAAAATGCTCAATTAATTTCGATCCAGACAAATCAACGATTTCATATAGTCAATCTCAAGATAAAATTTCAAAAACTCACTTGATCATAAAAGATATTTTTGAGAAATTTTATAATTTTTTATTTTTTATTTTTGGATTTTGAAATTTTTTATTTTTTATTATTTTTTAAGTCTAAATCTAAATCTAAAGAAAAGTTCTAAAATGAAATAAAATTTCTAATCTAAAATCTAAATTAAATCTGAAACTAAAAGCTAAGATTAAAATCTAACTCTAGAGTTAACTAAATAAAAATTAAAACTAAGTTGAAAAATTAAAATCTAAAAATAAAATATAAAATCTAAAACTAAACGTATAAAAACTAAACCAAATGAAACAAAATAAAATGAAACCTATTTAATTAAAACTTACGCTATGAAATAAAACAAAAAAAAAATGAAAATTCAAAACTACGTCTAACACTAAAGCCTGCAAATAAAATCGAAACTGATTTCCTAACCCTATGCTAAGGCGTTTAAAAAAAAATCAAACAAGAAAAATGCCGGCGTAAAAAATTTTAAACGCAGTTTTGTGTGTGTGCGTTGTTTGCAGTTGCAGTGACGGCAGAAGGGTAGGTCGAAGGGATGAGGGTTCGATGAGACAGAGAGAGCAGATCGAGAATAAAAATCGGACGGCAAGGGAAAGATCGATGGTTCAGAGAGCAGACTTGGATCTGTAGGTCGACAATGTGGAGGACAGCGATGCAGACAGAACACAAGCTCAACAGAGGACGCGAAAGGGACGGAAATGCTGTTTGGATAGAACAGAAAGGTCGATGGGGAGGACAGGATGCTTGGACGAGTTTCAATGCGTTCACCACCTCTTTTATTTGTCGTTTGTGTGCAGGTCGAGGGCAGACGGTGAGAATGACAGCGTGAGGAAATAAGAAGTTTGGACGTGCAACAGAGAAAATGGAGCGTGACAGATGCACGGGAGCAAGGCAAATCGTGAGGAGCTGAAAGATGAAGTCGAGAAGCAGATTGAGGACGCTGGACGGATGGCTGGGATGGCAGAGACAGCGTGAAGGCTGGACAGACTAGGGCACGGACAGTGGTTTTGCAGAGGCAAAATAATCTTGATAAACCCAATACTTTCAAATTCCCCAGCAAACTCAGAATTTTCTTCAATTTAAGTTCAGATTTAAAACGCACCTTAAAAATAACGCCCAGAATGTCCACAATGAGGATTCTGAGGCCAGATCTGGCATTTGGAAGCTAGATCTGCCTTAGATCTAAAAAAAAATTCGATTTTAATCCTGTAACCTGCAAAGACAGCCAGATCTGAAGACATACCCCAAGAAACAATTAAACCCTCGCAGATAAATTACAAATTTACACTAATTTACAAATTTAAAACCCTCATGGTTAGATTTGAAATCCATTTTAGCTCAATTTTCAGAGATTAAGATTTTAATGAGAGGCACAAGCCTTAGAAGACCCTGCAAAAACCCAAATATGATAAGATGGACCCGGAATTTAACAAATCAAGAGCTTATCAAATCTATGCTTATTGGGAGTTGGCTGATCCAACTGAAGATTTCCCCAAACGCCCAATCTTTTAAAAAATCCCCTGCACACTTAGATCTGAGCTTTAAACTGATAGAGATTCAAGAAAACAACATGAGATCCATTGAAAAATCAGAATGCTATTTCATAAATCCAGAAAACTGCATAAGATACCTATATGCAGATCAATCCATGTAGGCCATCAAGCATAAAACACAAGAAACCAAGTAGCAGAGTTCAGAGACAATTCACCACATAAATTTGAGAAGGAACATCAAGATCTGTAACCCCAAAGTCTTTATGCTTTATTCACCAAGAAAAATTTACAAGAGCTTCCAGACAAGTACACTATTCTGAGATCAACCCTAACACTGACAAAGACCTCTAAATATATAGGACTAGAGCTCTAACGGCTAGTTTGGATGATCCTCGTCAAAATAATCTCAACCATCCAAAAGATTTGATTATCTTTTAATCCGGAGCGTTGAAATTAAAATTTTGGGAAAAAACGAATTTATCATTTAATTCAATTTTAATTAACTCAAAAATATTATTTTTGAGTTAATTACCCCAAAATTTTGACCTTGACTTAACCACCAAGGCCCAAGGGTCCAATATTTCTTAAAATTCTCAATATTCCCTTGGTTTGGGGCTTTCAAAATCATTTTCCAAGGACCCACAAATTTTGCCTTTAAAGATTTAATCCTAATTTAGGACCCTAAATTAATTAAATTTCTGGTTTAGGATTTTATTAATTAATTGACCAGAAAATTTAATTAATTGATTAAGAGGGGATTATAATTATATTTCCAACCCTCTTTTACATGAGATAATACATTTACATACATGAAGGGGGAAAACCCATTCGTATAGACCCTCAAATAAATACCCAGTTCTGCGACTCAACATATGATCTAGTAGACCAAGTAGTTCAAACTACTTTTACAAAGACTCGATAGAACACTAGGACTCACTTAGCATGCTGATGACAAAATCCATCCTAGCTTTGGGGTGAGGCTGGAGGGAAAAACTCTGCCGATCACTTTCGTGAATTAGTGAGACGAAAAACCTCCTAGAATGGAAGTCATCAACAACATACTAGGCTTACCTAGGTTGTTACATACATGGACGGTCTTACTTAGATCATTTACATCATAAATTGCAGAATGGGGTTTACATCATTTATAACAATGTCAGCTGTCAATCGGCAATGAAGACTGGATGACACGAGCTTTGCACATGATAAGTCCCATTTGAAAAAATGGGGGTGTACTGCTATGGGATCGTTGACGAAGAGTGGTCAACATGCCCATCATCTAATGCTGGACTGCAAATTCGCTACAGAAATCTGGGTAGAGGCACTGAGACCTTGGGGAAACAATGTTGCGACCCCCACCTCCAGTGTTGATCTGATTGCTAACTGGTTGCACAGCTATCTAGGAGTCTTCCCAAACAATGACAGTTTTAAGGCCGCCTGGCTTTCCTTGCCAAAGATTATTTGTTGGCAAATCTGGCTTGAAAGAAATAAGAGAATTTTTAAAGGAAAAGTGCAGAATGCTAAGATAATCATGGCCAAGATCAGGAGCCAACTGAAAGAAAGCTTCGACGAAGAGCTTGAGGGAATAAACTTAAGCCATCTGGATTTGGAGTGGGGTGGCATGATGGGCCTTCAATTCTTTGCAGCAGTAAGGCAGAGTAGGATAAACAAAGAATGGCAAATCAGACTTAATGAGAAAGACTTCTTCAATTAGATCAATAAGCAGTCCAGATATACTTTATTCTTCGACGGGGCTACCAAAGGCAATCCCGGGAAAGCAGGGGCGGGAAGTGTCATTAAGAATCTTGAGGGCAACATTGTGCATAGTTATGCCTGGGGCTTGCATCACAACACCAACACCCAAGCAGAAGCGCTGGCACGCTACAAGGTCTTAAGCAAGTCAAGGAAGTCGGCATCAAAGAGGCGAATGTAATTGGCAACTCCCAATCCATAATAAAAATTATTGTGGACAACTCTATTCCTAAGGATCTCAGGCTAGCAAGATTGGTAACAAGAATTAAAATACTGGTTAAATCTCTCCAAAGTGTGAACTTCTTCCATGTTTTGCGGGAAAATAATAAGGACGCAGATTTGGAAGCCAATAAAGTTGCTCTTCTTTCCGCCGGCACTCTTTTAAGAGACAGGGACGAAGAGTGGGATTCGATCCCTTAATATCTGGTCTATATGTTTTAACTTTTATTGCATTTTATTGCAACGGTTCGTTTGTATTCACAAGTTAGGGAAAATCTCAGAGATTGATTCGATTACCAAATGTAAGAAGCACCAGCGTATAAGTATCTGGGTAATAGAATTCCTGATAGACGAGGAAAATTGGACTTTGCTTCCAAATTTTGTAATCCGATTTGAGGCATTCAAGCCAAGGTTTTAATATAAAACTATAACCGTTTCTGTAAAAAAAATAAGATTGTTCCACAAGATCACTTTATATATTTGCTCAAGTAAACATAAGATGCATAAGATTCAAGAACAATTAAAATTGTGAGTTGCTAATGATGAATCAATTAAAAGCTTGATGCTTATGAGCAATTAATTTGCATGTAAAGTAAATTGCAATGCTTTAAATATGAAATTGAGATTTGTGCTCACAATAGCTTTGCAAAAAGGAACATTAAACTTGAGGAAATTAGCTTGACATGAAAATAAGTGACTGCTTTGAAAGACAAACTTTGTCAAATACACAACGCTTCAATATTCTTAAAATGGAAATGTGGCTTGAGATTTGTGAAGCAAACTTTAGGAAAAAGAAATGTGATTTGTATTCCTTCCCAATTTGAGCATGCATATGTGATGTGAAAGAAAATAGAAATGTCAAAACCACTAAGTCAATCCATCTACAAATTCTCTCCTTTGAAATGGAGAGATAGGGATGCCAATGGGTAAAACCCACGCTCCCACAACAAAAACAGGAATTTTTATTAATTTTACAAGAAGGAAATGACCATGAGGCCTTTTCTAAAACAAGGAAAATCTTTACAAATAAAAATTGATACCATAGACTTTTCCTCGATGAAAATTTCTAAAAACTCAAAAGAATTCAGACTTTACAATAGGAGAAGAGAAGCTAAGCCTCTTCTCTGCCCAAAACCAAAGAAGAGAGAGTTATTTTCCTCATTTGAAATTCAGAGCCCAAAGATCCTGCAACAACTTGTTAATAATTTCTTGTAGTTGTCCACTCAAGCTGTCACAAGAAAAAGTTTGGAAAGAGGGCTACAAAACCAATCAAATATTAGACAAATAAAATTACAAAATATTGCACAACAATTTACAAAGGGCTAAGCCAAAGAGTTCGAGTAAACTCTCCTCTTTGCTTAGTCATCTTCAAACTCTTAGATAGCAAATGAAAGCAATGAAATATAATGTTTTAAAATATATTTAAATTTAGAAGTATTCGGCTTGTATACAAGCTATGTCCCAAAACCCCTGCAAAACCACTCTGTACGATAAGACTATGAAGGCTCAAAGAACAAATGAGAGCTCCTTTGAGAATGAATCAAGAGTGGGTTGGTCTCTCCAAAGACTTCCCCCAACACTTGATTATTTGATCCCAACAAGATGTTCCCTCTACAACACTTCAATCAAAAATTAGTTTCATATAGATCTAACAATAAACAATGATAAGAAACTCTAGAGATTTATTTGAAACCAACTAGAGCATTCTATACCTAGAGCATACTCCTAAATCAAATGTCAATGTAAGATAGCTCTACATTAACAAATCTACAACAGCATATGGAAATAAATTAAATCAAAGCATGAGTAAAAGGAATTATACCAGTGATCAACAATTCATCACACTCCAAGAGGAGGAACATCTCATAAATGAAACCCCAAAGTCTTTATTGATATTTCTGAAAGTGTACAAGGCAACAGCGTTTCTGCAAGCATAATAGCTAGTAAACAATGATACAATATGAGAGCCCATGGCTCCATTATATAGAAAGTTGAGAGCAAATCCCAATGAAGAACCATATGCCAAGTGGTGAGAGGGAGGAGATCACAAGGCAAATTCGAATTTGATATGTTGAGCTCCATTGCCAAGTGTAACAATCGGATTCTGGCAAGTGGACATCATTTTCTTCTTCTCTTATGTGCCAAATTCGAATTTTATGATGGAATGACAAGTGTATATGGTTAGTAAGCCATGTGGGGCCAATTTTCCACAAAAATATCCACCAAATATTCTCCCAAATCCTCCCAAATATGAACTAACTTAACAAATTCGAATTTCTAAGTAAGCAGCTCTCATTTAATATCGGAAATTCAATTTTATTTGAGCACATGTCTTTTCCTTGATTTTAGGAGTCCACATCACCTTGGAACTTCACTTTAACTCCTCCATAATTTTCCACCTCATTTAGCATGTGTGGATATTTATTTTTCTCCATTTACTTAATTTCAGGCTTAATTAATTGCCAGATTTCCCACTAAACTTAGGAAAAGTGGGTTTTGAGGGTTCAAAACACATCTTTAACCCCTCAAAGTGTGTCATAGTAGAGAGTTGAGCGTGAAAAGTGTAATTTTGATTACTCATACCCCATACAACTTCTCTAGGCAACACTTATTACAATTTTTATTGTAATTTTCGACTTGCAGGAAATCTAAAAAAATAAAAAATCACTACCTAGACCTAACCAAATTCCACGAAAATTTTTGTGTGATCTAGTATGGTAATATACATTGACTCTAGACACTAGGACTCACCCAAGGCCTCACCATCAAGCCATACTTCGAATTTTGGGTAAAATTGGAGGAAAAAACTCAATTAATTATTAAGTTTTAATAGGGAGATGATAATTAACCGAGTAAAAAAACCTCCCGGAGTAATACTCACTAGTTGGCAAGGTCCCAAGTTACCTAGGCCTGTTACAGACTAAATACTGACTCAAATTCATCATTACTAGCATCACTTATTACAATTCCCCATAGGGCATGGAATCTGGGTACAAGAGAAAATGATAAGAAGTAGAAGTAGAGTTTAAAAACTTTGTTGAACCGATGATATCTGATGATATCTGATGGTACAAATGTCTTCTGGTTCATTCTTGGGCATGGAGTCTTCTCATTATTATCAGGTGCCACTCCAGTGGTCAACAGGACATATTGCAAAGAAACCACGGTTCTTTATGGAAATCATCTCTTTACCTTCCTTTTATTTTTCTCCTTCAAACATCGAATCCCTTTTGTCTTTGTAGATAATTTTATTAAATAATACTTTGACTCTTGGGATTTTTAATTTAATAATCCTTGTTTTATTTTTCCCTTTTCAATATATATATATATATATATATATAATTACTTTGAATAACCCTTTTAATTATTTCAAAGCCTTCTTTTAACTTTCTTCTTGATAATGAGTGCTTCGACTCTAATTAAACTTTTTTTTAATATATTTAATTCCTTCACCCTTTTAATACATATACTTCCGATTTCAATTTCAATGGCTACAATAAGCCTTCGATACTGTACTTTTCCTCACTTATTCTATATATATATATATATATTCTCCTCATAGTATTTTTTTTTAAGTTCCTTTTCATGAGCTATGTGAATATAATAATTTATCACTTTTTTATTTTTTCCAGTGGACCTTGTTGTAGTGATCTCGATCTAACTCCTTTCTTTAAAAAAAATAAAAGGTATGGGTCACGTAAATAATTAACATAAATTTTGTCAAAAGTTTACGTTGAAGAGACGTGACCTTAAAGAGAAGGCATGAATGAAGTAAGTATCATGGAAACATTGAGTGCAATTGGGCACTGAGAGAGGTATTGTTGTAGCTGACTGTTACTATGGACAATCGTAGCTATACAAACGACAACAGTTTAGATGGTGGCAGCAGGGCGGTGTATTGTTCGGGTTTTTGCAGTCGGCCAATGGTAGTGTCTATTTGAGTGGCGGCGGAGAAGTTTCAACTGGACAGTGACGATTGCAGGTTGATCGAGCAATGGTCGGGTAAATGGTTGCTGTCGGCTTGTTGTGGTGGTTATGGTAGGTACAGGTCGAGGGGGCTGCGAAGAGGCCGCAACACGATAAGGCTCCGCACAGGGGTTGCAGCAGTGTGATGGAGACGGGGACAACACTCTAAGATTGCGAGGGAGGCAAGTGCGAGACAGGTGAATTGCTGCAGCACAGGTGGTCGAGTGGAGCTTGGTCCAATTTCTATAGAATAAATTCCCCACTGAAAAACCGGAAGGGGTTGCTGCAATGGTGGCAACGTTAGGTGTTGTATGTGACGGCGGCACTGCGTTGAGCGGGCTATGGAAAAGTACAGCAGCGGCCAGTTGATGGCTCGTTTTTCGTTTTTCTTTTTTTTATATAACTTTTATATACATATTTCTTTTGTTATATAGTTTTATTCTATATAATTTTATTTATTTTTAATCTCCCCTTTTTTTTCTTTTTTTTAATAATTATTTTTTTTAAATGGCCAAAGGCCTCTAACGAACTAAGCAATGGAGAAACTCCAAAATTTGTAGCGAATGCTTCAGTCACAACGGCAACAAGGTTGACGATTTTTATGGTCAAAGACCAGGATCGGAGAGCGTCGCTCTATCTCTGTGCAGCTATGAGCGGCCAGAAAATCGAACTTCTCTGATACCAAATGAATTGAACAAAGTTCGTACTTCTCATTAAATACTCCAAAAGACTAGGAATATGAAAATAACCATTAAGGATACAAATATTATATATTAAAATGTATGATGAATGAATGAGATGTTACAAATGAGGCCCGCTTATATTGCTAGGCATGTGCCTCTTCACGGAAGGTCATGTCCCATTTAGACAAACTCATGCAACAATAATAATGATACAAACTTGTGCCTTCGTCCTCCTTTTATCAATTCAAATCATGTTATATCTAGCAAGTACAAATTTAGAACACAAGTTGAGATTGAACTACTAGTTAAACTTGACCTTGCTTCAATCGAGACTAAAGCTCCCAGTTTCGTTCTCTTTTAGATTTGAACTGGCACTTGGAGATCTGCTTAATTCACCCTCAAACTCTGCGCATGAATTTCCTCTCTCCACGAACTCATCCATGGTAAAAGGAAGATTGATCGTGGTCTCTCTCTAGCTAAGGCACAAGCCAAAGAAGACCTTCTCTCGCAAATCACTTCATCGTGCAATATTTTTTGATAACATTCTAGAATAAAACATTTTTTATTATCACTCTATGTATGAAGTTGAAAAGAAATTGCATTGGAGTTCTCATATTTTGGAATGTAAACAAAGTGTTCTTTTTGTACAGAATAATGTTGCTAAGTTCACTAATGTAGAAATTTTGACCCAACCCTGGTTATCAGTTTCTTCTTATTACTCCCATGTAGTTAAATGCCCATTCCCATAAACATACATTCAACAAGCTGGAAATAATAAATATTTCTGAAAACACAAATTCTGGAAATTTCAAAGTGCTGGAAAATGCAGAAATAAAACTCAGAAATAATTTCAGCAACACACACAGAAAATGACACGCTGATTTTTGGTCAACATGACCCTGGAAAAACCCCTACAACTCTTGGGGAAAACCAGTTCAAAAGTTCCTCTTTATTTCTTAATATTGCTTTTACAGTGAGAAAAAATTAGTAAAAATTCCAGCAACCAAAATTACAGACTTATCTCGATTTTCGTGCTTGCACACCGCCTCGGAAATTGTGCCAAATCAGCAACTTACAAAACAAAAAAATTTACAGCATTAATGACAATAATAAATGTTGTACGGCCACCTCGGAAAAAGTGCCGAAATCAGCTATACGTAACTCTACGGATTTGTACAACAACCCTCCGCAAAATCTGTGCCCAGAAACTGCCTCGAAATCTGTGCTGAAGTTGCTGTCCTTTTTCTTGGTTTTTGTGCCAAAAAATATCAGCTGCACTTCTCGATTTTCGTGCCCATATTTCTGTGTCGAACTCCATGCTTAATGTTGTTGCCCTCTTTCTTGATTTTCGTGCCTCCCTTTCTTGGAAATAGTGCCTCTCTTACTGTACGGATTTCTGCCTTGGGATTTGTGCCAATAAGGTGTTGTACGGATTTGCTGAAGTATCCTTGTTGTTGCCCTCTTTCTTCTCACTGCTCAGAAAATCTCCTTGCTTTCTTCTCCTCTCGCAATCTGCTCATGAAAGAATCAATGATCTTTTATCTTATTTTCCTCCTTTAACCTAACCCTAAGAGACTTTTGGGGAATTCCTAAATCCAATGGCTGAAATAGCTTTAGATCTAGGGCTAAGATTAAATGTGCATTTAAATCTCACTTTCTATTTTTTAATTCACCCCACTTTAATAAAGACCCTCTTAGTCTTTTATTTCCAAAGTCACTTTTCACTTTCTAATTTCACATTGACTTTATTAAAGTAACTTTAAAATTAGACTTAGTAACTTTATCACTTATAAAGTCACTTTTAAATTAAATTTGACTTTATCACTTATAATGTCACTTTAGGATAAAAAGTTAAATACATTTGGGCACTTTTCCCTAGGCCAAAAATCAAAGTCTTAGGGAACCACTTGTCCTCTGGCACCCAAATTTTAACACTCCCTCTTACCGAGAAAAGTTTTCCTCACCACACCCATCTTGTCTCTGAGGTAGACATACTTGCCTCGTGGTAAGGCTTTGGTGAATATATCTTCTACCTACTCATCTGTGGGAATATACTCAAGCTTCACAGCTCCCTTCTGAACATAGTCTCTGATGAAATGGTATCTGATCCCGATATGCATTGACCTGTCATGAAATACTGGATTCTCCGTGAGTTTAATGCAATTCTAATTATCACAGTAAATCACTGAAGGTCTCAACAGTTGACCAAATAAGCCAAACAACATCTTGCGAAGCCATATGGCCTCACAACTAGCTAGACTGGCTGCCATGTACTCTGTTTCCACTGAACTCAATGCTATTGACCGCTACTTTCGACTGAACCACGACACAACTGCCGAACCCAACCCAAAACAACACCATGAAGTGCTCTTCCTATCAGAAACACAACCTGCCCAATCAGAATCAGTGTACCCTGCCAATCTCACTCCATCTCCCTGTCTATAATCCAGACCATAATCCACTGTCCCCTGTAAGTAATGCAAAATGTGTTTTGCAGCAACCAGTGCACTCTCCTGGGCTCACACATGAATTGGCTCATCATGTTGACTGCAAAACATATATCCGGTCTAGTGTTGACCAAATACATCAAGGAACCAATCAGTTGTCTATACAATGTGGGATCCACCAACTCGGAATCTGAAGCGTGAAGCTTCTTCCAGTTAGTGATCATAGGTGTCGACATGGGTTTACAATCCTCCATGTGAAATCTGCTAAGGATGTCCAGAATATACTTCCCCTGTCCCGGGAAGAAATGCCCCTCCTCCTGCCACACCTCCAAACCCAAAAAGCAATGCATCAAGCCAATGTCCTTCATCTCGAACTCTGAAGCAAGATATCTCTTGCAGCCCTCTATGAGTCTCTCTGCACCCGTAATGACCAAGTCATCCACATACAGCACCAGAATGAGAGGCTCCTCACCTATCACAATAAAGTACATGTTTGGATCTGCATCACTCTTTGTGAAACCCATCTCCTACAAGTACGTATCAATCCTGGAGTACCAAGCTCTAGGAGCTTGCTTCAAGCCATAAGTGCCTTCTTTAGTCTGCATATATGGGACTCCTTCCCATGCACCTCAAAGCCATGCGGCTGCTCAATGTACACCTCCTCATGTATGAAGCCATTGAGAAATGCGGTCTTCACATCCATTTGGTGGATCTTCCAACCCATCTTTGCTGCTATTGATATAATGGAGCGAATGGAAGTATATCGAGCCACGGCAGCGAAGGTCTCCTCATAATCAACTCCCTCTACCTGGGAGAACCCTCTAGCCACAAACCTTGTCTTGAACTCCTCGATCCTGCCATTTGCAACGTGCTTTACCTGGTAAAGCCATCTGGAAGTAACCACGGATTTGCCCTCAAGCCTCGGCACCACCTCTCAAACATCATTCCTCATGATAGAAGAATACTCCTCCTGCATGGCCTCTCTCCAGACCTGCTGGCACGCTGCCTCCTCATAGCTAGAAGGCTCAGAATCAACGATGTTGGCAACCATTTCCATATAGCTACAGAACCGCTCAGGTGGTCTGCTCTCTCTGACCGGTCTCTTCGGCCCAGCAACAGATGTAGCCTCTCTCAAGGTATCCTAAAGCCACTTGAGCTTCCTCTTCCCTGAGCACACTTCTCCCATCAGAGAGTGAAACTCCTCATCCTCATTAGAAGCCTGAATGCCTGAATGTCTGCCTGTTGTCCTCCTGCCTGAACTTGTACCTGTAGATGTTGAAGTACCGTGTGAACTGTCCATCAGTGGACTACCTAGTGAACTGCTCTGCATGCTGCCTGAAGCACCACCCCTCTGACTCTGCGAGCCATTGTTCACTGATAGACGTGACACCGTAATCGATGTACCTCCTGATCCCTACCCACTGGATCCATGTGACTAACTCAGCTGCTCCTGAGGGTCTGGTGAATCCAGATACTCTAACTCTCGTGACCTCCTGAAAGCCCTATTCTCCTCGAACTTCACACCCCGCTTGACAACAACTCTCCTCTGTGCAGGAATATAAATCTAAAAGGCTTTCGAGGTCTCACTATAGCCCACAAAGATACCCTTCTCTACGGTGGGCTCTAGCTTGGTCCTCTTCTCCTTGGGTACATAGGAGTGTGCAATACACCCCAAGATACGAAAGTGACCAACATCAGGCTTTTTTCCAGAAAAAGCCTCCTCCGGAGTCACATGCCCCAGGGCACGATGTGGACTCCTATTCTGCAAATACACAGCAGTGTTGCAGGCCTCTGCCCACAAAAACAATGGTAACCCCTGATCATGTAGCATGCCTTTGGCAGCCCCAACGATGGATATGTTCTTCCTCTCCGCAAACCCGTTCTGCTGGGGATTGTAAGGAATTGTGAACTCCCTCCTGATGCCTGCCTCGACACAATAATCAACAAACTCACCAAGGGTGTACTCCCCTCCATTGTCCGACCTAAGGGATTTGATCTTCCGACCTGTCTAAGTCTCCACAAGAGCTCTGAACTCCTGAAACCGCTTGAAGACCTCACTCTTGGTCTTCAAGAAATAAATCCAGGTCTTTCTGGAGTGATCATCAATGAATAAAACATAGTACTCATATCCACTCAAGTAAACATGAGACATGCGATCGCTCACATCGGTATGAATCAAATCAAGAATCCCAGTCGATCTGTTGTCACTGCTGGGAAAAAGGGGTTTGGCAAACTTCCCCATAGCACATCCTCTGCATGTATCAATGTGATAAAAACTAAAATCTAGCACACCCGTAGTGATCTCCCGCAATGTCCTCAAGGCCCCATGATACATGTGCCCCATCCTGCGGTGCCAAATCTCGCACATCTCTCAACTGCTAGCTCTGCTGCAGGTACTACTACTCAATGCCACAAGGGGCTGAAACGCAAACTTGTACACCTTGGCATAGCGTACACCAATCACTCTAGTTGAATCAATTGGAGTACCCCTGGGATATATAAGCACCTGTCCTCTCCTGAACAATACCTCATACCCTCTGTCCTCCAATGCTGAGACGGATATAAGGTTCTTCCTCATCCTTGGCACATATAGAACATCCAACACTTTCAAGGGAGGTTTGGGTTCCCTATCAAATGTCAATGTCCCCACACCGACTACTCTAACAATGTTGGCGTCTCCGAGTACTACCTCTATATCAGTGCTACTCTCTGAAAGCTCTGAGAATTACTCACGGACTCCTATCATATGACGTGAAGCCCCACTGTCAACATACCAAATACCTGAAGATGCTCTGCTAGCGGAGGGAAATGCACACTCCCTCTCAACCTCCATGGCAGGTGATCCTGCACTAGTGGACTCACAAGCAATGAACCCAAACTCCCGGTCAAAGCTCTCCGAAAAATCCTCTATCTCTGCCGATTCTGCCATGGTCCTGTCCTTTCCCTTCTTCTTCTTCTCCAGACACACAACTGCATAGTGTCCCAACTTCTGACAATTCCAACACTTCACCTTGGAATAGTCCTTCTCCTTGTTCACCTGTTGCTTACCTTTACCTTTGCCTTTGCCCCCACCACTGCTTGCGGAAGCTTGCTTCTTTCCCTTGCCCTTCTTGCCCATTGCTAACAATGCTACATCCTGATCCTCCTCAAGTGATTTGGCTGCCCCAAGCTAGTTCTTTCTGATTTCATTCTGAATGCAATCATCCCACAACCTCTCCCAAGTGGGAAGGGTCTCCCGTGCAGCAATCCCATCTGCAAAATTCAGCCATGTACTGAGAAGACCATTCATTGTAATCCGCACCAACTCAGTGGGTGGAATGGCCTCTCCAACAGGTGCCAACTCATCTCTCACATAAGTGATCTTTGTGAGGTATGTAGTAACAATATCGGTCTTTGCCATCTTAATGGCCTTCAGCTTCTCCCTTAGGACCATTTTTCGGTTTTCATTGGTACTCTGGTAGAGATTGGTCAATGCTGTCCACATCTCATGTGTCAGTCTCTTTCCTCTCAAATGAGGAATGACATGGTCTTTAATACCATCCAGAATCAGTCTCTTTCCCTTGGCATTCTTCTTATTAAACTCAGCCAACTGAACAGCGTCAGTAGGCACTGATACTGTAATATTCCCAATTAGCAGCAACTAATTGGAAATATTAATTTTGATTAATTCTGCCTTATATAGTTAAAATATAAATAAAGTGGGTAAAAGGAGAATGTGACTCACTTAGAATAAAACACACTCCCTAAAATCACCTAGGAGACATAACGTTGTGGTCAAGGTGGGCCAAGGGGGCCAAGTGACAACGAAGGGGGTGACACACTTAGACAGCGTGGGCCCAGCCAGCGCAGATGAGTTGGCAGCGTGGGCCAAAGAGAGACAGCGTGAACGTGGTGGGGCCAAGGAGAGAGGGAGGCTCACCAAAGATAAATAGAGGGGAGGCTACCTCATTTCTCTCATTAATGATTATGCATTTTGGAGATTGTCTCTAGACATTGAGCACGTTTGTTGTTTGGCTAGTCTGCACGTACTGTTCAGTACACCGGGTGTCTCTGTGCGGAGATCCCAACCTCAGCCCCCGGAGACTTTGAGTGCTTGCTCGGGTGAGGAGTCCTACCGTATTTTGCAGGGAGAGATCAGAGCTTCAGTCATTGAGGAGCATTCCTTGGAGGGACGGCGCAGTCTTGCAAAGGGAGGACGTAGTTCTAGTTGGGGAGAGTTCCGGATTGAGGTGATTTGGGTGGATTCAGACCGGAGGATTAGGGAAGGGATCAACCCTTACCTATTGGAGACATTATATAGAGGGAGAGGCCATATTTTGCAGTGTTGCCTTCAGGGTTAGCATTTTCCCTTGAGGGATAGCGTAGTGGCTCAAAGGAGGTATTTTCCGGGGTTAGCCATTCTCGAAAAGCTCTCTGGGCTTTTCTGGGTATTGGGAGAGGAGGCCATTCCCAGAGTTTCAACATTTTCCGAGTTGGGGAGCAGCCCCAAAGACTCATTTCATTTCAGTAGTTGCAGCAGCACAACAGCATTTTCCAGCAGCTTGGAGATTACGCAGTTGATAGAGGGAGCAGCCATTCCACACATTGTTCTGAGAGTATTTCTACACTTGCCTTGAGCAAGTCGAGGTGCCATCATTCTGATCACCTTTGTACTTTTCTTATTTCTCAGTATTAATAAAATGGCTCAGCGTTCTCCATATTGTGTATTTTGTCTCGTGGTTTGTCTCTAGCTGCTGTGTACCTTGTTTGTGTGCTTTATATTACTGTTTATTTCCCTTCGGGATATTACAGTGGTATTAGAGCCTCATTCTTGGCTCAGCCGTGGGGATCTTTTCCTATGAACAGAGAGGGTAGGCAGAATCTTACCCACCAAACGCAGTAGAGGTGGAAAATATGGGGGGTCTCACAACAGTGTGACCATCATTTGCCAGCCTTCAGTATGCCAACCATGATCACGATGCCTACATTCTTACCTCCAGCACTGAGTGATCAAGATAGGTGGCATGATCATATACCCATGGGAGATTATTTCCGAGAATGGCAGTCCATGGGGGAAAACTTCAGAGCGGCTTTGTCCTTCAGAGGTTATTGCCATCTTAGGTGGGATGAAGAAGGAAGGAACAATGGGGGGTCTAGCACAGAGAGTTCAGAGTTGCAGCGTACCATTGGGAGGACACCTTTTCCCATGTATTATGGATCCACTGATTGCACGGCCCGGAATCGGGGGGGAAAGTTGGATACCTCTTCTCAGCTTGACCGAATAACGAAGGGGGAAGTGATCAAAATGGCTACCTCGCACTTGGGGGATGAGGGCACACAGGATCATGGGGAGCATGTGGATACACTCAGTATGGCGCAGGGGTCACCTGTGTTGGAGACTTCTTTGACCATATCAGTTGACATCGTAGTAGAGGGAGTAGAGCTTACCCCAGTTGTGCCATCCATTGAGGTGATGACCGAGGTAGTGTCCGAGTCTTCGGGTGGTAGCAGTGCGCGACAGATGGGTGAGGTACCAGGAGATATATCCACCTTTGTATGGGGCACAGAGGTCACAGCGGAGCAGAGCAGTGGTGGTATCACTACTGACACATAGGGAGATTCACTTCTCGGACCCCTCGGGGAGGGTTTGGAGTGATGATCCATTCGTCGGCGAGTATAGCGATGCAACAGTGGAGGTGATGATACCGATTGGGGGTGGTCTGACATGTAGAGACACAACGCTAGGTCATCACGTCCAAGGATGTGTGGGAGCCTCTAGCATTGAGCAGTGGACTACCGGTGGACATGGAGTTGCATGGTGGTGTACCGTAGTGTGTGGGACTGCATTGTGGAGTAGGAGTGTCCTACATCACATTGAGAACACGCGAGGAGTGACCGATGCCTTGACACAGACAAGGCACGAGACGGTACAGGGTGGTACAGCAGTAGTAGGGGGTATCCAGCAGTATACAGGGGTATGCCTCAGTGTGCAGTGGCATGTCGAGGAGTACATGGATGATCAGTGATATGCGAGGGCGTACGGTGCTGCACAGCAGGGTCTTAGAGTATTGCCTCCAAGGAGACTCACAGACAAGGACACTGGGCATACCTTTGGGGGTAGTTCACCCAAGATCGATGGGGAGACAGATGAGCGACACTTGATGGTATCTATGGGGACTCACGCCCCTGACCCTCTTCTACATCACTCACGGGCACAGTCGATTTTGTTGTTGTCCTTTGGCACTCTGGGCATGAGCAGTGGGGTACGCGAGGCTCAACCAAGCTATTTGGATGACACTCAACACACTAGGGGAGAGACTTCTCAGTAGTGGCACTGGATCGGTGCGCTAGTTGACAGCCACAGGTTAGGGGATGAGATGATCCTCTGCAGGGGTAGCACATCAGTGATCGCTGAGCCTATGCTTGGGGAGTGGGTCATGAGGGAGACATGCGTCACTCTTTTCTCAGGGCATGTCAAGACCATGCATGAGAAGAGGATACTGGGTACAGCAGAGGTAGCATCCCAGTATGTCTCTGGGCTCCAGACGATGTATCGACACATTATCGAGAGGGTGGATGGCAGATCTAGTGGAGATGGTTGGCAGGGACAGGAGGGATCCACATACCTTGAGTCAATTGCGAGTATCAGATATCTATCTATTGATTGCATTCAGGGGACGGCTATTTGTCACATATGGCTTCCAGCGGTCATTGGTACTACACAGTGGCCGACACAGGGCAGGTTAGCGTGCATCATATTTTCCCATGATATATGGACCCTCTATATTGGTCACAAGCAGGGACTAGAGATGAGGCACGGAGGGATTCCCGCAGTTGTCAGAGCTATGGTGCAGCAGTTCCGACTATGGGATACAGAGATTCAGTTGATTGATAGCCCATCCTGTCTCATGAGGGTCAGAGTTAGGACAGAGAGTGATCTAGTTCACTGTTGGGTTGGCACATGGGGGTACACAAAGGCCTTCATCGGATGGCAAGGCAGACTTTCTATGTTGCTGCATAGATTCAGAGTTGCATTTGAAGGGGTAGGTATTGGCATCATGACGATTCTTGGTCCAGATGAGCTTGTCTCTCATAGATCTCCTGCCACTAGGTCTTAGGAGAGGAGGATACAGTCTGCGCATGACAGGGAGTATCTCATGATCAGAGTAGCACAGCATCAGCATGGTGGTACCTCTAAGAGATTAGCAGGATACTTAAGCATTACAGCTCTACACAGCTCGATAACCTCTAGGGGTGAGCTGTATACTACCTGGGGAGATCATGTATATCTTCCATCGGGCTTTAGCGAGTCATTGATGAAGTGGTGGACTTCACTAGCATGGCAGGATGGTGAGTGGAGCAGGTGGACCTTCATGTTGGACAGGATGGCTTGGGATCCCGGCATTGAGAGATCTCTCCATATGAGGGTGATACAGAGGACAGGGAAGATTCAGTGGCGCATCTGGCACCCAGGCACATTTTACAGTGATGGTGGGGAGCATCAGCTAGAGAGGAGGCTTGTTCAGGCATTGCTTGAGGACAAGCAATTTTTGGCGGGGAGGACTGTAATATTCCCAATTAGCAGCAACTAATTGGAAATATTAATTTTGATTAATTCTGCCTTATATAGTTAAAATATAAATAAAGTGGGTAAAAGGAGAATGCGACTCACTTAAAATAAAACACACTCCCTAAAGTCACCTAGGAGACATAACGTTGTGGTCAAGGTGGGCCAAGGGGGCCAAGTGACAACGAAGGGGGTGACACACTTAGACAGCGTGGGCCCAGCCAGCGCAGATGAGTTGGCAGCGTGGGCCAAAGAGAGACAGCGTGAACGTGGTGGGGCCAAGGAGAGAGGGAGGCTCACCAAAGATAAATAGAGGGAAGGCTACCTCATTTCTCTCATTGATGATTATGCATTTTGGAGATTGTCTCTAGACATTGAGCACGCTTGCTATTTAGCTAGTCTGCACGTATTGTTCAGTACACCGAGTGTCTCTGTGCGGAGATCCCAACCTCAGCCTCGGGAGACTTCGAGTGCTTGCTCGGGTGAGGAGTCCTACCATATTTTGCAGGGAGAGATCAGAGCTTCAGTCATTGAGGAGCATTCCTTGGAGGGACAGCGCAGTCTTGCAGAGGGAGGACGCAGTTCTAGTTGGGGAGAGTTCCGGATTGAGGTGATTTGGGTGGATTCAGAGCGGAGGATTAGGGAAGGGATCAGCCCTTACCTATTGGAGACATGAAATAGAGGGAGAGGCCATATTTTGCAGTGTTGCCTTCAGGGTTAGCGTTTTCCCTTGAGGGATAGCGTAGTGCCTAAAAGGAGGTATTTTCCGGGGTCAGCCATTCTCGAAAAGCTCTCTGGGCTTTTCTGGGTATTGGGAGAAGAGGCCATTCCCAGAGTTTTAGCATTTTCTGAGTTGGGGAGCAGCCCCAAAGACTCATTTCATTCCAGCAGTTGCAGCAGCATGGCAGCATTTTCCAGCAACTTGGAGATTACGCAGTTGATAGAGGGAGCAGCCATTCCACACATTGCTCTGAGAGTATTTCTACACTTGCCTTGAGCAAGTCGAGGTGCCATCATTCTGATCACCTTTGTACTTTTCTTATTTCTCAGTATTAATAAAATGGCTCAGCGTTCTCCATATTGTGTATTTTGTCTCGTGGTTTGTCTCTAGTTGCTGTGTACCTTGTTTGTGTGCTTTATATCACTGTTTATTTCCCTTCGAGATATTACAGCTACTGGGTGTTGTTGGGTATGTACCATTATGCCCCAGACTTCTGCCTCCTCAAAGATGCTCTGGATTCTCTTCTTCCATGAACTGTAGTTGTTGTGCCCATCCAACCTATCCTCCACCCTCAAGCCCAAAGACATGCTTGTTGTCCTAACAAACTAAAAATTTCAATGTTGTGGTAAAGGTTCAGTTTTCTGTGTGAAATATAAGTTTGTTGTAATTTTTCACTTGTTGTCTCAAACTACACTTTTCAGCCACCCAAGCTCTGATACCATGTAGAAATTTTGACCCAACCCCAGTTATCAGTTTCTCCTTATTACCCCCATGTAGTGAAATGCCCATTTCCATAAACATACATTCACAAGCTGGAAATAATAAATATTTCTGAAAACACAAATTTTGGAAATTTCAAAGTGCTGGAAAATGCAAAAATAAAACTCAAAAATAATTTCAGCAACACACAGAAAATGACACGTTGATTTTTGGTCAACATGACCCTGGAAAAACCCCCTACAACTCTTGGGGAAAACCAATTCGAAAGCTCCTCTTTATTTCTGAATATTGCTTTTATAGTGAGACAGAAAAACACAGTAAAAATTCCAACAACCAAAATTACAGACTTATCTCGATTTCCGTGCTTGCACACCGCCTCGGAAATTGTGCCAAATCAGCAACTTACAAAACATAAAATTTTGCAGCATTAATGACGGCAATAAATGTTGTACGGCCACCTCGGAAAACGTGTTGGAATCAGCTGTACGAAACTATACAGATTTGTACAGCAGCCCTCCTCAAAATCTGTGCCCAAAAACTACCTCGAAATCTACGTTGAAGCTGCTGTCCTTTTTCTCGATTTTTGTGCCGAAAATATCAGCTGCACTTCTCTATTTTCGTGCCTAGATTTATGCCTCGAACTCCATGCTTAATGATGCTGCCCTCTTCCTCGATTTTCGTGCCTCTTGGAAACAGTGCCTCTCTTGCTGTACGGATTTCTGCAATGGGATTTGTGCCAATAAAGTGTTGTACGGATTTGCTGAAGTATCCTTGTTGCTGCCCTCTTTTTTCTCACTGCTTAGAAAATCTCATTGCTTTTTTCTCCTCTCAATCTGCTCATGAAAGAATCAGTGATCTTTTCTCTTCTTTTCCTCCTTTAACCTAACCCTAAGTGACTTTTGGGAAATCCTTAAATCCAATGGCTGAGATAGCTTTAGATCTAGGGCTGAGATTAAATGTGCATTTAAATCTCACTTTCTATTTTTTAATTCACCCCACTTTAATAAAGACCCTCTTAGTCTTTTATTTCCAAAGTCACTTTTCACTTTCTAATTTCACATTGACTTTATTAAAGTTACTTTAAAATTAGACTTAGTAACTTTATCACTTATAAAGTCACTTTTAAATTAGATTTGACTTTATCACTTATAAAGTCACTTTAGGAGAAAAAGTTAAATACATTTGGACACTTTTCCCTAGGCCAAAGATCAAAGCCTTAGGGAACCACTTGTCCTCTGGTACCCAAATTTTAACAACTAACTATATAAATGGCTCTTGTGATTAAGATGATCTGAAGGTGTATTTCAAAATTTTTTTTTCATGGCCTCTACTTTAGGATACTCATTATTAAAGTTAATTTGTGTATTTATATCTACAGTAGCAACAAACTGATATTTAAATTGACCTAAGCCTATCGATGTTTCTTATCAACATATTGCTTTCCCATTTTTGGAATTGATATTTCTCTTCATTTAATCATTTCACTTTGGTAAGCAAGGTTTGATTTTGGCTTTTGAATGTAAAATTATCTTGTCTTATCTAATAGAACTTTGTCAAATTTTTGTAACTTTTTCTTGTAAACTTTCTCCTGCTGTTGCAAGATCCACTCGATTTGAAATATGAAATATGGTAAGTTGGTGCATCATCTATATCGTTTTATGATGTATAGCCTCCATGGATGACTTCATTGTAAAGTTATGCAATGTTATCCTAGTTTTATTATGACACATATTTCTTCAAATTTAAAGAGAAGGTGCCCAACATTTTCATACATGTCGAACATCAAATTATGTCGACATCTTCCCATTCCTCATATCTTTTACATTTATTAATATTTATGTTCCATCCTTCTAGACAATATTTGGCAATTTATTATAAACGTTTATGTCATTCTGTGACTGCCACACTATGTTTGAGTGACGTGCTCTACAGGAAGGCTAGATATTAGCTATTAATCCAGAATCCAAAATGTTATTTCAGCTTCTTTTGAGTGGTATTTAACTTGTGCTCCACTTCAAAATGTTTACTGTGCTTTACTCCAGCCAAATTTTGAGTTCTTGAACTTGTGCATGGTTGATTACTGGAATTTTACATTCAACCCTGAAAAGGCTCTACAACTTCTCTTTCCATTAAAAATATTATTCTGACCATGTACTCTAGAGTCTAGCTCAGCGTTGCAAACCTATAATTAACATATATTTTCACAACCCTAGAACAAATTTATTTTTTGGTACCTACACTGGCAATATGTGGAAAGGGGCAACAAGATGCACAAATTTCAAAGATACTCATGTAAAGCTCACCTCATATGATGTTTCTCCACATGCACAAGAAATGCGAACTGTAACTGGGCAAGGTGCACAATTACCCCTGTAAAGAAGTGAACAAAATTCTGAGTAAAAAAGGAACATTCAACTTGTTTACATATAGATGTAAAAGCTTGAGTTTGTTCAGTCCATACGTCGAAAAGAAAGAGCCCCAAACCACGCGTCACATTAGCAAATGACAAACTTGGAAATTCAGGTGTTTGTCACAAAGATGCCAGAATCAGATTCAATCTTACAATAATAGAACAAAGTAATGCCATTTCAAGCAACTCAGAACAGCAGCAGAAAAACAATGTGATTAGTATTAATTATCATCCTTCCCTTTATGTTTTGACCTTCGTTCACAGAAACATAATTAAATATTTCTTGAAATAGCAAGCAACTAAAAACAGCATTTATTCTCAGAAGCCCAATACTCATTGACTCAAGGTTACATATCCAAAGCTAAGTTGCCTGGGTACATAGGAATAGGTAAAAGGATGAGGATGACAACACCACTTTCTGAAAGCACAGTGCAGGGGAACATTACCATAATTTACATATAAGATTCGATATAAATGAAGAGAAAACAAAAAGAAAACAGAACTGAAGTTTATGTAAATCAGAAAAACATAGAACATGAACTAATATCTCCAACAATGATGTGGAAATGAAGAAGAAAAAGTGAAAGTTGAGAAAGCGGAAAATTTTAAAGCTAAAGCTGTAAACTGAGGACTTCTGCTCTTAACTCTCTACTGACAACCACTAATAAATCCCTGCAAAAAAATCCAACTCCTGGAACAACTTCCTGGACAAACTCATGTAATAGATCAGAAAGTATAGGAAATGGAAATCAGACCTTAAATTAAATAGTTAGACATGACGAACGGAAATCAAACAGATAAGCATGAAGAATTTCAATAAGACCTTAAAAATGAAAACACTAGGCATGGGACTACCCTGTCCAAATCATTCTTTTGAACTGTGTCATGCAGACATCACTCAAATTTTGTTGGGGGAACCTTCCATTGTGCAGACATTGGACATGTCTTTTGGATTGGAAAGACGCATCTCCAGGACAGGGACATTGCAAGGATGCATCTCCAAGATGGGAAGATGTGGGAACGACTGTTCGAGATGAGGATATGCAGGGACATATCCCCTAGGCTCAGGTGCACATACCCTAGCGACATAACTCTAAATACTTTAACAGGGAATAAGACTAAACATAAGAATTCAGGGCCACTTTACTGTAGATAGTTTAGGACAAGTTACTTATCAGATTTTATTCACTTCGAAACAAATTCATTAGTATTGTAGAGGGTTTTGCAGCAGTATGCTAGAGCAAAACCAGCGTCGAGTGGAAGAGAAAAGTACACACACAGAGGGAGATTTCTCTCAGAGGGTTTCTAGTCAAGGAATCCGACTTTCCTAGTTGCAGATTGGCAGTAGCAGCTGAGCAGTGGCCGAGTAACAGCAGTTGAGCAGAACGAGAGCCGAGTAGCAATTGAGCATAGCAGCAGCTGAGTAACGGTCGAGTAGCAGCAGCTGAGCAGCGGCCAAGTAGCAACAGTGAAGCAGAGTAGTGGCCGAGTAGCAACAGCTGAGCAGAGTAGCATCCGAGTAGCAGCAACTGAGCAGCGGCCGAGTAGCAACAGCTGAGCAGTAGCCGAGCAGAAGGAAAGAGGGCGTTTTCGACAGTTTGTTGAGATGGCCACTATAGGGCTTAGAGATTAGGATAGGTTGGATGTCTCATCCACCTATGTCATTTAAAAGGCTAAGATGTCCTTCCTTCTGGATGAATTGGGCTTGAAAGCCTACACTGACAATGTAGTGGCAGTTCCCAAGGACGCAGATCAGCTGAAAGAGTGCAGAGAGGAGATGACGCGGGCAAAGCGGTTGATCCTACACGGAATCCGGGATCATATAATCTCGCATATAGCCAGAAAAGATACAACCAAGCAGATGTGGGATGCTCTTGCTGTTGATTTTGTAGCATTGGAAAGTGTTCCAAGTCTCATATTTTGGGAAGAGGCTTGGACATTAGTATTCCAAAGAACCCAGAAATTGTTTGTGGAAATTCCACTCGGATCATGTTTTATTAAAATAATTAATTATTTTCAAGTGATCCCTAAGTCTAAACTTAGGGAAATTAAATAATTAAAGGTCATTAATAAAGCAGAGTGTGAATCTTCTAGAAAATGAAGATTAAGTCATCTTTTATTCTGAGCCATTGATTAAGGATATAATTTGGGTCGTTGATTCATCAAGGAGAAGACTATAAGAGAAGGCTTGAGGGTCATTTGGAAAGTAAGTTGGGCACATTCTCAGTACCCGAAGGAAATCGATTCTGAAGTAAGAGAATTCGATTTCAAAGGGTGAGGTTGTAGAGATTGGGTTACAGAGACAGAAGGAGGAGGGCGAGGTCAGCAGAGACGAAGAGAAGGCAGATAGAAGACGAAGAGGAGGCAGCGCTAAGCAGCAGCACTGGCCCTCCACGTAGAGTGACGCAGTCTAGCGCAGTGACTGCACAGAGGGGCCACGCAGAGTGATGCAGAGGGAGGATAAGTGCCTACCGTGTGTCAGGAATTCTTCCGAGGTGTTCGGAAAATTCATCTTAGTTGTATGCTAAATATTTTCTCGTCATATATTCTGTAAACGATCTTTTTACTGCTGAATATTAATATAAACCCTCATCTGTTGCACCGATTTTCCCACATTGGGTTTTTCCAGGGACAATTGTCCAAAAATAACTGTGTTCATTTGGTTGTTTCTATTGTGTGATACATGTTCTACTTGTTGTTCTGCTTTAGATTAAAACGAATTCTGCAGTTGTATTTATTTCAAAAATTTACTAAAGCATCTGTAAATAACTTATCATAAATAAGTAGGTGAAATAAATCAATCACAGAAGTATCATTCACATGGTATCAGAGCTAAAGGCAAAAGACAGAAGAAGAGGTTCTGCAATGGAACTAAGATCCGACATAGATGCAGCAGCAGCTCGAAAGGGTTCACGCAGTGCTCCAGAACACATGGAGAAACAGAGGGATCATGACACGTCAGTTCTAGCATCCAAATTGGAAGAGGATTTCGCTTGTGTGTCAAGAATGGCCTCTCCGGGAGTTTGGTATATTGACAGTAGACCATCTTCTCACTTAACGGGAGTTCGAGAATGTTTTTCGAGCTACCACGAAAAGCAAATGAACTTTCAGATCACGAAGGGAAACAAGGCCAAGTGTACCCCTGTTGGTAGAGGAACCATAATATTTCAGACAGAAGCTGGTAACAAGCTTCGGACCACAAACATACTGCATGTATTGGGTTTGGGGATGAACTTACTCTCCGTGTCTCAGCTCCAGAACAAGGGTTACAATGTATACTTTATTGGAAATAAAGTTTATGTCAAACATCCTAGCTGGAAAAGGAAGGCACAAATTGGAGCAAGGAGCCATAAATTGTATCAGCTACAGCTCAAGTCTCCAATGACACTAATCGCCAGTACAAATGAAAGAGACCTAAATGAATTATGGCACAAAAGAATGGAGCATTTACATCATGGAGCCTTGAAGATCCTCAAGAAGATTGTCATGGGAGCTCCAGAACTCAGCACAAAGAAAGGTGATGTTTGTAGGGGGTGCGTACTAAGGAAATATGCCAAGGCAGCATTTCCAAGAAGCAGCAGTAGGGCCAAGAGTATTGGAGTTGATACACTCAGACATCTGTGGACCAATGTCCACGACTACTCTCAATGGAGCAAAGTACTTTGCTACCTTTATTGATGACCATTCCCGAAAAACATGGATCTACATTCTCGAAACCAAAGATGAAGTCTTTGAGCGATTCAAAGAATTCAAGGCTGTGGTAGAAAATTTAACCGGAAAGAAGATCAAGAAGTTGTGATCAAATAATGGTGGAGAGTATATTGATAAAGACTTCACAAGTTTCTGCGCAAAGGAAGGCATCAAAAGAGAATGGACAGCTCCATACAATCCAAAGTAGAATGGAGTTGCAGAAAGGAAGAACGAGACCATTGTGGAAGTTGCGAGGGCGATGCTATATGACCAAGACATGCCCAAATTTTTGTGGGCAGAAGCTTGCAATACAGCAGTCTATCTGCAAAACAAGGTGCCTCATAGAGCATTAGGGAGCCACTTCAGAATCTTTGGCAATATAGCGTATTGCCATGTACTCGATGAGAAGAGGACGAAATTGGATCGGACTGCGGAGAAGGGTTATCTTGTGGGATATAGTGAAAATGCGAAGGCATATCACATCTATATTCCAAAAAACAGGAAGATCGTAGTCAGGCGGGATGTGAAATTCATGGAGGAGAGAGCCTTTCGGAGATCCCGGGAAATGGCTACAGATACGCAGGCTGAGGAGGATCCGCTAGTATAGCCACAGGGGCCTACAAAAGATGGCTTGAGTGCCTCTTCACGGCACAAGGATTCTAAGGAAAGTTCTTCCGAAGAAGAGCAAGCAGGAGAGCAGGTAAATCCACCTACCACCAGTGGAAGAACAAGAAAAGAGCTCCAACAGACTCTGAAGGATGCAGAGGAATTTGTTGGAGCCCCTAGATATGAGAAGAGGGAACGCAGGCAACCTAACAGGTACCAGGCACTGGTAGCATAGGTCAGAGAACCCTCTAGTTTTCAAGAGCCAGCTCAACATCAGGTGTGGGTAGATGCCATGGTGGAGAGTACAACTCCATCATGAAAAACGATGTGTGGGAAGTACTCCCCGGACTGCAGAACGGATCAGTTGTAGGATCAAGGTGGATCTACAAGATCAAGTATGCTGCAGATGGGAGAATAGAGAAGTCCAACGCCAGATTCGTGGCTAAGGGGTATGCACAGAAGGAATGGATTGATTATGAAGAAACCTTCGCCCCAGTAGCTCGGTACACTTCAATCAGATACGTCATCTCTCTTGCAGCGTAGATGGGATGGAAGATTCACCAAATGGATGTCAAGACAGCGTTCTTGAATGGGGTGATAGAAGAGGAAGTGTACATAGAACAACCAGAGGGCTTTGAGACACATGAGCAGAAGAGTACATGCAGGCTTAAGAAAGCCTTGTACGGACTGAAGCAAGCCCCCAGAGCACGGTATGGGCGAATTAATAGCTACCTGCAGAAGATGGGATTTGTCAAGAGTGACGCAGATCCCAACCTATACTATCTGAGAGTAGGAAATGAGTCGCTAATCCCTGTATTATATGTAGATGATCTATTCTTGACTGGATCATCGAAGCTCATCAAAGACTGCAAGGAGAATCTGGCTACCGAATTCGACATGAAGGATCTGGGGCAGATGCACTATTTTCTTGGTTTGGAGGTCAGGGAGAAGAAGGGAGAAATCTTCCTTGGGCAAGGAAGATACACTAGAGAGATCCTGAAGAGGTTTCAGATGGAGGATTGTAGACCCATGGCTACGCCAATGATTACAAACTGGAAGAAGATAGATACGTCCGAGGATGATAAAGCTAACCCTACCTTGTATAGGCAGCTCATAGGATCATTAATGTACTTGGTCAACACTAGACCAAACATCTGTTATCCAGTGAATACCCGCAGCCAGTTCATGGTGGAACCAAGGAGGGCTCACTGGGCAGCAGCCAAACATGTTCTCAAATATTTGAAGGAGACAGTCGAGTATGGGTTGAAGTACACCAAAGGCAATGAAATCCAGTTGAGTGGATTCACTGATGCATATTGGGCGGGAAGCCCAGTGGATCAGAAAAGTACCAATGGGTATTGTTTCAGTCTTGGATCAGGAATGACTTCCTGGTGCAGTAGGAAATAGAAATTCGTGGCACTGAGCTCAGCCGAGGCAAAATTTATGGCAGCAAGCACAGCTTCATGCGAGGCCATATGGCTTCGTAAACTGCTATTAAACTTGCTCAAGAAGAGGATGGAACCGACCAGAATTTTGTGTGATAATCAGAGTTGCATCAAGCTCTCTGAGAATCATGTGTTTCATGATTGGTCGAAGCACATTGACATTAGGTGCCACTTCATCAGAGACTATGTCTAACGAGGAGCTCTACAGTTGAAGTACATTCCTACAGAAGAATAGGTGGCAGATATCCTCACAAAGGCTTTGGGTAAGATTAAGTTTGCTTACATAAGAGAAAATATGGGGATGGTCGAGAACCCTTTTCAGTAAAGGAATGGGTGGTCTTTAGATTCAGAGGGAGCTGTAGTACGGATGAGGCAGTGCCAGAGGTGGTGTCACGGGCAGCAATACAGAGGGCAGCAGTGCAGAGATGAGGGACAGCAGCCAAGACATCAATAGCACAGCAAATGCTTCAGGTCAGAGCACATACAATTGGTACCTTGTTGAAACACTTTCCTCGCTAAGAGGGAGTGTTGATTTTGTAGCATTGGAAAGTGTTCAAAGTCTCATATTTTGGGAAGAGGCTTGGACATTAGAATTCCAGAGAACCCAGAAATCGTTTGTGGAAATTCCACCCGGATCATGTTTTATTAAAATAATTAATTATTTAAAGGTGATCCCTAAGTGTAAACTTAGGGAAATTAAATAATTAAAGGGTATTAATAAAGCAGAGTGTGAATCTTCTAGAAAATGAAGATCAAGTCATCTTTTAATCTAAGCCATTGATTAAGGATATAATTTGGGTCGTTGATTCATCAACGAGAAGACTATAAGAGAAGGCTTGAGGGTCATTTGGAAA
Source organism: Pinus albicaulis (assembly GCA_034641835.2). Classification (NCBI taxonomy): domain Eukaryota; kingdom Viridiplantae; phylum Streptophyta; class Pinopsida; order Pinales; family Pinaceae; genus Pinus; species Pinus albicaulis. The sequence continues at coordinate 712,530,787 of CM076573.1, read as the reverse complement.
GTAAGCCGGGCACATTTTTAGTACCCGAAGGAAATCGATTTTGAAGTAAGAATTTGATTTCAGAGGGTGAGGTGAGAATGTTCTAAGTGACGTGGATCAAGTCTTTTCTAATCTTAGTCGTTTATTAGAGATTAGATCACGGTCGTTGATTTCTCAACAAGAAACGTATCAAAGGAAGGCTTGGGGTCAGTTGGATAAGACACATAGAGCGATAGCACTTTAGCTAAGTCGAAATTCTGGGGCGCGGTTTGCTGAGGATTTTCGAGTGAGCTTGCATTGCTTGTGAGTGGGAGATCGACAAGGGATTATTCCGATACAAGGCCGAGAATACAAAGGCAAAGAGGTAGATCCGTACCAAGCAGCGCAGAGACCAGCAAGAGGGACGTAGCCTAGCCAGGCAGCGCAAAGGCTAACGCAGGGCCTTCAGGGAGACGCAGAGGTAGCGTTGAGCCCAGAAGGGTAACGCGAGGGCAGCCTGTGTTGCGCAGTGACTACGTTGGGCAGGGGAAGCTAGCGCAGAGGCTGGAGGAGCAGCGATGGGGTTCCAATTGGCTAGAAAGGGCTTGTATTCAGTATTTTCAAAGGAGTGCCTCCTCAGCTGAATCAGCCATATTTTCTGTCTTCGAGTGATAAGTACATCTGTCGTGAATTCTCTGTTGGGTCGACCGTTACTAGTGCCCTTGATTGTATTCAGATATTTAGCTTAATAAACAAACCCTCTAAGAGTTGTTGCACCAGTTTTCCCGCATTGGGTTTTTCCAGGGACATTGTCCAAAAAATACTGTGTCCTTTGTCATGTGTGCGTTATGCTTCAGTAAATGATCTGTATGTATGTGTAGGCTGCAGTTGTGTTTACTTGATATTTTACTGAATATTTCAGAAAATAACTTGTTAATTAAATCAAACAAGTAGGCGAAGTAAATCAAGATACTACAATAGGGTTTCTATATTCAGAAATCATCACATGGTATCAAAGCGGATTACAGATCAAGCTGAAGGCATCAGCATAGCGATGAAGATTTTTTTGCTGCAGGACGGCAGTTGAAGCTGCACAGATTTAGAAAGAGGCAGCGCAGCACTAGAGGGACAACGCAGAAGCCCTGTAGGGGTGACGCAGAGCCAGTCTGCTGACGCTGGACCAGAAGGGTAACGCAGAGCCTGTCAAGCTCACGCTGAGTTGACACAAGCCCAAGAGGGTGACACAGTCCAAGAGGGAGTGACGTTGTGTCGGTTGTCGTCGCTGGAAGTGTAGTTTTCTAATCTTCGAAGTTGCTAGTGGGCATAGTTCTGTCGGTGCAGAACAGTGCCTAGCAGGGTTGACAAAGTAAGGGGAAATAGGTCCTCAATAGATTTTCTAGCCAAGAAATGTAAGATTCGATCAAGTGGAGTGATCGTAGAGGGCTGATTTGGAAGAATTGGTGAAGGATTTCCGGGAGGGAAGTCATTTGTCAGAGGGAGCATACTCTCTAGAGGGTTTCTATCGCCAAGAAACCCAGATCCAGTCTTTTGCGGAGTGTAGCAGCAGAAGGGAGAAGAGCACTTGCTTCGACAGTTTGAGCAGTGATGGCCCCGTAGGGACTGAGAGATCATGATAGGTTAGATGGTGTGTCTAGCTTTGCCATCTGGAAAGCCAGAATCCTAACAGTCCTTGATGAATATGGCATCAGAGACCATGACGAGAACATCCTGGCTGTGCCAACTGATGTCGATGCTCTAAAGAAGTTTAATGAAAATCAGAAGCGGGCTAAACGCTTGATCATGGATGGAGTGAAAGATCACGTGGTTCTGCATATTGCCGAGAAGAAGACGCAAACGAGGTGTGGACGGCTTTAACCACGTTGTATCAAGGTAGCTCCGTCCAAAGGAAGATGCTTCTGGAGAATCATATGTGAATGTTTCAGATGCACAAGGGAGAGGAGATCGATCCTTTCCTCTTTAGACTGCAGATTATCTGAGACCAGCTAATTGCCATGGGGGCAACTCCCGATGATGGACTCATGGTGAGGACTGCCCTGAATGCAATCACCGATGAGTGGGAGACCTTTGTCTAAAGCATTTTGGGTAGAGCACAACGTCCAAACTGGGGGGACATGTGGGCAATCCTTCGACAGGAGGAGGTCAGGATAATAACCAAGAGGGAATTCGGCAGCGGAGGAGTCAATATTAAGAAAGAGGAGGAAGATGCAGCCCTAGCATCTAAGGGACAGAGGCAGCAAGGGAAGAAGAAGAAGGGCCTATCCAAGGTCCGGTGCTTCAGATGTGGCGAATTGGGACACTTTGCCAAGACTTTTCCTAAGAAGAAGGGCAAGGAAGATTCGGATTCCAAGGCAGCAGCAGTGAAAGGGGATGACGACAGCGATGATGATGTGGCCATGATTGCTCATGTACCTTGAGAGAAGAGGTGGGGCGACATAGATCTGTAGAATGAGCTACAGATGGTGGACGGCAGGATCCTTGAGGTGCCCAAACTCTCGGATCACATACGAGCTACGGGCGTCGTTAAAGACAATAGCAAGATGACTGGTGTCAGTGGATGCAGAGGGTCATGGAAAGGCACAAGGCAGTGCTTGAACATTGTAGACTGGAGCAACACACAGGAGAGGCAACAACAACATGGAAACAGCAGCGTAGAGGCAGTGCTTATGCAGTGCAGAGCAGCAGACAATGCAGAGCTTCAAAGGGTCAGCACAGAGAGTGCTTCAGTGATGAGACGCTGCCAAACTGACTTGTCTGTCAATTGTTGGGTGATTGTCCTTCAGTTGCTTACTACTCAGCAACTGAGTTGCAGTGTAGCAGTTAGTGGTGGCAGTGCTATAGGCAGCATGATGCAACAATTTGAGAGGGAGTTGCAGTACAAATGTGGCAGTGACTGTGGCAGAGTCATAATTAGCAGTACAGAAAGAACCAGCGCAATCGAACGATGGCAACAGGCCAAGCATCAGCAGTGCAGGGGACCGATGCTAGAGATCAGAGTAATGCTTTTGTTGTGAACTGCTGTTAGAGCACATTCCTCGCTAAGAGGGAGTGTTGAGATTTTGGGTAGCATCGATTGTGCTCTAGCTCTGAAACTTTGTGAAGGGGCTAGAACACATGAGATCTCCAAGACCCAGAAATCGTTTGGAGAAATTCCACCCGGTGTGAAAGTTATTCAATAAATTAATTATTTTAATGGAGACCCTAAGTCTAACTTAGGGAAATAAAATAAAGGGAATTAATTTAAACATGTGGGTGAGAATGTTCTAAGTGACGTGGATCAAATCTTTTTTCTAATCTAGATTATGGTTGTTGATTTCTCAACAAGAAAAGTATTAAAGGAAGGCTTGAGATCAGTTGGAGAAGACACACAGAGCGATAGCACTTAAGCTAAGTCGAAATTCTGGGGCGCGGTTTGCTGAGAATTTTTGAGTGAGCTTGCAGTGCTTGTGAGGGGCAGATCGGTGAGGGATTATTCTGATCTGAAGCCGAGAATACAAAGGCAGAGAGGCAAATCCGTATCAGGCAGTCCAAAGACCAGCAGGAGGGACGCAGCCCAACCAGGCTCACGCAAAGGCAACGCAGAGGCTGACGCAGGGCCTTCAGGAGGACGCAAAGGCAGCGCTAAGCCTATAAGGGTGACGCAAGGGCAGCCTGTGTTGCGCAAATGCTGCGCTGTGGCTACGCTGGGCAAGAGAAGCTGACGTAGAGGCTGGAGGAGCAGCGTTGGGGTTCCAGTGGACCAGAAAAGGCTCATATTCAGTATTTTCAGAGGAGTGCTTCCTCTATTGAATCAACCATATTTTTTGTCTCTGAGTGATAGGTACATCTGCCATGAATTCTCTGTTGGGAAAACCATTATTGGTGCCCTTGATTATATTCATATATTCTGCTTAATAAATAAACCCTCTAAGAATTGTTGCACCAGTTTTCCCGCATTGGGTTTTTCTGAGGACATTGTCCAAAAAATATTGTGTCCTTTGTCATGTGTTCGTTATGCTTCAGTAAATGATTTGTATGTATGTGTAGGCTGCAGTTGTGTTTACTTTGATATTTTACTAAATATTTCAGAAAATAACTTGTTAATTAAATCAAACAAGTAGGAGAAGTAAATCAAGATATTGCAGTAGGGTTTCTAAATTCAGAAATTTTCACAGCTAGAATACATGAGATCTCTAGAACCCAGAAATCGTTTCTGGAAATTCCGCCTAAAGGTTACTTAATTAAATTATTAACAAAAAATTGTAATGTTTCCTAAGTCTACACTTAGGAAAGTTGGTTAACTAATCAGTATTAATTAATTCAAGGCGAGAATCATCTAAAAACTCACACGCATCGACAAGGAATTAATCTGGGCCATCGATTATGTTTTAATCTTGGTCATCGGTGCTCCAACAGAAGATTATAATTCGTCGTCAATGGGTGATGGAGAGAACACTTCATCAATTCGATTCCTTGGCATATCGATTTCCAAAGTAGCAGCAATCAGTTGTCAGAGAGAGCCAGAAGTCGAAGCAGTGAGACAGGGGCAAAGACAGCGAGGCTGGTGGAATTTTTCCAGATCTAGCGAGTGCATTTGCAGAGAGGCAAAAAAGCCACAGAGAAGCTGATGCAGGGATTGCGTTGTAGCTTCTAGAGGCAAATTCGATTTGCTAAGAGGGAAAGACGTCTTCAATTCCAAAGGCATGGAAGGAATCCCAGAGTGCCGGAGAAGAATTTTCCTAGCTAGCAGAAGGAAGAACGACTTCATCAAAGCCTAGCAAAAGGCTTGACATTAAGCAGGCTACGCAGTGCAATGCAGAGGCTGACGTAGAGGGTCAGAGAGCCGAGTTTCTGAAGGCAGATTGTGTAAGGGGTTTGCCTGTGAGGTGAGGAAATTCCTCACTAGATTTTTGCTAGTATTTTTCTCTGTACGATTGCCAGATTTCGGCATCTAGTTGTACTCAGAATTTCTCACTACTACACAATGATAAAACCCTCAGTTGTTGCATCGGTTTTCCCGCATTGGGTTTTTCCGGAGACTTTTGTCCAAAAATAATTGTGTAAATTTCATGTGTGTGCTAGCATTTCTCAGCTTCTAATGTTTTATTTTTCCGCAGTATTTTATTTATGAAGGTTGCAGTTTGTTGATTTCAATATTTGTTATAGCAAATAAATTGTTAATTAATTAACAATTAGAAGAAATAATACCAGTCGCTGCAATAGGATTCCAATGTAGGAATTTTCACAAACATCATCATATCTAGAATACAACACCCTTGTCCATCCATGACAACTTTGCCAACACGTTCTTGGAAACATTACACCATCCCAGGTGTCTTTTTAGCATCACACCATTCCATGTGCCTTTTGCATCAGCACCATTGTTCTTGCACCATTGGTGGTTGTTCACTGCATTACTCAACACCATAGTATTCAAAACTAGTAGGTTTGAACCGATAACCAGTGAAACCGGTCAGTTAGAGCCTAGCCGGTCAAAAAACCCAGTCAGCCACCCTATTTCGCATTTTTTCCGGTCAAACTGGTGCTAACCGGTCGGTTTATTGATAAACCGGTCAATTTATCAATAAATCGGCCGGTTTATGGATAAACTGGCCGGTTAGCTGCCACGGCCACAAAAGGGACCCACAGAAGTTGATTTGGCCAGTGATGGGTGGTTTTGGAGGGAAAATGAGGATTTTTTCCCTCCAAAAACACCCTCCCCAATCCTTTAAAGGCATGGGTACCTTCTCATTTGTCTCGCACATCTCATTTTGAGCTTTTGTCAGTTTGATTCAGAGCTTGGAGAGAGTTGAGGTTTTGCTGGAGTAGTGGAACAACATAGAGTTTGAGCTAAGTAGTAACTATCATGCCTCCAAAATCCAAGGATACTGCATGGGCTCATTGTGATATGATTGATGGAAAAATGATCTGCAAATATTGCTAAAAATCTATTGTAGGAGGGGGTATTTGCAGGTTCAAGCGACACTTGGTTGGGATAGGAGGCCATGTAAAGCCATGTGAAGCACTGAATGAAGAATACGGCACATTAGGGCAAAATACCTTCAGAAGTTTGAGACTCAAGTCACTGAACCAATAGAGAAGTTTGTGACTCGAGCAGTTGGAAAGTTTGGCAGTCGAGACTCAACCAAATGAGTTTGATCATGATGAGAAGTTTCAAGTGATAATGTTGATAACTAATATCATATATGTAGACTTGTAGTAGGCCAATGGCCTTATAGCTTGAAGCATTGTTTTTGGACTTTATGGCCGATTTGGAGCCTCATTGCTTATGTATTTTTCGATGATATGTATTGCACTCGGTGCCATTTTGATATATTCACCTTTACATGGTATATAAATGAGCAAACTTTGCATATTTTGTCTCTATTGGCTTGGAATCATGGTTGCAAATCTTAAAAATAGTTTTTATTAAAAATTAATTATTTAATGTATTTTTTAAAGACCAATTCATTTAGACCTGACCAGTACCGGTTAGACCGGTTCCGGTCAGAAACCTGGTTCATTAGGTCCACCAGTCCGGTCACCGGATCTGGTTTTTAATACTATGCTCAACACCCAATAACCTAATAGCCCAACATCCCATCCTTCTAAACTTAAGCTTCTTCCAAATAAACTCTTGATCACGACCTCCCTACCAAAACATGTGACTAGGCTAGGACCAAAGCCTCCAATCCCCAAATTTCCAGAACTTTTCCTAACAACCCCGAAAATTCAAGGGCTCGTCCCCGAAATTCAAAAACTTTCGTTGGGCTCACAAGCAGGTTTCAAAGGACTGAAATTGAATCTGACAGGGAAAAAACCATGCCCAAAAACTTTTAAAGACACAAAAATTTCCTCCAACCTATGAGGGAATCCCAAACACTACCTTCAACATGACATCTCCACAACAAAAGGACATAAAATGGCCAATGGCCGGATCTACTCAACTTCACCCAATTAAGATGAAATACTCTCGTTCCTTTAGACCACAAACTACCAACTCAAACTCTGACAAACAAAGGGGCTAGCATTTTGGCTTCCCTCTACAGGAAGCAAGGTCTCCCATCATTGAATAACTATCAAGACTTCTCCTTCAAAACAAAGATATATTCACATTTGCTTCCTCCAACAGTTGGCCTAGTAAAATCCATTTGCATTACAAATTACATGATGAGCTTCAAAGCTCAAGTCAACTTATACATTCCATATTCATCACAAGTAACTTGTTTCAGAGAAGACCACTACATATAGCATTAATTCAAGAAAGAAGTAATGGTTAGCACCCAAGCAAAACTTTACAATTCATTCAGCTTATCACACATACATGTTCAATAAACTAGTATAACAACTTCCAACTTATCATTACAAGCATACATAGTAACAAGTATAGCAAGAATCATGAAACGCTGAACAATTATTTCATTTCATTAGCAAAGAAATAAATACACTTATCTAATTCACTTAAACTTGTTCGAAATTGAAGAAGAGAGAGCCACTCTGCACCCAACCATAAGCATAATAACATTACAAATTTTTTGGAGCTAGTCATCCCCGAGCCAGATTTGATCCCTTAAGAAGAAGCTTCTCTCAAGGTTCTATAGATTTCAAATAAAGGTAGAGCATGAAAACCACTATCCCTAACATACAAGAATCAATATTCTACCTTTCAACTCCTAAGCCAGGACTTGCTAGCATTCATAATATGGTCACCACTCTGTTGAAAATACTAAGAGAGGGAGGCGGGGGTGAATCAGTATTTCGTTACTTTTGACAAATTTTCACTTAGTTAATCTTGAAATTGCACTCACATTACATAATCAATCATCCACAATGTATGAACATAGAGATTAAATTGCAAATCAAATTTTGAAGAAGAAATACTTGAAAACAATCTTTAATTAATTACAGTCTTTTGTGAGGACACCAATCCTCTATAACCACCAACTTAAAAAGATCGCGGGCTCTAACCCGTCAAGAAGATCAGGAAAACAATCCTTAGTAAGCACCAACTTACAGTAACTGCAGGCTCCAACCTAAACTCAGCCTTCAATACACCAAAACATGGACTTCAAATCAGGCCTCAACTTGTCCTTCAAGACACTAGGATTTGGCACTCAAACCGGGCCTTAAATAGACCTTCAAATAGCATAACTCAGTTGTGAAACTTGTTGAATTTGTAACTATGGTTAGTCTTCATAATGTATATTTGGTCACTTGATGTACTTGTATTTATCATTGTAAAGCATATTTATAAATGCTAGAGCCAAAGAAAAATTATTTTGAGTCAAAGTGTGACTTTTTAAAGATGAAATTTTGAAATTTTGAAATGTAAATTTTGGCTCCAAAAGTTACAAGTCGGCCCTAGCCAAGAGACACGTCCACTCACCCAAAGCAGACTACTATATAATGGCAGCTCGACCTCCTCCACTAGGGCATTTGCATTCTCCTACACAAGACAATTTTTGGGCAAGCAGCGAAGGACAAGAAGGGCGAATAAGATGAATAGAAGGATGAATTCTCTCCCCTGCAACTCGCACGTTTGGAGTGGCTATTCTCTTTGTAGTTCGCATTTTTCTGGGGAAACTATTGCATGGGGCCGAAATTTACGCGTAATTGGGGCAACTGTTGCAGGGCTGAAATTTCTAGGGAAACTAGCAATTGCAGGAGCACTGAAATTATGGGCAAAATAGGCAGATCGAATTGTTAGATCAGAATGGGTGACTTGACTTGGAGAAGACCAAGTTTGACCATAGGTCTAGGTGTGTCTCTCATCGAACAAGAAGAATTTCTCTATTGAAAAAGGTTGTTGGGTTTTTCCCCTTGGTGGGTTTTCCAAGGGTAAATCTTGTCTTCTTTTGTATGTTGTGATCTCTACTATTCTATTTTTCTTGAAGGTTCAATTTCTGAAGTATAATTGTTGAATGATATATTGGAATAAGTTAAAAGAAGATCTACATCAAAAGTAATTATCATAATTTCTGAAGTATAATTGTTGAATGATATATTGGAATAAGTTAAAAGAAGATCTACATCAAAAGTAATTATCATAATTTCAGAAATATCGCGCACCCTAACCATGGTTGCTTGGGAGCAAGAGCGGGAGCGGGAGCACCATTTTCAAAAGCCCCCGGTCCTGAGCGTTTCAAGGAGAGTTTTTTTTAAATATATATATTTTTTTATATTTTTTATATTTTGATGCATATATGTCAACAAAAGCATGTAGAATGATGAATTAGACATAAAAAACATAAAAACATAGATTGAATCATATAACATCAATCATCTAGAAGTTATAATCTTCATCAAACACGCCCACAAGTTGGAAACATACAACATATTGACTCTTGAGTTTCACGAATCATCAATCTGAAGGTTTCAAGCTTTCAAAATTCAATATATAACATTTATCATCATTGATTTCAAATTTCAATATATAACATTTATCATCATTGATATATATCATAATTCATTTATCATCACTGATTCATTGATTTCAAAATTCAATATATAACATTTATCATCATTGATTAATTGATTTCAAAATTCAATATATAACATTTATTATCATTGATTCATTGATCACCATATAACTTTCATGAAGCATCATATTCATAATTCATAATGACTTATAAACTTATAAATGCCAACTTCAAAGTTTCACCTTTCAAATTCAAACTTCAAACTTAAATTGTCATTAAATATGAAAGAGTCAAGTTTCAACTATTCAACAGTTATAAAAGATAAAAACTACTAGAAAATAGAAAAAACTAGTAAACAACAAATCTATTTTATCTATTGGCTGGCCCCTTGCCACACCCACGAGAAATGTCTAATTTGTGAGAACCACGAGGCAATGGTGGTCTTCTAGTACTCTCAGGAGTACCACGTCCACGACCATGACTAGAAGGCAGAGGGCAACGTGAGGATGTAGGTGGAGGTTGAATCTGCAAAGGAACAATATTTGGATATCGAACACTGGCACTGGCACCCGCACTGCTACTGGATGGTGGGACTGGCCCTCTGTGTGGTGGTAGCATGGCTGCTGATGCTTCATCATCATCCCTCAAAAGTTCTGCTTCCAATTCTTCCATATGTACAGTGTCGTCCTCCAGATTATCATCCTCTGGGTTGTTGTCCCAGACTTTATATGATTAATTCTCATATGCCCGATCACAGTATTGACTCAACAACCTCAAGTTGTAATGCACATAAACCAAGATTTCAGCTTGGTTTTCATTCAACCTGTTTCTTCTCACATTATGTATGAAGCTGTAGGTGCTCCAACACCTCTCTACAAAAGAAGTATTCACAACTTGTGAGAACTTTTTTTGCCAACTTTCGCAAAATTCCCATGCCGCCATATGCTTCCCACCATGTGAGAGCATCAAATATGTCTCTGTCTTCCATTGCATGGAAAGAACCAAAGTTACCAGTGCAACTGAAGTATCTGCCTAATTCAAGGCGCAATCTAGCACACTCTTCCCTGTTGGGGACCAACTTGTCTAATGCCTTCATGTACCCCTCTTGTACCTCTAGATCTGTGTGAGGTTTGATCCTAACCCCACCTCCAGGTGCAGGTTGGCCCAACCAAGATGAAGAGTAGTATTTTGGCATAAGGATATATGCCAAGGCATGTAGTGGAACATTGAGTTTACTCCACCGTGCACACACACAGTCGTGAATCATTGCATACAAGTTGGGATCATTATCCTTAACAACATCTTTTATTTGGCCCAACATGCTATCCATCTGCTCATAAACCTCCCCAATCACAGGTTTATCTGTCTCTGAAAAATGAATCATGTGATAAATGGGCTTGGTGAAATTCAAAATTTCCCTCACACATGCCCAAAACAAAGGGTCAAGGGCGGTCTCCTCCACATGTTCAAAACCTTGCCTGTCAACTATTGTCGCTGCCCTGTCCTTTAATACCTGCCAATGTGGGCTTGATACCATTGCATCCAATGACTCTCTTACCTTCAAAAGGCGCCTGAAGGTGAGGTAATAGCTAGCAAATCTAGTCTTTGCTATCTTCAACAACTCCAATTTGGAGTGAGTACGGAAAAGCCCATGGGTATTGCTATGATTTGTAATAAATCTTATCATTTTTTTACCTCTCTTGTACAAATCACCAAGCCATTTGAATTGAGGTTGTTTGTTATTAATGATATCATGCATCAAAAGGTTCATTGTGTGAACCAAACACCCAGACCAAAATATGTTGGGGTATTTATCCTCAATAATTGCTCCTGCTGCCTTACAGTTAGCAGCATTATCAGTGATGACTTGGATGGCATTGTATGGCCCAGTATTTTCAATTATTTCAAGTAATGGTTCTGCAATGTTAATGTCGGTCTTGAATTTGTCTGAATAATCATATGCTGAAAGGAATATTGCACCACTAACCGACACAACCAAAATACTTATCAATGGCTTTCCTTTTACATTGGTCCATCCATCAGATACAATGGACACTCCATGCTCATTCCAAGAATTTGTCATTCTAGCCAAAGAATTGTTTATTTTAGCTCTTTCATGATCAAGTCCCATGGTTCTGGCCTTGTCATACCCAGGGCTCCTGTATCCTTTGGGGGCATCATTAATGGCAGAAACCATTTCATGCCAATAAGGTGAGCGAAGAACATTGAATGGCACCCCACATACATATAGAAACCGGAAAATTTTTGAATCCACATCATTCCTACACCCTTCGTCAAGGAAATCGGATATGGTTCTACGCCTTAAGGAGATGTTTGGTCCAGGTGTGCCTCCATATCCACTGCCATGGGTGGAAGTTGATGGACTTCTTTGTCCATGATGTGATGGACCTGATGGTGCATAAGAATCAATGAAACCCCTAGATCTTTTAGATCTCTGTAGGGCAGCCTCCTCTTCCTTTCTATATTTCTCTCTCTCTGTTGCTGGCACACTTACACAAATTTTGATTCCTAGATTTTTGTCTCCATCCCCTGGCATTTTCCCACAAAGGTGCCTTCTGGTACGAGTGTATGAACCTGCGTATTCTTTATTGCAATGGGGGCAAAGAAATTTAGTGGTTCCACCACCTTTCCCTCCTTCCTGCCTCTGAACATATTTCCACAAAGGTGTTTGACTTTGGTCTTGTCTACTTGGGATATTTGTGGCCTCATGTTCTCCACTCCCCCCTTCCTCCTCAGCATACTCCTCCTCCTCTTCAGGATTTTCATCAAATCCACTATAACCCACTTCTTCATCCTCCTCTTCTCTAATGGGCCTCTTTCTTCTACTCTCCAACACCATTATTACAAAGAAAGGAACCAACATGAAGAAAATCCCTAGCCATATAGCCATAATGTTTCAAGTTTCTAGCCTACAAAAAAAATGGAGGAATGCCAAATGGGAATAGGAAATGCAACATAGGAAAAAACAATTCAATTTTTCACTTTTCAACACACTAGAATGCAAAATTGAGAAAAAAAATCAAGTTTTCATTTTTGAACAACTTAAAAACAATTCCTAGAAGAGAAAAAACTAGATTAGAAGATAGATCTCTTTCTTGCAATCCTCCTCTTGCAAACTTGCTCTCTTGCAGCTTGCTCCTTGCTCTCTCTTTGGCACTTGCGCTCTCCAAACTCTCAAGCTCTCCTTCTCTCCAAATCGCTTTCCAACTCTCAAGCTCTTGCTCCTCTTGCTCTCACTCTCAAACTAAAACAATAAAAACTAAATGAGGAGGGTGGGCTTTTATTTACCCAACCCCCCCTCCCTCCCTCCCAAAAAAAATCGAAATTTGACGTCATAAATTTTTTTACGCGCCGGGGAGTGTTCGGGAGCGAACGCTCCCTAACCGCTTCCCTCATTAAAAAAATGCTCCCGAAGTGTTTTTCTAATGGGGGAAGTGCTCAGAGAGCATTCGCACCCAAGCACTCCCTGAAACGCTCCCGAAAAGGCAGGGAGCGTTTTTTCAGGCTCGGAAGCGCGCTCCCGAAAATGCTCCCCTCAGGAAGCGTTTTCAGGAACGCGCTCCCGAGCGCTCCCAAAGAGCTCTCGAACGGAGCGAGATCGAGGGGGAGATGCTTCCCTGCAACCTTGACCCTAACTGCACTAAGAAAATCAACATGGTATCAAAGCTTTGGTGAAGGAAGAAAGGAACATTGAGATCACCTTGAAAAAACCCTAGAGAGCATTCAAGTCCTTATAGATTGGTTTCTATGGCTTCTTCTATGAAATCTGAAAACAAGTTAGAGGGAGCATCTAACTTTAGAGCTAAGAAAGTTAGAATAGATATTCTTCTTGCCAAGAACAAAGTTTTGCACATTGTAACAAAGAAGGTTACTGAACCAGCTGATACAGCGGGAAAATAGAAATTCAAGGATGACATCACTGCTATGAGTCTTATAGTGGACTCCATTAGGGATCATTTGGTTCCCTGGATTGTAAGACTTAATACTTCAAAGAAGATGTACGATGCCCTAATAAATCTCTACACTATCAAGAATGTTGGCCAATCAATGAGCTTGAAGAATGCAATTCGAAATACAAGGATGACTAATGATGACAACGTGGCTTCTTACTTCGTAAGGATTTTTCAAATAAGAGATTAAATTCAAGCAATTGGTGAATCCATTCCTGATTAAGAACTAGTGATTACAGCACACAATGGTCTTCCTAGATCATGGGATGCTTTTGCATCAGGTATAAACAGTTGGAAGAAAGCTCCTATATTTGAACAACTATGGACATATTGTGCTCAAGAACTAGAAATCGTCAATATGAGGACGTTCAAGCCCTTGCAGTTAGCTTCAAGAACAAGGGAAAGAAGAATTTTGTCAAGAAAGGGGTCTTCTTCCTTTAAGAAGAAAACGACTTATCAAAGATTCAATGTTATGGTTGTCAAGAAATGGAAATTTCAAGAGAGATTGTCCTAATAACAAGAAGAGAAAAGGGAAACAAGATGCTTCTGCAACAGATGTTGAAGATAAAAAACCAAAGAAGACCAAAGGTGTTAAGTATTTCTTTTACCCTTATGCTTTAACAGGTTCCTTTGCAGGTGATGATATGTGGTTGGTAGATAGTGGAGCAAAAAGACACATGACCGGAAAGCATGGGAATCTCTCAAGCATGACAGAAAAGAAGCTATCTCAAAGGGTTGAACTAGAAGACAATAACAGTTGTGTAGTCAAAAGAGTTGGAAAGGCATACATAGAGCTGGAATCTAGTAACAATGTACATCTTAGCAATGCTCTTTATGTACCAGGTTTGAAAAAGAATCTTGTCTCTATTTCTTGTTTGGAAGATAAAGGAGATAGAGTAGCTTTTGTGGATGGAAGAGTACTTGCTTGGTCTAAGGGTTCTAGTATAGATGATGCCAGAGTTACTGGAATTCGTGATGGAAGGTTGTATAGACTTGTGAGTCAACTAGATTAAGCATTAGTCCACAATGAGAAAAATCCAAGTGAGTTATGGCATAAAAGGTATGGACATCTTCATTTCTGAGCATTGCCTGAGTTGAGTCAAATAGTGCCAAGGGTTCCTGGACTACAGATAAAGAATGCTAGAGAATGCAAAGGTTGTGCTCCTGTGAAGAACATTAAGAAACCATTTCCAAATAGTGACAACACTTCTAAGGAAGTTTTGGACTTGATTCATTTTGATGTATGCGGTACGATGCCTGTGAAATCGCTGGTGGTTCATTGTACTATGTGACATTTATTGATGACTTCTCCCGTAAGACATGGATATATCTCTTGAAGACTAAGGATGAGGTATTCGACAAGTTCTAGGAATTCAAAGTTGAAGTGGAAAACTTGACAGGCAGGAAGATCAAGATACTGAGATCTGACAATGGTGGAGAATACACCTCAAAGGAGCTTGTTGTTTTCTACAAGCAAGTTGGGATTAAGAGGGAGCTAATTGTCCCCTATAATCCACAATAAACTGGTGTAGCAATACAAAAGAACAGGTCCATTGAAGAATCTATCAAGGCCATGATGCATGATTTGGACTTGTCGTTGTTCTTATCGGGAGAGGCATCACAGGCAGTTGTGTACATTCAAAATAGAAGTCCTCATAAAGTTTTGAAAGGTATGACTCCTGAAGAAGCATTCTCTAAATGAAAGCCAGACATTAGACACATGAGAAGCTTTGGTTGTCCTGTATATATTCATGTTCCTAAGGACAAGAACAAGCTTGAACCTTCAGGAAAGATAGACATATTTTTTGGTTACAGTGAATCATTGAAGGCCTACAGAATATTTATTCCAAAGCAGCGACGAATTGAGGTAAGCCAAGATGTCATCTCCGATGAGAAAGTGGCATATTGGAAGCCCAAGGAAGTCTCCATGGATTCCTTGGGTGAAGTGAAGCCAAAAATCTCAAGAGAGGAGTATTGGAGTTCTACAAAACATACTGAAAGGCCAAAAGAGCCTTAAGATCCAGCACAACCAATCGTAGTTCTAGAGATCAAGAAGAGCCCAGCATGGCTTAGATCTACATTAGAAGAGGCAGAAGAACATACAGCTCTGGATGGCGCATCTAGAGAAGTTAAGAAACCCAAGAGGTTTTCTATCTATGCAGCTCTCATGACTTTTGAAAAATGTTATTGGTGTCCATCTTCATCATTGTATTTGAGTCATGATATAAAGTATTTGTCAAAAGAAAGAAAAAGGAATTTTGTTATAAAAGAAATTGACTTATTAAAGCATGGGTTTCATGATTGGGAAAATTGTTTATAGGTAAAAGCCTCCATTGTAGGCTTCTAGGGTTTATGTCAAGTGTCCTTGTCCATGTCATAATGTAAAAGACCCTCCTTGGGCTTCATCTGTCACAAAAGAAGTTTATTTCAATGTAAATTAGGTCTTCAATGTGAAAATTCTACTGCAGTGTATTGGTTTATTTCCTCCTACTTGATTTAATTAATACAAGTTATTTTCAGAAGTTAGATTTAGAAAATATCAAAAATAAACACAACTACAGCCTACACATGCAGATCATTTACTGAATAATACACTCATGCAACAAAGTGACACATGGATTTTTGGACATAAGTCCCTCGAAAAACCCAAAGCGAGAAAACCAGTTCAGCAAATATGAGGGTTTATTATTAAGTAGTTTTGAGTATAGCAAATCTGGGTTTCAAACTTGGAAAACCCGACAAAGAATAGACGATATCAAAACTGAAGCTAACTTGATGATCTAGTGCCAAATATCTGACTGATCTACACCCTCAAACGGGATTTACAGGACTCAGCCCAGATCTGACCCTAGAAACCCTCAGCGTTGCTGCCCTCCATCTACTGCACTGTTGCTCTTTGTACTGCTGCCCATGCCACTGTCATTGACACTGCCACATCTATACTGCAGCTCCCTCTCAAATTGTTGCATCATGTTGCCCATAGCGCTGCCACTGCTAACTGTTGCACTGCAACTCAGTTGCTAAGAAGTAAGCAACTGAAAGAACTCTGCCCAACTGTTTGACAAATAAGTCAAATTGCCCTCCATCGCTGAAGCTTCTTGGATGTTGAATCACGTTATCCTCCTGGAGACATTTTCATGCTCCAACACTACACTGCGTGAGCCCAGCTTCTTTGTATTGCTGAAGTCCCATCAGCCTCTGTGTTGTTGCCTCCACACTGTTGTTGCCTCTGCATCATGATGCTCACTCTTCAGCTCTTCAGCTCCCTCTTGCTCTTCAATGTGGTCATTTGCAACCATCTCCCAACTAATCTCGCTACCGTCTTAAGGCTCCCGTAGCTCGTATGTGATCCAAGAGTAAGGCTGACTCAAGGATCCTGCCATTCTGTCTATGGATACTCTATATATCCAAGTCACCCCACCTCTTCTCTCGAGGTGCATGAGCACTCATGGCTGCATCATCATCAGAGCCATCGTCATTTGCTGCTGCAGCCTTGGAATCAGAAGCTCCTTTGTCCTTCTTCTTAGGACAACTGCTAGCGAAATGACCAAGATCACCACAGTTAAAGCACCGGACCTTGGAGAGGTCCTTCTTCTTCTTCCCTTGCTTCTTTTCCCTTGATGCAAGGGTTGCATCCTCCTCTTCTTCTTTCTTTACTCTGGCTGATCTGTTTCCTCCACTGATAGACTACTTCTTGGTGATCCTCCTGATCTCCTCCTGGCGGAAAATAGCCCACATATCTGCCCATGATGGTAACACTGCCCTTCCCAGAATGCTCTGGACAAACATTTCCCATTCTTCAGAGACAGCATTCAGGGTCGTCCTCACTAGGAACCCTTCATCTGGATTAGCACCCATGCCAATCAGCTGATCTCGGATAGCTTGAAGTCTGAAGAGGAATGGATCTATCTCTTCACCCTTCATCATTTGGAACATCCGCATCTGATTCTCAAGAGGCATTCTTCTTTGCACAGAGCCACCTTGGTACATCGTCTCCAAGGCTAACCACATGTCATTTGATGTATTATTACCAGCAATATGAGGAATCACGTGGTCCTTGATTCTGTCTATGATCAAATGCTTCATCCGCACTTGATTTTCTTCATACTTCTTGAGTGGATCTGCATCGATTGGTACAGCAAGCGTTTTCTCTGCATGATCTTTGAGACCATACTCATCCAGAACTGAGAGGATTCTGGCCTTCTAGATAACGAAGTTGGACATGTCGTCCAATCTATCTTGATCCCTCAATCCATATCGAGCCATATTTGCTCAGATATGAAGAAAACAGTACTTCTCCCTCTCGATCTGGGTTTCTTGGCGACTAGAAACCCTCTAGTAGCTGCTTCTTGCTGAAAAACTGACTTCCCTCCTGGAAATCTTCCACCAAAACTCAAATGGACAGTATTCTTCGATACTCTTGATCGAATCTCAGATCTGTTTGGCTCAAATCTGTTGAATGACCGTCTTCCTCCCGCCTTTGTTGCCTTAGCTAGGCACAATTCTGCACCTGCAGAATCTCTACCCCACTAGCACTGCTTCCAGAACTTGGTTGAATTCTTTTGCAACAAGAGAAGTGATTGGACAGCGTCTTCTTGGCTGGCCTAACGCAGTGCCAAAACTGCTCAGAAGTGGACTGCGTAACCCCAGACTGGGTGACACAGTCCTTACGCTGCCCTGAGAAGGGTCTGCGTAAGCATAGAGGCCTTCTGCAGCTTCAGCGTTGTCTCCTGGATCTGCTTTCCCCTGCTGTCAAGATGCCCTTTCTGGATCTACTGCTTCTTCTGCCACCTTGTAGAAAAAATATTTCTTCAGCTGATTGCTGGAGATTCAACTTGGTCTGCTATCACTCTGATACCATGTGAAAATTCTACTGCAGTGTATTGGTTTATTTCCTCCTACTTGATTTAATTAATACAAGTTATTTTCAGAAGTTAGATTCAGAAAATATCGAAAATAAACACAACTGTAACCTACACATGCAAATCATTTACTAAATAATACACTCATGCAACAAAGTGACACATGGATTTTTGGACATAAATCCCCGGAAAAACCCAAAGCAGGAAAACAGGTTCAGCAGATATGAGGGTTTATTATTAAGTAGTTCTGAGTACAGCAAATCTGGGTTCCAAACTTGGAAAACCCGATAGAGAATAGAAGATATCAAATCTGCAGCTAACCTGAAGATCTAGTGCCAAATCTCTAACTGATCCACACCCTCAAACGGGATTTACAGTACTCAACCCAGATCTGACTCTAGAAACCCTCAGTGATGCTTCAGAAACCCCAGCGTTGCCCTAGAGGACCTGCGTCAGCCTCTGCGTGGCCCTAGGAGGGCCTGCATCACCCCTGGAGGGTCTACGCTGCCCCTACGCTCCCTCTACTAGGCCAGCGTCAGCCCTGCATGGCCCCAGCTGCCTCTGTGTTGCCCCTGTTGGACTGTGTGGCTCTGAAGCCCCTCTACGCTGACCTTGTGCTGCTCCTATTGCCTCTTGCTGTCTCTTGGCTCTTGGAATCAGATCATTCCCTCGGCCAATACTACCCCTCACTGCAGGAAATTCCTCTAGAAATTTTTAGCAAGCCAGACTTGGAATTCCAGATCTATTCCTCAATTCTACCAAAATTGTGTCTTCAATTGACCCTCAAGCCTTTCTCTTATACTTTTTCGTTGAACCCTTCAATGGTCGAGATTAAATCATCAATCAACGACTGAAATTAAAAGACTGCTTGATCCATGTGACTTGAGACAATTTCAGCACATGTGTTAATTAATTCATTTTAATTATTTTATTTTCCTAAGTTAGACTAGGGAAATCCATTAAAAATAATTAATTATTTGAATAAGTTGAACACCAACTGAAATTTCTCAAATCCATTTCTGGGTCTTGTAAATCAAGTGTACTCTAGTCCCTCCACAAAATTTGGGACCTAGAGCACAACTGATGCCACCCCAAATACCCAAAATCTCAACATTCAAGGCCTCCTCCACCAAGTCGGCCTCAACAAGTGAATTCGACCTCACAAACTCACTATAAATTGGAACAACTCGACCTGATTTGGAGCACTCACTCAACAAGTTTGACTCAACTAAATTATTTTTACAATATGTAATATTCCCAAATGGGTCTTTCATACATGACATTGATTCATAAAGCCTAGAAGCTCTCAATGGGAGCTTGACCTATAAAATAAATTCCTCTTGAGCATGAAACCCATCCCTCAAGAAAACAATAACAAAATTATTTTTCTCAATACATTAAATATATAAAATCATGATTACATGTGTCATTATGAAGACCGAACCTAGTTACATATTTCAACACTCCCTCTTAACTAGGGAGGTATTCATAATCCATACAAGGTACTTGACATTCTCAATCTGAAGAATTCTCATAAGAGTTGGATTGGTAACCCATCTGTGAAAATTTTTGAATATCACTTTATGCAGAAACCCTATTGTTAAATCTGGTTATACTTCTCCTACTTAATCAAGTTATTAATGCTGAAAATCCACATTAACATCGAAGTAAACACATAACAGTTCTTCACTAATTCAGATCTAAGCAACAATGCATGCACACAAACAAAGAGACACACAAGATTTTCTAGACAACTGTCCCCGGAAAAACCCAATGCGGGAAAACCAGTCTTCTGGCTGCTGAGGGTTTTTATTATTAAGTAGTTTTTGAATACAGCAAATCTAGGCACCTTACTGGTTAACCCGACAGAGAAAATCATATCTGCAGCTATACCTATTGTTCTGGAGACTAAAAAATGTATTGATTCACACCCTCAAACAGGATTTACAGAACTCGGCCCTATTCTGCCTCTAGAAACCCCAACATTGCTCTGAAATTGCCTGCGCCAACCCTACTAGCCTCTGCGTGCCCCTGCGCTGCTCAGGAGAGGGCTGCGTAACCCCAGACTGGGTGACGCAGTCCTTACGTTGTCCTGGTTGGCCCTGCGTAAGCCTGGATGTCCTCCTGATGCCTCTGCGCTGCCCTTTCTGGGCATGCGTAGCACTTGCGTAGCGGCTAAAACCCTTCTGTGTTGCGTAGCCTCTGCTTCCTCTACGCTGCTCCTGGTTGCTGCTTCTATGCCTCTTGCTGATTCTTGGCTCTGGGATCAGATCATCCCCTTAGCCAATACTACCCCTCGCTGCAGCTGAAACACTTCTGGAAATTCTTAGCAAACCCACCCTCGAATTCCAGCTTAGTCTCAGTGCTCTGCCTCCATGTGTGTGTTCTCCAACTAACCCCAAGCCTTTCCTTTATACTTTTCTCGTTGGAAAACCAACGGCCATGATCTAATCTTGAATCAATGGCTAAGATAACAAGAAAGCTTGATTTGTGTGTCTTAAGTTATTTCCATCACATGTTTAAATTAATTACCTTTAATATTTTAATTTTCCTAAGTTAGACTAAGGGTCCTTAATTAAAAATATTAATTAATTAATTATCTCCCAAACTGGATGGAATTTCCCAAATCCCTTTCTGGGTCTTGGAGATCTCATGTACTATAGTCCCTCCACATAGTTTGGGAGCTAGAGCACCCCAACACTCAAAAAACTCAACACCATCTATATAGCATCATATCGTACAACATTGTCACATAGCAAGGCCTTGACTAACATCTTTATCTCTCCAAAAGATCAGAGGACAATGCTGGCAAGACCAATGATCATCAGTCTCTCAAGGATCATACCCCATCCGGGTGTTCACAGGGTATGTCCTTCCAACACTATTTTTTCTTGGATTCCCAGTCCTCAAAGAATATCGATCCACTTCAACTACTCTTGTCTTGGATGCCCTACCACATCCTCTTAGAGTATTGGATGTCAGATGCTTACCCAATCTTCCATTCTTTCTTCCAAAGTGAAGACAAGAATGATGTGTCTATCTCTCCCTCTCAACTAGGGAGGATACACCCATTCCTATGAAGGAACGTTCACGTTCCTATAAAAAGGAATGTACCCAAGCTCCCTCTTAACCAAGGACTTGTTTTCCAACAGCAACTTTCTACTTTTGGTGGAGATCATGGGACCTTTTGTTGCTTAGAGCTCCTCCATTCAATGTCATGAATTTCATCTTTAATAATATGGAGCCTTCATCTTTTGAGACTTCTTCTTACCGCATTGGCCATCCATCACTTTCTTTCATGAATGATGTCAGTGAGCCATCCTTTTCTTCATCAGAAAGTGGTCTTTTAATCCACATCTGACTTTTCTTCATACCAGCATTGAAAATATCAGTATCGGCAAAATATCGGTGAAGGTCCAAAAAAATTCTTATCAGCAATATCAGAGAAAATATTGGCAAATATCGGCAAACATAAAAGATGCATAATATATTTATTTTTTTCATATTTTTAAACATATAAAGCAATAACAACATGAAATAAACACATCGGCACATAAATATGAAGAAAGCATTGATATATATGATGTAGTGGATGTAAAATAAAAATGATACATCAAAGGCGATGTTGGTATCCCGTGTTTTGACAGTTTGGCAAATCAAAAGACAAGGCAACATCAGAACCAATCTTTAGAGTTCCAGGATCTAGTCCTCCTGTTCTCAAAGAGGGATCTCTCAAATATTTGTTTGCAAAGGTTTATCTTGTTTGCTTTGGTTATGGATTTTAGACTAGTTATTAAGTGCAGATGTTTGTTTGGTTGGGTTGAGTTGATACAGCAGAATATGAAAGGTCTAGGAAAGATAGACAGAAAGAGGAAATATCTGGTTCATTGGGCAATGGAGTCAAAATAAAGTCATGACAAACTCTTCAAGGGATATGGGATATCAAAGGGCAAATCTAGTTTGGCCACAGGATCTTTTGTTTTGGAATGAGATGGACATTAATGTTTTGGAAAGAGAAGCTTAATTCTCAACAAAGGGAACTTGAAAACATAACTTAACAATAAAGAGATATTTGATAGACAGGGCTAACCATAAATTCCACAAACATTCTTTAAGCAAATAATGACTTCAAGACAACTTTTAAAATGAAATCTAAGATTCGGGGAACTCCCTATTTCCTCAAAGGTTTTATTTTAAAGGACTTAGAAAACATAAAAGATTCACTGATAGCTGCATTCATAAAAGAGGGAACACCTAAATAACATCTATGCTTGCAACTATAAAGACCTTCAAAACAACTGTTCAAGCAGGGGCAAAGGGTAAGATCAAAACTGACCTCTTTGATTAACTTAAGACAATGGTACTTCAAAGGGAGACTTCAATAACAGCTTTCAAGTGATGGCAGACAAGCAGGGAGAACCATAAATCATGCTGAAACCAACTATTTGAGCTATCAAGGAAATAAATGAGCATGAAGACTAAAGAGAAGGTTTAAAGCCTCTAAAATACTTCAGCAGAAGAAAACATAAAACAGTGAAGGGTGAACAGGTCTAAGGTGCTTCCAGGAGTCATTTCTTAGCCTAAAACTTTCAACCTACTGTAGTAAGAGATTATGAAACATAATGAAGACAGGAGAAAACATTAAACAGTTCGAATACTTCACCAACAACCAAGCTCATGAATCCAATGATAGAGCCTTCTCAGGAACGGGCATGCAACAGCATCATCAATACATCCAAGACTTCAATTTGTTTTCAACTTCAACAGACTTGTATATTTATTTCAGAGAGTTTCAATGTTACAACTTGTGATCAAACAGCAGCCAACAACCAACAACACTCACTCATCTTCTGCTGTGGTATATATAGAAATATGAGGAGGTGAGATCTGAAAAAGATCTCAATTACAATTAATACAGGATTTAAATGGCCCATTGGCCCTTGGGATGCTCAATGAAGAAAAAGAAGAGGTGTTCACCGCGTTAATTGATCCACACTTATGATTTAAGCTGGGTGGTAGTATTTGTTGACCTTTAGGCACAGGTAGTCCGCAGTAACTCTGCAAATATTTTTGCATTGAAGGCACAGGTAGTCCGCAGTAACTCTGCAAATATTTTTGCATTGAAGGCCCTGGCAGAAGTGACTTCTTTGGCTGTGTCGAGGCAAAAATCTGATCCTGATCAATAAATTCAGCTCCTGATTGAATCCTTTGAGGCACAGGTGGAGCTGTGGTGGTTGTGGAATCAATTTGCCTCAGATATGGCGGTGGAGGCATTCCGTCTGATAAACACTTTTAGGTTTTCCTTTAGTCTGTGTTTTAGATCCGGGGATTTAGGCGTTTGATAACTGTCTTAGCCTTAATCCCCACAAATCTGTCCATTAATCTGCTATTCTGTCTCATTTTTGGTCTTCAACATCTGATACTCTTTTTTTGCATTGACCTTCATGGTTTTTCTGTCGTGCAGGGCTGTGCAGGGTATGTAAGGCATCAATGCCTGTGAAAACACCAATATAACGTGATTTTAAACTCTGTGGATGATTTCCTCGGAGGAATCGAACAAGGGAGGGTCGTCACCCTTAGTCGCCGAATCTTCTTTGGAAATGACAAAAAATACATTTAAACCTGCAAAAAACACGAAAAAACATTAAATAATCCTGCATATAGGTCAATCTGCATCGGGGACTGTGTGGAGGAGCGTGGGCCGTCGGATGGCATCATCCAACGGCCAGGATCAAATCCGGGTGATCGTGGAATAGGTCAGAAGGAGATTAAGTCTAGACCGTCGATCTGCAGAGATCGACGGTCAAAATTGAACGGGGCGATCAATGGAGAAGGATGAATCTGAGCCGTCGATCGCGCGATGATCGACGGCCGGGATCGGGCAACGGAAGGTCAGAGGAAAAGTCGTTGACCGGGCAACGGAAAAGGGAGATTGAATATGAGTCGTCGATCTGCAGAGATCGACGGCGGAGATTTACTTTTGGCCGCGCGATGGCTCGGTTAACGTGTGGGCACTTTGGTTAAAATTCGGGCATCTTCGGCGATCAACAACCGTCGGATGAGGGGAGTTAGATCGGACGGCGGAGGTGAATTCCGCTGGGCGACTCTGGTACGAACTTTAATGCGCGAAATATTTCGGTCGCGCGGCGGTTTTGAAACAGCGCCGAGGACACGTGTCGGCCAGCGTATGGAATCGCTGGCCGACGGGAGAAAACCACCTTTTGCCCGAAGGCGATGCGGAAAAGACTGCCGGTTTTGGAAAACAGCACACGGAAAGCGGGGACCACATGGTAGGTTGCGTTCCGCTATCGCTCCACCATTTACATGGCGAAAAACTTTGGAAATAATTAAAAACCCAAAAATACGATTTTACAAAGGTTTTTAATGGTTTTGGCGGAGAAAAATTAGTTTAAAAGGATAAGCGCCCGACGGATTTAGCTTTTGGTTCTGGCGCTCGGGCGTATGGAAGAAAAAGGGTTAGGCTTGGCCCGAGGGGGCTTAAGCGCAGAATATAGAAAATATGCGTTTTCTATGGTTTTTCAATGGTTTTTTAAGAAGATAAAGGCTTTCGGTAAGGTCAAAATAGTGGGTTTTAACCTTATAGAAGGGATTTTAATGAAATAAAAAAGGGAGAAACATGAAATTGTGGGGTTTTCATGGGAAAAGGAGGATAGAAAATGGGGTTAGTGGTGGAAAGAAAAAAGGGAAAAGGGTCCTTTGCAGAAGTACTTTGGCTTTTAGAAATCAGCAGGATTTCTGAGTTTTGAATGGAAACAGTAGTGAATATTAACCAAGGATAGGACATTATCAAAAAGTCTTCAGGTATCAGCAATTTTAATCATGAAATTGTTTCTTGAAGGCTATCCAACATTATTTAGCCACCATCTGATATGACAGAATTTTATGGGTGGCTAACAGGCGATACCAAATCCTGTTGATCCCTGATAATTGTCCAATCAAGGACTCAAATGTGGAGAACCAATACAACATAACATCACATATATAAATGTATCTCATCATCATGAGTTATATGTAGCAAAATAAGTAAAACTAGCAGCTATCTATTTGAAATCGGTGCCCTCTCCCCCTTTTACGAGAAAACATGATGGGTTGTTTGCCAGGCCTGCCCCTAACAATAGAAGGCCCTGCCCCTGCACCTAATGTCAAATAATGACTGTTGGGTATGGAGTTGTGCTCTCCTATATCTATAGCAGATGGTGTTGATGTTGATGCTCCCACAATCTCCTCCTCCTCCTCCTCTTCCTCTTCCTCCTCCTCGTGTTGCTCCTCCCCCGAGTCCTCCTCCTCTTGCTTCCCTTGTTCTAATGGTTCCTCTGGCTCTAACCATGCAGGTGACTCATCCAAGACGGGCGCCTCAGACTCCAACCTTCACTGAGACAATACATCAATATTTTTTAAGGAAATGGCACCTGGATCCATTGGCGTTTCTATTTGCTTCACTTACAGTTGGATATTGTAATGCAAATACACTAAATCATTAAGGCGTGAGAACTCCAACCTATAAGAGTGTCAAAAAAACTAATGAGTCTTGACTCTTAACATTTGAGGGTCATAAATTAAAATTACAATAAATGTAATTGCTCAACTGAATGTTGAATTGCGCTTTTTTGAGTGTATTTTCTCAAATACATTCCAACTGCGCTCACACCCTGAAGAGCTACATGTTTGACTCAGGATTCTTGTGGCCAATTTCTACAAATTTGGTGCCCTTGCACCATAGCTTTGCCACCTAATATCTACAACAAAATAAAGAAATAAAAAAATCGAAAACTTAAAACATAATTAAACTTTCAAATAAAAGTTACATAATTGAATTTTGAAAATCTAAATTGAAAATTCTAATGAGTGACAACTTGTCACTTACGTGGCATGAAGAGGGTCCTTTCCCTAATAGCATCATCAAAGCCAGATAGGCCAACAGAATCACAAAAAAATTGTATCTTGCGATTGATTTTGCTACGAAGCTCGAGATCAAGTACCATCCTCTGAATATAGTAATGGAGCCCTCTGAATATAGGAATGGAGCCCTTCCATCACCTCGCCATCAAAATCAAAGGCGCATTTGTACAAAAATACAGGGTTGAGGAAGATTGTTGTTGCATGAATGGGTCGATGAAGCATCTCTGTCCACCGACTATCAATTACATCCCATAACATCATATGTCTATCAACCCCAGCAAAACCCTTGTTTGCATTATAAGAACGAATGGCCTCATACAAATAATCCATTGCAGGCTTGTCCCCATCTACCTGTAGAAATTTCTAAATCCTTATACTTATGCAGAAATTATTACTGTTAATCCGGTTAAGCTCCTACTTAGATAAGTTATCAACTGAATAAATTCAAGTTAAAATCGAAGCAAAACACATAACAGATCTCTACCAATTCGGATCTAGAATAAGTACATGCACACATTGACAAAGTGATATAGTTATTTCTGGACAATTAGTCCCCGGAAAAACCCAATGTGGGAAAACCGGTCTCTGGCTGCTGGAGGGTTCTATTATTTAGAATATTTCTGAATACACAACTCTGGGTTCCAGATCTGGAAAACCCGGCAGAGAAAACTCTAGATCTACAACTCATTGGCTGATCTAGGACCAAAAATACTAACTGATCCACACCCTCAAACGGGATTTACAATACTTAGCCAGATCTAGGCCTAGAAACCCCAGCGATGTCCCTGAAATGCATTGCGTCAGCCTCTGAAGCCCCTGAAAGCCTCTGCGTCAGCCTTGGATGGCCTCCAAACCCTCAGCGCTGCTCCGGAAGGGACTGCGTTACACCAGAAAGGGTGACGCAATCACTACGCTGCCCCTAAGGGTCTCTGCGTAACCCCTGAAGGGTTTCCTGAAAATTACGCTATCCTTGTTGTTGTTGCCTTCCTCTGCGCTGTCCTTGAGTTGATATCTTCTCTGCCTCTTGTGTATTCTAGACCCCGGGATCAGATCATCCCCTTGGCCTAAATTCCCCTCTCTGCAGTTGAAACACTTCTGAGAATTCTTAGCAACCCCACCCTAGAATCTCAGCTTAGCTTCAGTGCTCTGCCTCTGTGTGTGTTACAAATGACCCCAAGTCTTTCATTTATACTTTTCTCGTTGACAAATCAACGACCAAGATTAGATCTTTAATCAATGGCTAAGATTAAAAGAAAGCTTGATCCGTGTGACTTAAGACAATTTCATCACATGTTTAATTAAATTCACTTTAATTATTTAAGTTCCCTAAGTTTTAACTTAGGAAATACACTTAAAATAATTAATTAATTTAATACCTCCTAAACCAGATGAAATTTCCCAAATCCATTTTTGGGTCTTGTAGATCAGGTGAACTCTAGTCCTTCCTAAAAAGTTGGGACCTAGAGCACAACTGATGCTACCCCAAATACACTAAATCTCAACACTACCAATATCAGAACCTTTACTATAGGTTCACTAACTGAGCACACTTCTTCTACTCCCTGCCAAAATATGTTATTGTACACCATTTTTGCAATGGCTCTCTTATCCTGTCTCCTGCTTGTGAAAAATCCTAACTCCTGGAATCCTACTGCATCAAACTGATATTACTTCTCCTACTTGATTAATTACACAAGTTATTTATTGTGGTCTACATGTAAATACTGAATCAAATACATTGCAACATTCACTAAATAAACTGCGGAAATTAAATACGGAAACAAGATCCGAGCAAGAAATCTAGACACACATTACACCGTTATTTTTGGACTAAGTCCCCGGAAAAACCCAATGCGGTAAAATCGGTGCAACTGCTGAGGGTTTGTATTATTAAGCAAAAGTTTCTGAATACAACTGGATTCCCAAATCTGGCTATCCAGAGAGAATCTGACAGACAGAGAATTAGTGAGGATAACCTCACACTAACACTGGAGATCCGACACTGACCCAACACTAAATTGGACAGCCCCACACTGCCTCTGCGCAGATTTGTGTCACCTCCTTCTGATAGTCATTCTGTTGGCTGGATGTTGATCTTCTGTCGCTTCGGTCTCGCACCTCGGCACTCTAGCACTGGATCTGACTGATCCTCAGCAAAACATCGGATCTCCTCAAGGCTTCAGCACTGCCTCTGCATGGCACTACGCTACCCAGCCTAGCTCCCACGCTGCCTCTTCTGCGTCCTCTTCTCTGCCTTCTCTATGATATATTCTCAGCTCGGGAAAAGATCTTCCAACTGGAACTCTCACTGCCCCTCACTGCAATCGAATCAACTCAATCAAATCCTCTGGCTGCTTTGCGCTGCTCGCTTGAAAAAATCGATCTCTAGACTCACTCAATGTGTTTTCCAAATGCCCATCGAAGTCCTTATAATATTCTCGTTGGATAACCAACGGCCCAAATTAAAACATAATCAACGACTTAGATGATATTGACTCGATCTCCATCTTTTTCTAGAAGTTTCACACCCAGTTCTATTAATATACTTTAATTATTTTAATTCCCTAAGTTTAGACTTACGATCCCATTAAAAATAATTAATTATTTTAATAAAACCCCATCTGGGTGGAATTTCCCAAAACGCTTTATGGGTATTTTGGAATACATGTGTCTAAGCCTCCCTGCAAAATTTGAGACTTAGAGCACATCCAATGCTACTAAAAATCAAAATTGTTGTATCTACAATCACGCCACTCATCAGAAACAAACATTTGCTTCAACTCAAACTGGCATCGAAGCAAAGACTAAAGAGTAATAAAGTTGGTGGAAAAACGTGTGATTGCAAAACGCTGCAACTCCTTGTTTCTAGTGAATCTCCTCATGAGGCTAAGAACAAAAGCATGGTTATACATAAAATTAAGGACGCTCCTAGCCATATCAATCACCTCCTTGATGAAGGAGAGTTTCCCTATATCCTCAAGCAGCAAATCAATACAATGCGTTGCACATGGAATCCAGAACAATGTGCGGTGTATGAAAATTCTACTGCAGTATCATGGTTTACTTCTCCTAATTGATTTAAATTATACAAGTTATTTTCAGAAATTAGATTCAGAAAACACCGAAGTAAACACAACTAACAGTCTACACATGCACATCATTTACTGAATACTACGCTCATTCAACAAAGTGACACATGGATTTTTGGACATAGGTCCCCGGAAAAACCCAAAGCGGGAAAACCGATGCAGCAGATATGAGGGTTTATTTTATTAAGTAGATTCTGAGTAGAGTAAATCTGGGTTCCGGATCTGGAAAACTCGACAGAGAATAAAATAAATCTGCAGCTAACCTGTTGTTCTAAGACCAAATATCTGACTGATCCACACCCTCAAACAGGATTTACAAGACTCAGCCCGGATCTGGCCCTAGAAACCCCGGCGCTGCCCCTGAAGCCCCAGTGTCAACCCTGCTAGGCTCTGAGTGCCAATGCGCTGCCCAGAGAGGGACTTTGTAACCCCAGAGAGGGTGACGCAGGCCTTACGCTGGCCCTGGAGGCCCTTCTGCGTAAATCTGAAACCCTCTGGAGCATTTGCACTGTCCTGCATAGCACCCGCATAGCAGCTGCATAGCTGCTGCTGCTGCTCTCTGCTCCTCTATGATGTCCTTGTTTGTTGCTCCTTTGCCTCTTACTGACTCTTGGCTTCGAGATCAGATCATCCCCTCACCATACTACCCCTCGCTGCAGAAAAACTCTTCCGGAAATTCTTACCCTAGAATTCCAGATCTGTTCTCTCAACTCTGCCTCTGTGTGTGTGTCTCCAACTGACCCTCGAGCCTTTCTCTTATACTTTTTCATTGATCTCATCAATGGCCGAGATTAAAACACTCATCAACGACTGAGATTAAAAGACTGCCTGATCCATGTCACTTAGAACATTTCAGCACATGTGTTAATTAATTCACTTTATTTATTTGATTTTCCTAAGTTTAGACTTAAGAAATACATTAAAATAATTAATTATTTGAATAACTTGAACACCAACTGAAATTTCTCCAAACACTTTCTGGGTTTTGGAGTTCAAGTGTGTCTTAGCCCCTCCACAAAATTTCAGGGCTAGAGCACACTGATGCTACCCCAACTACACAAAATCTCAACACGGTGCCTCTCCATAAGCATCCTGCCGACAGACACATAATTAATTGCATTATCTGCTATGACTTGCACCACATTCTGCACACCAATCTCCAAGATGAACCCACCTAACAACTCACATATCATTGTTGCATCTTTTATATGTGTTAATGCATCCACTGATTTAATAAACATCGTACCTTTACGACAATGTACCAAGAAATTTAGAAGGGTCCTACCCTTCCTATCTGTCCAACTATCAGACATCACTGCGCATCCAGACACTTCCCATGTCTGTTTCAACTCCGCCAATCTAGAGTAGATGTCTTGCTTTTCTGCTTGAAGGATTGGCCCCCGCAACTCCTCATATGTAGCACTTTTGTAACCTAGACCCACAACAATAATAGCATCACACATTGGTTGCCAAAATGGATTGGTTTTGGTGAGGCTCAGAGGTAAGTCGCTCCAGAAATGACACCTACCCATAATTGTTTCTGCTTCTTGCTTCTCCTTTTTTTTTCACAACTGATTTTATTTTGGTCTAGAGTCTTCGTCAAACTCAACTTGATTTTGCTAGTGGAAGAGTTTGACTGGATTTTTCTCTATAGAGGGGTTTTAGCCCTAGTTGAGTGCCTACATCTAGTGTCATTGATCTTCATGTTTTGTTTTGATGATTGCTTGATGAAACAAAGATAAAAGAAGAATATAAGAAAGTTAATAAGAACACAAGAATATCACAAGTAATTGTCAACATAAGAAAATCTTTCTGCCTTTCTGATTTTCTAACATGGTATCAGAGCTAAGGTGAAGAAAGAAGAAAAAGGCAACTTGAAGATCTATTGAAGAAAAGGGACTAAAGGAAGGCCGTTAGGGAAAATGATTATATAAGGAGAGAAGCCTATTATCTTTCTTTTGACAAATACATTATATCGTGACTCAAATTCAATTATGAAGATCAACACTAGTTACATTTTTCATCACTCCCTTTTAACTAGGGAGGTATTCATAATTACATATATACAGAGATACATGGAAGATCTCAAAATGATATGCTCTATGAAGAGTCACAGCACACACGTGGTGCTACAGATTAGATACCTGATCAGGGTACTCTAATCAGGTGGGACTAAGGTGAACTCAAGCTTTAGCAACTCTAGGTACCATAAGGATTTTAAGCTCTATCACCAACCCAAAGATCTAGGTGTGTATCCAAGGCTGGAGCTCCATGACCAATGTCGTCCTCCCTACTTCGAAATCTAGACATCAACAGATAAACAGGCCATATGTCCTCCCATAAACAACCTCCCCATAACTCTATCTGCTTCTTGCTTCTTATGTTGACAATTACTTGTCATAGGGAAGTATTCATAATCACTGTCATAGGTGTTCTACCTTTCTGATTTTCTAACAATGACAAAAACTCATTGATGCAGAACCTTCCACATATGAAGAAGCAACTAGCCAGTAGGTGTGGAAGGAAGCGATGAATGAAGAGTACCAATTGATCATGAAGAATGATGTCTGGGATATTGTGCCAAGGCCTGGAGGTAAGTCAGTGGTGACTTCCAAGTGGATATACAAGATCAAGCATGTTGCAGATGATAATATTGACAAATACAAGGGGTGGTTCAAGTCTAGAGGGTTCTCCCAGAAAGATGGAAAATACTATGATGAGACCTTTGCTCCAGTTTTCAGGTACACCTCTATTAGATCCATCATTTCTCTTATTGCTTTGTCGGGATGGAAATTGCACCAAGTGGATGAGAAGACTATTTTCCTCAATGGTGTGATTGAGGAAGAGGTGTACATAGATCAACCTCAAGGCTTTGACGTATATGGAAAGGAATCTCATGTTTGCAGGTTGAAGAAGGCCTTGTATGGACGCAAGCAAGCTCCAAGAGTTTGTTATGCTTGTATTGACAGCTATTTGACGAGACTAATTTACCAAGAGCGATGCCAATCCAATCCTTTACTTTAAGGTTGTGAAGAATGCACTTGTGATCTTATTATTATATGTTGATGACTTGCTTCTAATAGGTGTTGAGCCTCTTATCATACAGTGCAAGAAGAAGTTGGATTCTAAGTTCGATATGAGCGATCTTTGGTTGATGCACTATTACTTAGGACTAGAAGTATGGCAGAAACCTGGCAAAGTTTTCCTTAGTCAAGGAAAGTATGTGCTAGAGAACCTTTAGAGATTTGGTATGATGGATTGCATATCTATTGTGACTCCCATGGTAGCTAACTTGAAGAAGTTAAGAGGTTGTGACTCCAGATTGGTAGGTCGATCTATGTATCGACGGTTGATTGATTCGTTGATGTATTTGGTTAACACTAGGTCAGACATATGCTTTGTTGTGAACACACTGAGCGAGTTCCAGGTTGAACCTAAACATGAGCATTGGATTGTAGCAAAGCACGTTTTAACATATTTGTGTGGTACAGTGAATTATGGCTTGAAATTTGTTGCAAACAAGGATGTACAGCTTTAGGGATGTTGATTAGGCAGGAAGCGTTGAAGCTAGGAAGAGTACCTCGGTAGTATGCTTCAGTTTGGGATCTGTTATGATATCGTGCACGAGCGAGAAGCAAAGGCTGATTACACTCAGCATTGCAAGCAAAGTACATTGCAGCGAATGAGGCTTGTACTGAATCAATATAGCTCTGAAAGTTGTTTGCAAGATTGTTTGGCCAAGAGTTGGAACCAATGGTGACACAGTGCAATAATCAAAGTTGTGTGAAGCTTTTAGAGAATCATGTGTTCCATGACAAGTCAAAGCATATTGAGGTTGCGTACCAGTACAAGATGCAAAGGAGAGCAATAATGCTCAAGTACATCTCCATCGATGAGCAGACAATTGATGTTCTGACGAAGTCGTTGCTATGAGACAAGTTCATGTACTTCAGAGACAAGCTGGGTTAGTGGACATTATCCCTCTCGTTGAGTCGGAGTGTTGATACGTCTACAGCACGGATGAGCATTCTCCCAAAAGGGAGAATGGATACAAGAGACCCAGAGTGCTCAGTAGGCAAGGTTGAGTGTGGCACTTGGAGGAGAACCCCGATCACACACCAAAAATGGTGGAGTGAGGTCCTGGACCCTAATCACACACCAAAAATGTAGGAGTGAGGTCCTTCAGCATTTGGACCCTAATCACACACCAAAAAGGGGGAGTGAGGTCTTGGACCCTGATCACACATCGGATAGGGTGGAGTGAGGTCCTTTCAACAACTAGACCCGATCAACAACCAAGTAGGGGTTGAGTGAGGTCTTGGCCCAGAGTGCTCACCAATAAGTGTGAGTGAGTTCTTGCTAGTTGAGGGTCTTAGCATTTTTTTGTGGCCTAGAGAGAGGCCATGGGATTCGAGGATCGATCACTCTGGAGGAGTGAGTCCTGATATGTTGATGACATTGCCATGGGTTTGCTACCAACCCAGATATAGCCACTAGCGGATTCTTATGATAAATGATGATGTTGGTGATGATGGATAACATTTCTCTTTAGAGAAATTTGTCAATTTGAGAGCACCTATGACAATGATTATGAATACCTCCCTAGTTAAGCGGGAGTGTTGAATTTGCAACTATGGTTGGTCTTCATAATGTGTATTTGGTCACTTGATGTACTTGTATTTATCATTATAGAGCATATTTATAAATGCTAGAGTCAAAGAAATATTAGTTTGAGCCAAAGTTCCATTGCAATTGTTTAAAGAAGAAAATTTGAATTTTTGAAATGTAAATTTTGGCTCCAAAAGTGACAAATTGGCTTCCCTCCAAGTCAAGTTGGCCCTGGCCAAGAGACACATCCATTCACCCAAGACAAACTACCATAAAAAGGCAACTCGACCTCCTCCACTTGGGCATTCACATTCTCTCAAACAAGACAATTTTTGGGCAAGCAGTGAAGGACACGAAGGACGGATAGGGCGAATATAAGGACAAATTCTCTCTCTTCTCTCTCTTGCAACTCGGACATGTGGATTGGCTATTCTCTTTATGGTTGGAATTTTTCAGGGGAAATTGTTGCAAGGGGGTGAAATTTCTAGGTAACTGGGGCAACTATTGCAGGGCCGAAATTTCTAGGCAACTGGAAATTGCAAGAGGGCATGTTGTCACCTTGCTTACGCACCTAAGTTAATGTGGGAAAAATCCTCAACTCCACTAGGTGTGGCCTTGGTGGCAAATCTCAGAGAAGGGACTATCACCTAATCCCAACTATCTCCGTCTAGGCTCTCTCCTAGCTAAAGTCAAGGGGCTTAGACCCTAAAGATGGTTTCTAAAGGAAGCTTGTTAGAACTAACAAGTCTAGGTGACAATTAGTAAATGAATTAGAACATCAACCATTCAATAAACTGATATATGTAACTTGAAGCAATGAAATGAACAACTTAGCAAGTATAAGTAAACATGAGCATTAACATAAATATGATCCAACAATATAGATATCCTGCAAGGAAGATGTGAGTAAACCAGTGCCAAAATAAAGACTTGCAAGGAACTAATTATGTGCTCAAATGAATGAAGTACTTGCAAAAAATAGATAAAATCTTCAAGCTACAACAATATAAAGTAGAATGGAAGTTGCAAAACACATGTTAGTAAATCAAACCAAAACAACAAAAAGGATGATACAATCTTGAAAGGGAAAGCACTTAAATAAATTGGACAGCTTGCAAATAAAAATTACTTGTACTCAACAAATGAAATATTTCTCAAATACAACAAATGTTGTAAATTTTAAACTTGATAAGCACAAATGAAGTACTAGAATAAATTCAAAGTGTTTGCAAGTAAAAGATGTAAATGCTTTCTAAAGCTATTGCATGCACTTGAGAAAGATTTTCAATAATTCAACTAGATGCTATCTTTAAATGCATGCAAGTAAGAGACTTCCAAAATGTGTTGTGGTGCTTGTGTGCCAAATGCGTTTTGGGTTGATTTTAATTAATGCTTATTCTAGGGTGATCTTTTCCCCTCAACTCCTTTAACTTGGTAAGTATTACAGGTAAGTTGCAAGAAGGCTAGGACAAGGAGGCACTAGTCCATCGTTAACAATACCTGCCTAGTTCCTCTTGCAATTCGCATACTTTCGTTCCTACAAGGCGACTAAGCCACACAAGAGAACTACAAGGTCATACGTTTTAACCCTTCATCCAAACTCAAATCAAGGAAGGTAAATGGAAATTAGGGAAGATTTTTCCTAAGTTTCTATCAACCAAGCTTATGCTTGGAGTTTAATTTTATAAGAGTAGTGAAGCAATGATGTTTTGCAAGTAACAATATATTCCAAAATGTGAAGTGTCGCAAAATGTCTCAAGGAAATATACTCATTCACAATTTCGGAAATGAAATACTTGCATAAATCAATGAAACGGAAACTAAATGATGTTCGAAGATGGCTGCAAATTGAGTGTAAAATCAGCAAATTAACATGAGATATGGAACAACATTAGCATGTGAACATGATCATGCAATAAAACTATGCAACAAGCAATGGGAGAGGACATATATCAGCCACAAAATCAGATTTTAAAATTGCTCCCAAAGGACAATGTAAAATGAGAATGGAATTACTCAATTAACCCAATGAGAATGTGAAATGTTAGATCCTAAGTTGCACGATACGAGGAAACAGGTACGAGTTTCCGAAATGGGCACGAGTACGAAATGTGACCCACCCCCCCCCAAATTTTGGAAATGGGGAAACGCGATATATATATATATATATATATATATATATATATATATATATTAGAATTTAGGACATTTAAAAAATGTTATGTGCAATCATAAAGCATACATGATACATTATAATATATTACATTTTAAAGTTTAAACATTGTGATTAAATTGTCCAATCATCAATGTCAATGCATAAACTATAAGTCTCTGAATTTACATCACATTTACTCGTGAATAATCACATAAACATAATGAAAATGGCAATATCGGAATATCCAAAATCAGCATTTATTATATATTCAAATATCAAAATCAGTCTTTATTATATATATGAGGTTGCAAGTACAATAAAGGTTGAGGCTGCAAGTACTATAAAGACAAAAGACTAATACTCATCATCATAATCCTCATCAAAAATGGAAGCAGAAGCATGCTCAACAGTGGATGGTGGAGCTGAAGAAGATGATTGGCCAATTCCACTTCTAGGCTCTTGGTCATCAATATTCATGGCAGCAAGAAAGAGCTCCAAATCAGCACTTCTGGATCCACATCCCATTTTTTAGAAGGACCATTGTTATATTCTGGACCCCTACGAGATGCAAGGCGAAGGTTGAAGTGCACATAAACAAGACCCTTTGCCTTTTGTGATCCCAACCTATTGCGCTTCACAGAATGAATAAAACCTTAGGTGCTCCAATTCCTTTCTGTTGATGAAGAGCTTGCCACTTGTGAAAGGACACAAATGGAAAGGTTTTGCAAATGTACATCATTCACTCCATGAAAAATCCACCACCTAACTGGATTCATGGTGCTTCTCTCTTCCAAAGCTGATATATCTGAATAATCATCTAATCCTGCAGCAAAACTGGAAAATCCTTCCTTCACCTCCTTCTGTAGATGAGCTGGAAACATTCTCATAAGGGATTTTTTCACCCCATTAGCCACCTCTCTATCCTTATGGGGTGCCTTCCTCTTCCCATTTCTTTGAGCAATAAGCTCCTCATCATAAAATTTGGGGTTCAAGGCATGTGCTAAAGTGTGCAATGGAGTGTTGAATTGTTCCACCTATCAAAAATGATTTTATTGACTAAATCAGCAAAATGATCATCAACAAACAAAATTTGTGGAGACTCTTGTGAAATGATTTCCATAGTTTTCTAAACCATGGAATCCATGCCATCATATACCTCTCCTAAGAAAGGTTGGTCACTGTCTGCATTCCGAAGAAGCTCAAATGCATGGGTTGTGAACTTTAGCAAGAAATCTATCTTGCTCCACCAATCCTCATCAAGGCACAATCTACGCACCATATATCCCCACTCTGAATATGCTTGACTCCACTCAGCCCAAAGTTGACTCACCACCATAGAAACTAATGCTTTCTTAACCTCAACAAGGTGACGCGACATTAGGAAGTTTGAGGCATATCTTGTCTCAACAACTTTTAACAACTCCAATTTGGAGTGCTCTCGAAATATTACTTGAGATTGGTGGTGGTTGGTGATGAATTTAACAATCTCCTTTGCTTCCCCTGTGATTTCTTTTATCCATGGAACTTTATTGTCGATCTCCTCTAAGATCATATTCAAATTATGGACAATGTAGGGTGTCCAAAATATGTGGTCATACTTCCCCTCAATAATTAAACCTACAGCTTTGCAAACTGGTGCATTATCCATGATAACTTGCACCACCCTGATAGGACCTATTTGTTCAATAGATTTTATAATAACAGCAGCAATGAATTGTGCATCTTTTACCTCCCCTGAGCAATCTTTCGCCTTCAAAAACAATGCTCCTTTTGGTGAAGTGGCAATGATATTTATCAATGGTCTGTTCCTTGTATCTGTCCATCCATCTAAAACTATGGTAACTCCAGGAAGAACGAATTGGTGATAAGATATCCTCCATAAGCTCCTTCTCATTTTTTAGAAGTTGAGTTCTGACTTTCTCATAGTTGGGCCCCTTGTACCCTTGAGGAGATTTGTTAACTGCCCTTATCATATCTTGCCAGTAAGGAGAGCGAACAACATTGAATGGGATACCACATGCATAGATGCACCTAGCCACTCTGGAATCAACTTCTTCTCTCGCTTGCACATTCACCAATTTAGCAATTTTTCTAACTTGAATTGTAGTGGATGCCCCTGTGGTATTTTTGGATGGTGGTTGTTCTTGTTCTTGAGTGGCTCTCCTCTTCCTTACTTCAACTACAATCCTTGGCTCAATGGTTGGTGGAGCTTGATGAGTAGCTTGACTAAGCTATTCATGCCTTCTTTTAATTTCATTCGCCTCATCTTGCTCTCTTTGGTATGCCCTCCTCACCAATGGATCTGTTGCTTTTGTGCAACCTGCAATCCCCTGTCCTCCTCCATGCAAAATATGTTCCTTCACTCTTGGGGAGGATGACCCTCAAGCTCCCTCAAAGAAATTTTGTTATTTTATTAAAATGAAGAAGCCCTACAATGAAAAGAGGACTTGGATCTTTGAGGGGAGTTTACAAAGGGACTCAAAGAGCAACTACTCCTCCTCAAATAAACTAATAAAAAGGAAGAACAATTACAAATGCTTCCAACAAAGTACAATGAGAAGTCCCTAAATGGGACACTTTGCTTTCCTCAAGATGTGTGATTTCTCAACT
The DNA here is from genome assembly GCA_034641835.2 of Pinus albicaulis. Taxonomy (NCBI): domain Eukaryota; kingdom Viridiplantae; phylum Streptophyta; class Pinopsida; order Pinales; family Pinaceae; genus Pinus; species Pinus albicaulis. The sequence continues at coordinate 712,492,198 of CM076573.1, read as the reverse complement.
AATGAGTTTTCAAAGGAAGCTCCTTGCAAATGGAAGATGAGAGAAAGGGAATAGTTTATGAGAAAAATTTGGACAAGAAAGGCTCCAATGATATGTTCTTGATCTTCAAACAATGCTCTTTTGAATGAAACCCTTCAATTCTCCTAGAGGTCTACACAATGCAAGAAAGAAGAACAAGTTAGCTTCGTGATTATTTTCAAAGTAGTTATATACAATATAGAACAAGTGCATGCAACAAGAGAGGGTCTCTCTTGAGCAAGCAAGGAAAGGCTAAGCCTTTCCAAAAGCTCTCAAAAGCTACATGAATCAACTAAAACACATAACATTGATCAAGAAATATTTTGAATTTAGATTTTGTGATCTTAGCAAGCTAAGGTAAAGGAAACTCCCTTCTTCGATTTCTCTTGATGAGATCCTTGAGAGCAACTTGATATGGGTCCTTCTACGCTTGTCCTTGAGAGTGAGTTTGTCAATATGAAGAGTTACCCCAAACCCAAGCAATTCTTCAACAAATTGTTAAATTTGTACATACTCTGAAAAATATGTTAGCACTCATAAAGGGATTAAATTGTACAATGAAGGAGAAAGCTAGAGATTCAACCAAAAATATTCTAGTGCTCCTCTTCCTAGAGTATTTCTCTAACCCAAAAACTATGCAAAGTAGCTTACATATATTAATCCAAATAAATCGCAAAATGAGAGTTAATACAATCTAAAAATCATTGTAGAATATGAAGCATAGAAGTTGAAATAGTATCACCTTGCAATCATAGAAGGAGAACACCAACACAAGATAGTACCCCAAAGTCTTTTATTATAGCGTAAGGAAGTGAATACAAAATGTAGTAGAGTCTCCCCAAGCACAATAGCTCGTTCCAAAGATAATACAATAGGAGCCCAATGGCTCAATTTATAGAGAAATGGGAGAAAATCCCAATGTAAAACTCCAATGTCAAGTGGAGAATGGTGGAAACCTCAATGCCAAGTCGAATTTGATGATGAGAGCTTCCAATGCCAAGTGTAAAATCAATTTCCTGTTGTGGCAGCGTTTTCCCTCTCTGTCCCATGTGTAAAATTCGCTTTTCCTTGTTGTTGTGCCAAAGTGCGGGTGAATGTAGGTGGAGAGGGGAGTTGTATCCCACGAAATTTGCAACTAACCAACAATGGAGAGATACCTCTGCCAAATAGAACTCAAATCTGCCCTCAATCTCTGCGTTAAACTATTGTGAGTTGAAGCTGAACTAGAGGTGCATTGATGTTGTGCATGGAGGTGCAGATAGGTAGCATACAAGTGTATAAAGGAGTTGGGTATAATGGAGACACATCTCCTAAGTTTTCTCCATGAAATATTTCCCAAACATTAAAAGCTAGCCCACCAACTCGTGCCCCAATCTAGCCCACCAACTTGATTTTTCCATGTGCAAAAATCCATGTGCCAAATCACCCTCACACATGGCCTTTGACTCATCTTTGACTTGAATTTATTTTCTGACTCATTTCCACCTCATTCTGGCATGTGGGAATTTATTATTTTCTCCATTTTATTTTATTTTTCTAGCTAATTTATTGCCACATTTTCCCCTAGACTTGGGAAAAGTGAGTTTTTTGGGGATAAAAATGATTTTTCACCCCTCTAAGTGTGTTTTAGTAGAAATTTCAGGTGTAGAGGTCTAATTTTGATTACTCATACCCACTACAACTTCTATAGACATCACTTATTACAATTTATATAAAAAAAATTAATAAAAATCTTGTCCCACGGGAAATTTTAATAATTTAAAAGATGACACCTAGACCTAATCAAATTCCACAAAATTTTAAAAGTGATCTAACATGGTAATATACATTGAAACTAGACACTAGGACTCACTTAAGGCCTTACCGTCAAACCACACTCCAGCTTTGGGGTATATATGGGAGAGAAAATTCAACTAATTATTAAGCACTAAAAAGCACAAATAAATAATTAAGTAAAAAAAACTCCCTAAAGTCATCTCACTTGATAGCAAAGTCCTAAGCTACCTACACCTGTTACATGGCTTTATTTCATCATGCGAGCATCACGTTTACAATAACCACGAATGGCTGCGAAATTTGAGTACGATGGAGAAAAGAGAGAGAAGAAGGGGCTTAGAAGCCCAGATGAAATCTAGAACTCTGTAAGTACAAGAATGCTCTGAAATATCCTTGGGCATGGAGTCTTCAAGTGTATTTCATTGGTCAACAAGGCCGAAATTGGTCAGCCAAGCATAATGAATTGCTAGATCATATTGGGTGACTTGACTAGGAGGAGAAGACTAGGTTTGACCATAGGTCTAGGTGTATCTCTCGTTGAACAAGAAGAATTTCTCTATTGAAAAAAGTTGTTGGATTTTTCCCCTTGGTGGGTTTTCCCAGGGTAAATCTTGTCTTCTTTTGTGTTGTGATCTCTAATGTTCTATTGTTCTTTATGGTTGAATTTCTGAAGTATAGTTTCTCAACGATATATTGGAATATGTTAAAAGAAGACCTACATCAAAAGTAACTATCAAAATTTCAAAAATATGGTGCTAATCCTAACTGCACTTATAAAATCAACATACAACAGAATCCGTCCCCTAAAACATGGCCTTCAAACAGCAATACTCAGCCGTAAAACTCGGCCTTCACAAGGACAAAACTTGGCCCTCAAATCAAAACTGCAACTCGGCCTTAAGAAAGGCCTAAAAAATCAACCGCTACAAGGACAGAATTCGGCCCTTAAGACAAGCCTCAAGCTCGGCCTTCTCCTCAACAAAACTCAACCTGCTCGGCCTCCAAAGACACCTATACTCGACCATCAAAAATAGACCTCAAACAAACTAGAAACCCTTCCCAAGAACAATGCCAAAATCCCTTCAAAGTATGTGCCAAAACCCTTCCACAGAAAGTTGTTTCAACTCGGCTTCACTTCACTTTTTCTTGATTCATGAGGTATGAACTTCAGAGCTTCTCCCTCGCTCTCCTAAACATAGAACCGAATGTATAAGTCAAGTGGTTAGAAATGCTCCTTCTCACACCTATTAATAGTGTGTTTGGATGCTAGGTTAGGGGCGACTTGCCACTAGCTGGGCCGACTTGTGCAACTGGAGAATGTATAGTGAATATTCAAAAATTCATTTAAATTTTATCCTCAATAGTAAGGAGTTAGAAGGCATGCAATATATCATTGGAAAGGTCTCATAATAAGCTTTCCAACCATATATCCTATGTTCCCATTTGAGCTAGGTAATTGGAGTAAATAATCCTTCAAAGATAGGGTATCCAAATATTTCCCATTTGTACTTTAGTTGGGTCATCTTAACTAAATATTTAATATCTCCTCATTCCTATGGAATTAAAGGGAGTGCCATATACCGTTGCAAAGGTCTCGAAATATGCTATTGGACTACGTAAATTCTTCTTTCATTTGGACAACTTTTGACATCAATAGCAACCATTTTCAACACACTATCCTACACGGGAGAAAGGGAGTCCTTCATTGATCCAACAATCCCTTGGTGCTTCTCTATTCTCAGTGTATTACATGCTTATTTAAGTCAAATTATTCAGACAATTCCCCTGGGCCTTTAACATAGGTTGAAGGCTCACACTGACTTCTTTATCCAATTCAATTAAAATCACAATTCCACACAAGTTTGTTGCAACTCAATGGACTATTTGTCACCCCCTCTTTAGAGACACACTCACAACCTCACGTGCGGTTCAGTTTCTACTCACAGATTCCATTGCGTCACTGGCACACATTCCTTGGTTACTCTCTCCTCACTTCTCTCTTTGCTCTTCCTCTGTCTCTTCTCATCCCCACGTGTTGCCCAGAATGAGAATTCAGGGTCCCCCCTCGAGTTGTGTGGTCAACCATAAGTCTCCAAAATGCGGTATGTAGGCCATACCTCTGAAAAAATTTAATACCACTCTGCCATTCTTCTCATAATTGTTGGCAGCTTGGCAGTTCAACTACCAAATCAGAAATCTGGATAGTTAATTTAGGGTAAGAAAACTTCCCCAAATCCCCCTTACAGCTTTCCCCTCATGCATCAGAATCTATGTTGGCTGCTCTCTTCTTCAACTTCAACAATATATTAAATAAGGATGAATATTTACATCAATTGAAATATGGCAAAATATCCTTGTTGGTCATGAAAGGGAAGAACAATGCATTATTTTGTTTGGGCTATGGTGCCATGCATGCAACTTAAGAGGGCAACCATTTAAAAGATCTAGGGGTAGGTTTTGACTGTAAATACAAGACTTTGGCAAGCCTAGATTTGGCAAAGAAGATATTACAAATTGATGAAAGGGAAGGGACTCTATGGTGAGCTCCACATCCAAATCAATCCAAGAGTGGCCTTATCTAAAGATAAAAATTATGCATTCACATTTAAGGCATGAATTTCTTCTCTCTAAAACAAAGTGACAAAGAGGGTTTACAATATGTCAAAATATCCTTGTTGGTCATGAAAGGGAAGAACAATGCATTATTTTGTTTGGGCTATGGTGCCATGCGCGCAACTTAAGAGGGCAACCATTTAAAAGATCTAGGGGTAAACTCAAACCTGCAGTGTAAACTCACCAATGTGCACCAAGAATATCTATCATACATATAAAAAAGTTGTACATATATTCCACAATAGCTTAGACAAAATAAAACACTTTTTATTCCAAACCTCAGGAGCTTTTTTATTGACACCTCTCAAATGGAGAAAGCAAACCCTTATATAGGTTTAAGCTCAACTACTTTCACAATAAACAATCTCCATCCACTAATATTACAACTCAAACCTCCTCAAGAACTCCCCTACTAAAAATAGGAGTGGGGGGTTGAGATCCCTTTTCCTCTCCAAGAACAATAAAATATGTCCTTACAACCAGGAAAATAATTATAATAGCATTTTCTCTCATAACCAACTAACGTGATAAGTCAAACAATAATAGACTAACATAGTTGGTTATGCCATGTAACAACCTTTGATATGTTAAGATGCTCTAAAGGCAACTTGGTAACTTTTCAAGAGTAGCACTCTTCTAAATCCATGGATCTCTTAAAGTAATGATATAAAATGCATGAGAGAATCCAGAAATATTCCACAATGGTAGACGCTTCTGCAAATGAGACTGTTTGGTCATGACATCTATGTCTAGCGCATCCTTTTAGGCTGGGTGTCCCTCATCCCTAACAAACTTTCTTAAATTAATGGATCTCATGAATTAATGTGCAAAGTGGTTATAACCACCTCAAAGTTGGATCATATTAACTGTCCTAGTCTATAAAGGAGTGGCAAGGTATTCCACTAGGTTGGTCAGCAAGTTACAGATTTGAGCTGTTTGAAATTGTGAGTTCATTCTTTTCAGTTAATAGAAGACGAATATCATTTTGGGAGTTCAGATGCATGTATTTGTTATTCATATTTTTAGTGAGATGTGCTCATAAAGTATTCAGAACTTACTGTTTGATTGAAGTCCAGGTTTTCAGTACCAGAGTCTAGGTTTTAGTTTCTGAGTGCATCTGGTTACCATGGTCTGAAAATTAATAGCCATACATTATATCCTGGTTTTTCAATATATCAACCAATATTTTCCAATTATGCATGTGTGCTATCAGAAACTATAACAAGCTCCACGAATTCAGTGTCTTGATTCTGCACACATAATATGGATATTGGTTTGATAAATCTTATGTGTGTCAATAATCTAGTTCCAATCTGTATTTGTGCCTCTTTTTCAAACAGTTCAATAAATATTCAGCATAATAATAGTCATCAGGACAGGATATTACAAGTTTTTCAAAAATGCAACAAACTTGTTCACATTACAGCCATTTTTGCTTTTGTATTTGAGCTAGGAAACCCTCAAAGTGCGCTCTTGTAAAACACTCTCTTAATACAACAAAATCATTGTAGCAATTTATTACAGAAACATCTGAAATACCTGTGACAGGGAGCAGGACATTTGTGATTGTTACATCGAAGCTTTCTGCCACAAATCTAAAAACCCAATAGTTAATTCTGATATATGATCACAAAAGTACCTAAGAGTCAAAAGAAAGATAACTGAAGGATGAACAGTTGAAATATTATAACAGGTAGTTTATGATCTGAAATGCATACCTCTGGGCAAGGAGGGCAATCCCCATCACAACATCGCCGTTTGCAAGCATGGCGCCCACAATCACGTACTCGCTGACATTTTCTTTCACAAACTAAATCTTGGTAGCAAGGAACCTACTTACATAATCGTTACTTCAATCCATTAGTTTAAACATTAAAAACTCCATGATAAAGGTATCATACTAACTGTAACAAGACATATTTTGCAATTTCATAAAAAACAGATAATTGTATCTTTAACACTTTGGATACTAAAAATATAATGGTGGAAAAGCTAACTGCATGTAACACTGCATTGTTTAGCAGTATATAAGCCAGAATATGTGAACAGCTTGTTAAATAGCTGTCAGATTTGGACGAAATATACTTCTCAGTTTTTATATTTACAGGGTATCTGATCACATCTAAATCAGATAGATGGGTGGTCTCAGATATTTGGCTGATAAGGTTATGTAATGTCCCTAATGGAAATTTGAACAGTAGATACCAGAAATAAACTTGAACAGCAAAATAAATGTAAATGGACACACAGCCAGCAAATAATACACAAATGGATGCCGAGAAAATCACTGAGCCATTTTATTAATCCACTGAAAAGAGTACATCAACATGAAGGAATAGTGGAACCTGAGTTTGTCAAGCAAACGGAGCAAAACCCAGAAAACAATCTCGAACCCAACTAATGAATGGCTCAGGCAACGATGTAGATGGCTCAGTGAAAAGACTGCTGCAAACTGGCTATGACAAAACTTCTCTCTCCAACACCCACTAGCTCACCCGAGGGTTTCCGTCCTGGGGCTACCAAGGAAGTAGAGAACCGAGTTCCCAACCTCTCATACAAGAAGAAATATCCAATCCAAGATGTTCTCCACTGGCCTCCTCCTCCTCCTTTATAGATCTGATGGACTCCTATTTTATTATTATTTTAATCATGGAGCACTTTTCCCTCTTTTATTTCAATTAAAATATTCTTTTTAATGCGGGAAAAGGGTAAATTGGCCACCATGTCTCCTCAGGTCACTAAAACTCACATCTAACCATCCCGTCTTGTTTATCTTCTCGTTCCGATTCCAACGAGCTATTACACTAAGGTGTTTTGTCAAGTATTCCTCCTGGAATGCCACCTTAAGCATAATTAATTGAGTCAGACCCAATAATAACTCCGTTTTTTTTAAGTTGTCAGAATGCACCGGAACGAAAGGAAAACTGTGCGGATGATGGAATATACCAAGCAAATGCCATCGGACCTCATAGAAACTCCTCAAAACCCCTCCAAAAGCCCCTAGGCCCGCTGATGACACCAACCTGCACCTGTGACCTGTCTACCACCAACTCTGAAAATCCATCCTAACCATGTCATAAGGAACACCAGAAAAAGGAACATTACAGGTTAGTGAGGCCAGTAATAAATTTGAGTGAAAGCAAAGAATGACAAATTTTCTTTCAGCCTGCAATTGTCACAACAGTACTCTAGAATGTGGAGATTGGTATTTGTTGGACACCTAATCCGCTAAGGTTAAAGGTGTGGGAGATGGAAAGTCAAGGGGAGTCCAAGAGACATTGGAAGATGAATCCAACAGTCACAAGAATGTATTATAAATATACATCTATGTTAATAGTAAGTGCAATTCATTGTTTTATCATTAATGTTTGTTCACATTCCATGTGTGTCTAACATGGTATCATAGCTGATTGGTCACCCCTGGCCCCTCTACGATTCAGATCTGCGATTCTAAATTCTCTGCCTACAGTCCCATAATAAAAAAAAGAAAATAACCGACAAACGCACCCAAGGATTCTTATGAAACAATCACTTTGTTTTATCCTCCGTGTTCCCTTTGCCGGCCATTTCTGCTTGCGCTCCATCTTTGACCGTTTTCCTTCTCTTCTGACAAAAAAAGGCAGAGATTCTCTCTTTTGTATTAGAGAGCCCTCAGCGCTTCTCCCACTTGTAATATTGTCCAATGGTGCTTGTGATTCTTGTTCCTGTTCACTCTATGTGCATGCCTAAAATTGAACGTTCTTTATGTTCCTCTTTATGTGCCTTAAATCTGTTTGTTTCCTTTGTCAAAATTTGTCCAAGTCTGCAACCTCTGTTTGAGACTTTGAAGTTTGGAGTTCAAGATTATTGAGAAATGCATGAAAGCGGGTGGAAGATTATTGAGAAATGCATGAAAGCCATAGAAGATTGTTGAGAAAAGCGTGAAGTTGAAGCCGTAGAGGAATGCTGAGAAATGCGTTGAAGCACGCTGTTTGTGGGAAATCACCAAAATGGTTTTTTTGGTAAGTGTAACGCACGATTCATTAACATTCCAACCAAGTCTGCATATCCACATTTGTCCACTGATGAGGAGAGGACAAAGACATGTTCAATGTCTCTTGAGCTGATGGAGCCTGCAGGATTGAGTTGGTTTGTCTCTCGATTTTTATCAATGGTGGTATCGTGTTGTTGGACTATGCTTTGAGCAACAAGAGCATTTGTGGCTTGTATTGTCCGAGACTCCCTTTTTTTTAGTCAACCACCACTGCAAGACTCAGAGGTTATGTATTATAAATGGTGATGTTAACTTTCAGAGAATCTTCGTGGACTTGTGCAAATGCTGATATGGATGGACTTGTCAAGAAAGAGCAATAATGATGCAAGGCGTGTGAAGAGAAGAAAATTTTGAGGTGTAAATTTATGTAGATGTTCTATGCTTGATGCAACTTTACTTTTCACCACAGCAATCACATAAACAATCAAGTAAAATGTTGATAGAACATACCAGAGGATCTATAGAAGACAAACCAGAAACAGAAAAATGTGGTGGTGCGTTATGACGATCAACAGGATGCTTCAACCAGCAAAATCTCCTTGGTCAGCCAACCCAGCATGTGTCACAACAGCCCTCAAAACAGCCACACGGTCAACTCAAAGTCAACCCTAGAAAAGTCAACGATGCCCCAACAGCAGCAACGGCAGCAGCACTAGCAACAACAGCAGCAACAACAGCAGCAGCACCAGCAACAACGGCAGCAACATCCTCTTCGTCCTTCTTTCCCACGTGTGAACTAAAACTGCCTCCAAGGAGCTCGAACCAATTAGAAGAGGAGAGATGATGTGTGAGGATGAGATGAGTGAAATGTCCTCCAATGTTGACTCTATTTATATCAATCACTGAGGTGTGTGACACATTTGCTGGGGGTGTAAAACTTTAAGGCCGACCTACACATATTTGAAATTATTAAAAATAAATTCAAAATAAATGTTTTGCTCATCGGATTAAGATCAATTTGAGATCGATCTTACACCTCTTCGAAAGAGGAACCCAATAAAAATATTGGTATCTTCATCTTAGCATCACACCATGGAGTTTGGACCTAGCTGTCTAATTTTAACACTCCCTCTCAACTAGGGAGAACTCCATCCACCTGTGCAATCAAACATCGTGCGTCATCCCGCCATAACTTGCTTTGTTGGCCTCTTTATTTCAGAACAGTAATGGGTTAGTCACAAAGACATCATTCCCGGCTGACAGATTCAGCCCAGAGGTCCGAAACCTCTATAGGACTCACAGAGAGTCTCATACCAACTCGAAGTTGGTTTATCTGACCTGAAGTCAGTAGGAGGTCCGAAACCTCACTTGAACTCAAGAGAGTCATATATACTAACCCGAAGTTAGTCTCACTGACCCGAAGTCAGTTGGAGGTCCGAAACCTCACATGGACTCAAAGAGTCACATACCAACCTGAAGTTGGTTCATTTGACCTGAAGTCAGTAGGAGGTCCGAAACCTCACTAGACTTGATCCCAGATCAAGTGGTTGGACACGTGCCATCCTAGATAGAGAGTACGGCAATCTCTGATGCGTCCATCAATATTTGCTACTAGTCTCTAGCTTTTCCCACCTCATTGGTCAAATGAGAGGTACTTCCCATGAGTCCGGAACTCAGTGGGTAGGATGCATACAGGGCACAGATCATAAGAGGTGAACCTACTCAAATATCATAAAGGTGGGGCAGAAGCACCACAAGGTTCGGTAAGCCTAGCCCCGTGTGTGCTTATAGCTCCGAGGAACTATCCCCAAGGCCCCCCTAGAGCTCCCAGAGCTCATCGTCCAACAGGACCCTCAAAATAGGGTCGTTCCACGATTCCAAGATTCTCACGGAAGGTTAGGAACATGACCTTCCCCAAGGGCATTGTGAGAATATTTGCGACCTGATCATCAGTTCCTATATGATCGAGCCTTACGGCGCCTCGTTGTACCATATCCCGGATAAAGTGGTACCTAGCTCCTCTATCCATTCTACTCCTAGTCGTTCGTGGCGTGGTGGATATATTCTTATTTATCCGTGTGCCGTTTTTGTAGATTTGTATCAACATGCCTGGATCGTTCGTGGAACATGGAATTCTATGACAAACGAATCCCCCTCAGGTTATCAAAAAGGATAACGGTGGCATCTAGCACATGCTCGAACAAGTCACTGAAGAGCTTTCGCAACCAAGTGACTTCACAACAGGCCATACATGCTGCAATGTATTCGGCCTCAATGGTGCTCAAGGCTACCGACTTTCGTTCCCTGCCCGAAGCAGATCTACGTGCGAAGAAACATCCAGATGTGCTCTTGCAATCCACCACACTGCCAGCCCAATCGGCATCAGTATATCCAAGGAGTGTCATGCTCCTAGCAGTGTATCTCAGCCCATGGTCTATCATGCCCCAAGATATCTCAAGAGTTTCTTGGCACCAACCCAGTGAATGTTATGATCAACCATGTGTTGACTCAAAGTGTTCACTGCACAACATACGTCCGGACGAGTGTTCACTAAGAACAACAGGTTTTGCATGAGTTGAACAGGCTTAGTAGACTTGCCAAATGGTCTAGTAGTACCACCTGAACTTCTAAAGTTTGAGCTCCATTGGTGTCACCTTGATTTACAACACTCATACAGTGCCTTCCAGAAGTTTTCACATGTGTTTTCCTTGAGAAAGAAAATTCACAGTCTTCACCACTCAAAGTTTAGAAATAGTACTGGCCCAGGTCTCATCTAACCGAAAGCAAACAGCTCCCTGCAATCGGCTGAATGAGGGTCGCCACCCGTCAGAAGAGGCCACCCAATATACACACTGCACGAGAGGCTTTGATATCCTCTAGAAGTAAAGGTTCGGATCAGCATTACTTCGAGTGAAGCCCAGCTTCATCAAGTAACTATCCATCCTCTCGTACCAAGCTCGGGGTGCTTGCTTTAACCCATAGAGGGCTTTATTAGTGTCCGACATGGGTGTCCCAACTGACTTCGAACTATGCTGTTGTTCTAATGATATACTCTCTTCCTTTATCGCACCATGTAGAATGGTGAGCATCCATCCGATGAAGACTCCACCTTGTGTAGCAAAGAAGGGCTATAATAATTTGAAACAGGTGTATCGGGCCACAGTAAAGTAAATATAACACCCTAATTCATGCCTTCCTTTTTGAGAGGCCACAGCAAATCTAATCTTGCCTTGAATTTTCCAGCACTTCCATCAGATCCATGCTTGATCTTGTAGAGCCATTTCGAGGTGACAACTGCTTTGTCCTTCGGTCTTGGAACCACTTCCCAGACATCATTCTTCATAATGGACTCATACTCTTCGTGCATAGCATCCTTCCCGACTTGATGCTTTACGGCTTCTTCAAAGGATCCAGGCTCGGATTGTACAATAGTACTCATGGCTGCTAGATACCCTTGGTATCTACTCGGCTTCTTGCTTTCACGGAATGTCCCCCTTTTGGGCTGCATGTCCCTCAGCATCCTCGGGAGTGTCCCTGAGCCATGATGGTCTCTTTCCCAGTGAAGGAGGTGGATCAATCGGTCCTTCAACATCAAGCATTGTTTCATCCTTTAGTTCTTCTTGATTTCTAGGCCTTGCTTCATGATCTTCCTCAAATCTCGGAAGATTGACTACTTTCCTCGGGGAAGTAACTTCGTCAAAGGTGACATTGTGGCATATCTCCACTTCCCTTTGACCAGGCACATATAATCTATAGGCCTTCGAAGTTTTGTTGTAGCCCACAAACATTGTGGTCTCCCTCTTGATGTTGGCTCCTCTGCAAAAGTTCATGAACTCGTTCGTCTCATATTCAGTGCCATTATCGGTCTGTCAGATAGCATCTCATGTCATTGCTCCCAGTGGACTTCCTCCAACCTGGTAGAGTGTATCAATTCTAGACCCAAACGTGATAACTTCCTTGAAGCTCTTCTTCCACATGTGCACCTTTCCATCAGTGAATGCCACATTGAAACCTTTGTCTTCCATGGACGATATAGACATAAGGTTATTCTTCAAATTAGGTACATAGAGTACATCCTGCAAACGCAGGACTTGACCTTGAGACAAGTGGAGGGTCACAGTCCCTGTCCCTTTCACGGGATATATGGCATTATCTCCAAGGATAATTTCCAGATTGGTATCCTTCTCAACCATATCAGAGAGTGCTTCCTTGAAGCCAATGATGTGCCTTGAGGCACCACAATCTATCAACCAGAGATCCATAGTGTCGGGTGGAGATGCAGCAGAGATGGCAAATACAAGAATGAATTCATTTCTTTTGTCAACAACATTTGATTCCTCATACCTGGAATTTCTTGACCTTTTGAAAGGTTGATCATTTCCGCCGGAGGGAGCCTTCCTCTTTCCCTGGAACCTGTTGTTCCTTTGATTTCCTTCCCTCCGGTGGTTTTTGTTGTTGTCATCATCGGGAGAATCCTTCTTGAAAGGGCATTCTCTAGCATAGCGACCTAGCCTATGACAAGTGTAACACTTGCCCTTCTTTCCTTGTGCCCCTGCTCTTCCTTTGTTCTTTGGACCACCAAAGTTCTTCTTGAATGAGAAAGAAAGGATTCTCTCATTTTCATACTCCTTCATTCTAGTCTCTTCTTGAACGCATCTCAACAGTACCTCGTCAAAGTCAGGTATCACATTATTATTGAGAATGGTAGTGTTGAACACATGCCATTCGGATGGGAGCCCTCCAAGTGCGGTGAGTACCATCTCTCGATCAGCTATTGTCTCCCCAATAGCCAGTAGATTGTTCCTGATCTCGGTCAGCTTCAGAAAGTATGATTGGACAGACTCATCCCTGCCTTTCTTCAGATTCTTCAATTGATTCTTGAAGAATAGCACTTGATTTGCATTGTTGGCCTTGAACATTTGGATCAGCTTATCATACATCTCTTTGGATGTGCCCAACTCAGAGATGTAGGCCACCAGACTTTTATGAATGGATTCCCTGATCATCAGCTTTGCTTTGATCTCCCCCTTCTTGTACTTTGTTTTGGCAACAGCAGTAGCAGTGGATGGAGGTTCTTGGATTTTACCCTGCACATAGTCCATGACATCTTGGTCTTCCAATTTAAGATCCAATATCATCTTCCAAGCATGGAAGTCATCCTTCCCAGTCAACTTGTCATTCTCCTTGAAGCCATAGTTTGTGTAACCCATTTTCTTCTTCGGTGATTGTTATAAATTAGGGCTTGTCTTCACCTCAGCTCTGATACCATGTAAATTTATGTAGATGTTCTATGCTTGATGCAACTTTACTTTATTACTTTTCACCATAAGAATCTCAAGCAAAAGCACAAACAACTAAGTAAGATGCTAATTAGAACATACCAAAGGATCTACAGAGACAAAACTGAAATTTAGAATGTGGAGAAAAGACATGGGTCAACAGATGCTTCAACCAAAGAGTTCCTGACAACAACCTGAAGATGTGTCACAATGGTCTCTCAAAATCACACCGGCCAACTCAAAGTCCATCCTGTGTGCCAACGCCGTCTGGGGTGGGTTAAAGAAAGATCACAAAGAATAACGGAAGCAATACCTCACAAGAAATGGCATAGCTAACTACAACAACTGACAACAACGCAGAAATCGTAACACTTAATTTAAAGAACATCCCCTTTCGTCCTTCTTCCTTACTGCAGGAACTAAAACCTGCCTCCAAGGAGCTCCTAAATCAACTGTGTAAGAGAGAGATGATGTGTGAGGATGAGATGAGTGAAATGTCCTCCAAAGTTGACTCTATTTATATCAATCACTGAGGTGTGTGACACATTTGCTGGGGGTGTAAAACCTTAAGGCCGACCTGCACATATTTGAAATTATTAAAAATAAATTCAAAATAAATGTTTTGCTCATCGGATTAAGATCAATTTTAGATCAATCTTACACCTCTTCAAAAGAGGAACCCAATAAAAATATTGGTATCTTCATCTGAGCATCACAACATGGAGTTTGGACCCAGTTGTCCAATTTTAACATGAGGTTATCATGGAAGCAATGAAGCTGGAAACGAATGCCACTTAGTTTTTGTTGAAGAGCTCCATGAATATTTCTTGAATTTGTGTCAAACGCTCCTCAACAACGCGTCCATACAAGACACATTGTTACTGAACGACCTCATGGAGAGGAAGACAAGGAGTTGTTGTTGCATCGACCCTTCTTGTACGTCTAGTTTTACTTCTACATCAATGAACATGCCTCGAAATTCATCAGAGCAATGACAACTCAATAAACGTAGCATTCTATCTAAAAATCGCAAGTATTTAGTGTTGAGGTGAACATACGCGAGGGTTTGAACCACGTCAAATCAGACGATCCTCCGAAAATACTTTCTCAAGCTCTATAAATCCCACTGGCAATAATGATCAGTGTTCTCAACTACACGTAGATTGCTTAGAAACCACGCCAACGCTTCACTCACACCATCAGGTGAATTCATCGCTTCACTCGCCAGCTTTAACGATAAGATTCTGATGTAACTCAATAGCGCACACGCAATCATGTGACACATAGTAAAAAATATGGGATACTTGAACTCATAGTTGTTCAGCAGATACTTTTCAACATTCTCAAGGATTCTTCCGCTAGCCATTCATGGAGGAGATGGGTGATGGTCTTGAAGAGAAAACGCCATGGCAACCTTTTCTAAATTCTAAATTGCTATGTATTTTATAAATTCTGGACCAGCAACCTTATAACACGGAGGAACATTCATCTATTCAAAAAGATTTCCGACCGTGACTTCTATTTAGTATCCAAGCAAGAGAATTGAAGATCTCTTTCAGAACAATATCCTTTTATTGTTGGTGCATTTTCTGTAGAAGTTAACACCTTCATCTGCTGAAATTGGATTCTTGAGAAAATGGCCAAAGTTTATGAAGTACTAGAATTATTAAATACTCTAATACAATCTATTGTTGATAACACCGCCAAAATCAACAAAGCCTCTCTCCTTGACATTCGAATATGTCTGCAAAACACACAAGACAATATAGAGTTTTTGCAACTTAAATCTCAATTCTAGGAAGAAGAGCTACTACAAAATAGACATCATTCTGAACCTATTTTTGTTTAGAACATTGAGACAAACTCCCATCAGCAATATGAAATTCGAGATGCAGTACCCATTTCAGGAGCAGATTTGCAGAAACATTATTTGCAATGGATAAATGAATGAAAAATGGCAATAAGAGGGTGCATAAGAATGTTAAAAAAAAATGAAGCTTGTTGTCCAAATATGGAGAAAACCCTTGCATCAGCTCATGGGCATGAAAATTATAGTAAATGGAAAAAAAAAAAACAAAGAAGCACAATGTTGGTAGGAAAATAGGCAAGCATGCATTGCCCTAAATCTATGAAAAAATTCATTGACATATGGGTTTTTAAAAAACATACCTATTAATGGAAGAAATGAAGTTTGTCTCACTATTCTTCAATCTTTCATGATCAAAAAATTCTTAGTTGGTGGTGATAATGGTTGTTTGATGATCAATCCCTCATTGACAACCTCCACAAAGCTTTCCCCTTCCTTCTCCAAGCCTCACAATCCAAAATGAGCCAAAAATAAACGAATTTCCCTTTTTCTAGCCGCAGCCAAGAGTTCCCAGCGATTTATTATGTCATAGCGCGATATTTTCGAGAAAGGAAATATCGCGATATTTTCTCGGCGATATTTTCAGCGAGCGATATTTCGGCTCACCGAAAATATTGCGATATTTTCGAAAATCGCCAATATCTCGGCAATATTATCATCACTGGTTTGCATTGAACGACTCACATTGCATCGAGTACACGTGGGAGTACTAGGTACAGTGACATGAGTAGGATAAGAGACAGTACAGGATGGTACAACAATAGCATGGAGTATCTAGTAGTGTACAGGGATAGGCCACAGGGTACAGTGGCAAGTCGAGGAGTACAAGGATAGTCGGTGGGATGCAGGGGCATATGGTGTTGCACAACAGGGTCTTGGAGGGTTGCCTCCAGGGAGACTTATGGACGAAGACACCGAGCATACCTTTGTCTGTAACTCACCCAAGATCGATGGGGACGCAAATGAGTGATCCTCAATGGTATCCATAGGGACACACAAGTTTGTCCCTCTCCTACATCACTTATAGGCACAAACGATTTGGTTGTTGTCCTTTGACCCTTTGGGCGCGAGCAGCAGGGGACAGGGAACTCACTCGAGATATTGGGATGAAACTCAACACACTAGGGGAGAGACTTCTCAGCAGCAACATTGAGTCGGTGCACGAGTCAAACAGCCCGGAATTCCTCGATTTTAGTGCCCAGTTGTCCAGCCTCCTAAAATCGGAATTTATGCAGAAGATTGAGGTCAAACGAACAAGGGTTGGCCACGGTCAACGTTGCAGCAAAAAAGCCCTAAACAGATCAGCGCATAAAACAACAGCTTCGCTCCACGTGTGAGAAGAAAAAGGCCTCCAAAGGCTATCGAACCAATCAGATCACAAAGAGAGAATGTGTGATGAGATGATGAGAAAATGACCTCTAGGTTTCTCCAATTTATATTCATCAATGAGGGTGAGTGACACATCTCTTAGGCATGTGGGATAAATCTGGCCGACCTTGCACATGTGGAAAATAAATTCAAAATCAATGTTCTGCTCATTCGATCAAGATGATCTTTAGATCAATCTTGCACCTCTCTGAAAGAGGAATCCAACAAAAATATGACCATCGTCATATGAGTAGTGCAACAAGGAGTTTGGACCTAGTTGCCCAAAAATTAACACTCCCTCTCAATTAGGGAGAACTCCATCTGTCCACAAGTGCCATCCATCATGTACCAAACCAAACATTGTGCGTCATCTCGCTGTAACTTGCTTTGCTAGCTCTTTATTTCAGAACAAAAGGTGAGTCACAAAGACATCACACACAGCTGACCCGAAGTCAACTTAGAGGTAAAAACCTCTCTTGGACTCAAAAGAGTCTCATACTAACCCGAAGTTAGTTTACTGACCCGAAGTCAATTTAGAGGATAAAACCTCATCATACTTGATCTCAGATCAAGGTGTTGGACACATGCCATCCTAGACATAAAGAGTACGGCAATCTTCGATGCTTCCATCGGTCTTGCTATGGTCTCTATTTACATTTCCCACCTCATTGGCCAAATGAGAGGTACTTCCCATGAGTCTGAAACTCCATCGGTAGGATGCGTACGGGGCACAGATCAGAGAGAGGCGAACCAACTCAATATCATAATGGTGGGGAAGAAGCACAACAAGGTTTGGCAAGCCTAGCCCCGTATGTGCTTATAGCTCCAAGAAGCTATTCCCAAGCCCCCTGGAGCTCCCAGAGCTCATAGTCCAACTCAAGCAAGACCCTCAGAATAGGGTCTTTCCACGATTCCAAGCTTCTCACAGAAGGTTAGGAACTTGACCTTCCCCAGGGGCTTCGTGAGAATATCCACGACCTACTCATCAGTTCCTATATGATTGAGCCTTACAACGCCTCGCTGTACCATATCACGGATAAAGTGGTACCTGGTATCAGTATGCTCTGATCGATCGTGGAACATGGGATTTTCAGAAAGACGAATCCCACTCTGGTTATCACAAAGGATAACGGTAGTATCTAGCATATTCTCGAACAGCTCACTGATAAGCTTTCACAACCAAATAGCTTCACAACATGCCATACTCGCTGCAATGTATTCGGCCTCAGCGGTGCTCAAAGCCATCGACTTCTGCTTCCTGCTCATCCAAGATATCGAAGCAGAACCCAAGGGGAACCAACATCCAAATGTGCTCTTGCGATCCACCACACTGCCAGCCCAATCGGCATCAGTATATCCATGGAGTCTCAAACTCCCGGTAGTGTATCTCAGCCCATGGTTGATTGTACCCCGAAGATATCTCAACAGATTCTTGGCACCAATCCAATGAATGTGATGAGGTTCAACCATATGTTGACTCAATGTGTTCACTGTAAAACATACGTCTGGATGAAAGTTTACTAAGAACATCAGGGCCCCCACGAGTTGTCGATACTCGGTAGGATTTGCTAGCACAGGCCCAACAGCGTTTCCACTCAAATTCTTAAAGTTGAGTTCCATCGGTGTCGACACAGACTTACAGTCCACCATACCAAATCTCTCCAGCAACTTCACGATATATTTTCCTTGAGAAAGGAAAATCTCTCCTGTCTTCTGCCAGACCTCCAAGCCTAGGAAGTAGTGCATTAGTCCTAGGTCTTTCATCTCAAACTCGAAAGCTAGCTCCCTCTTACACTGATGAATGAGAGGGTCAACACCTGTCAAGAAGAGATCATCCACATAGAGAACCAAAATGAGAGGCCTTTCTCTATCAACCTTAAAATAAAGGTTCAGATCAGCATTACTTCGAATGAAGCCCAGCTTCATCAAGTAGATATCTATCCTCTCGTACCAAGCCCTGGGGGCTTGCTTCAACCCACAGAGGGCTTTCTTCAACCTGCATACATGGGTGTCTCTATCTCGGACTTCGAACCCCGAAGGTTACTCCACATACACCTCTTCCTTTATAGATCCATGCAGAAAAGCGGTCTTCACATCCATCTGATGTAGACTCCATCCTTGCGTAGCAGCGAGGGCAATAATAGATCGAATGGTGGTATAGCGGGCCACAGGTGCAAATATATCATCATAATCTATGCCTTCTTTTTGAAAGAAGCCTCGGGCAACAAAACTTCCTTGTACTTTTCAGCACTTCCATCAGATCCATGCTTGATCTTATAGAGCCATTTCGAGGTGTGAAAAGATTTGTCCTCCGGTCTTGGGACCACTTCCTAGACATCATTCTTCATAATGGACTCATATTCTTCATGCATAGCATCCTTCCAAACTTAATGTTTTACGACTTCTTCAAATGTTCCAGGCTCAGATTGTACTATCGTACTCATGGCTGCTAGATACCCTTGGTATCTCTTCGGATTCTTGCTTTCACGGAATATCCCCCTTGGGGCAATATGTCTCTTGGCATCTTTGAGAGTATCCCTAAGCCATGAGGGTGTTCTCTTATTTGGAGGTGGATCAATGGGATCCATAGGTCCTTCAACATCGGGCATCAGGTCATCCTTCGGCTCTTCCAACTTCCCTGCTTCTTCATCTTCTTTGTCTTCCTTGGAGCTAGGAAGATTTCTTACTTTCTTGAGGGCAACATCTTCATCGAAGGAGACATCGTGGCATATCTCCACTTCTCTTTGACCAAGCACATAGATTCTATATGCCTTCGAAGTTTCACTGTAGCCCACAACCATTCCCTTCTTTCCAGAAGCATCCAGCTTGCTTATCGTTTCTTTCGACACATGAAAGTAAACAGGACAACCAAAAACTCTAAAATGAGAAACATCAGGTTTCTTACCAGAGAAGACTTCTTCGGGAGTTTTGGAGTCCAGAGCGAAATTCGAGCATCTGTTTTGAACATGCACAGCAATGTTCGCAACTTCTCCCCATAGAAACTTCGAAAGACCTTGGTCACATAGCATGGCGCGAGCAACTTCCACGATGCTCCTATTCTTTCTTTCAGCAACACCATTTTTCTCAGGAGTGTACACAGTTGTGGTCTCCCTCTTAATGCCAGCTTCTTTACAAAAGTCAATAAACTCATTTGACTCATACTCAGTCCCATTGTCGGTCCTCAAAACATTGATTTTATTCTCGGTTTGATTTTCCACTAAGGCCTTGAAGGTACGGAACCATTTGAAGGCTTCGTCCTTCTTCAAAAAATATATCCAGGTCTTGCGGGAGAAGTCATCTGTAAAAGTCATGTAATAGGAAAATCCTCCCAAGGATGTCACAGGCAGCATACCAGATAAGTCAAAATGTATCAACTGCAAGATATCGATTGTCTTTGTGACACTTGAGGGGAATGGTCCCCTTGTATGCTTCCCTTCAGCACAACCCTAACATATACCTTCATGATCATCTCTCAATTCGGGCACCATGTCACCACCTTCCTTTATTTGGGAAGGGCTTTGTAATGAAGGTGTGCAAACCTCCGATGCCATAATTCTATTTGAAGAGTTGTATCACATGGCATAGCCCCCAATGGACTTCTTCCAACCTGGTAGAGTGTATCAACTCTAAAACCAATAGAAAGAGCTTCCTTTAAGTTCTTCTTCCAGATAAGTACCTTTCCAGCAACGAATGCCACCTTGAACCCTTTGTCTTCCATTGCCGAAATGGACACAAGGTTCTTCCTTAAATTAGGTACATACAACACATCTTGTAATCAGATGACTTGACCTTGAGATAATGGAGGGTCACAGTCCCTGCCCCTTTTGTTGAAAAGTGTAACTAAGTTGGTCTTCATGTTGACTATGTAATTATGCAATTATGAAAAATAAGTCAAAATAATATATATTTTTGTTATATGTGCTTCATGGGTTTCATGAGCATGATTTAGTAAGTAGAAAGACTTCTTCTTGATGTCCATTAGGTTTAAAGTGAAGTGTCAGATCTAGTCTTTGTCATATGCTCCAAGACCTTGTATATCGTTAAAGACAAGCTCCATAATATAGTGAAGCCAACCTTCAAACGCTGTTGAAGAAACACCCCTCAAAATGTTGAAGAAATTACAAATCCAAGTCGGCCTATAAAAGTGTGATCAAGTCGGCCCTATATTATATTGACAAGTCGGCTTATTAACATGCTGAGATAACTATATATACCCCTGTATATACTGCGCAGAAAAACACAGACTTGTCGATTTAATCTCAGGAAAAAGTGCGGATTTAATCTCAGGAAAACGTGTGGATTCATCTCAGGAAAAAGTGTGGATTAAAAGGCAGGAAAAGGTGCAGATAACACTGCAGCTAATACGGATTAAATCTCAGGAAAGACTGCGGATAGATCACACTCAATAAGTGCAGACAAAATAGAGAATTAGGGATGCCTCTGAATGCGGACAAGTGTTGGAAGGGTAGCACATAAATACGGATAGTTAAGTACAGTTTGTGGACAGTCAAGGATAACAAGGTACAGTGCAGATATCCCTGAAGTTTAAGGAGCAGACTTAAGAAGATTGGTACAAGAATAAGTTGTTGATATACATTGTTAAAGGTTGTGATTACAAGATAGAATTAGCAGAGGTTGAGACTATGAACATAAGGAGAAGACGCAGTACTATTCAAGCAAATCAACTACAAGCATATGCAAGGTGGAGATCAAGGTCTCCAGTGCTGATGCAGAACTAAGAAATTTGGTGAAGAGAAGACTCAAGGTTAAAGAAGTTGGATCAAGGTCTTGGAAGCACATCTAGGTCAAGGGTCTAAGTCTAGGTCATGGTACTTGTTATTTGAAGATCTATAAGAAGAATTCTTTGTGGGTTTTCCTCTCCAAGAGGGAGAGGTTTTTCCCTGGCTCTAGGAGCCTAACTTTTGTGTCTTGTGCATTTTGATAATTGATTTGATGAAAGATTAACTAAACTAAAAGAAGAAGAAGACATAAGTATCACAAGTAAGGTCACAAGTAATTATCAAGAAGAGAATTTGTATTAATCTCCAGCCCTCCAAATTCTCAACATGGTTTCAGAGCTAAGGTGTTGAACACAAGGGCTGCTTGTCAACAAAGACACTCAAAGAAACGAAGATCAAAGTTTGGGTTGGAAAGTCAAATCAGTTTGCAAGGAAGACTATCTAGCTACTTCAAGGTTCAAGTACACCAACATTGAAGAAGCTCCTATCTTAAAGGAAACCCTTGACTTCACCTTCAATCATCATCAAGGAAGATGCAAGCCAATCTACTCAAGTAAGTATCCATGACGCTATTTGTCAAGATGCCTTATTGTAAAGAAAGCAACAAGCTAGTTGGGTCATCAAACTTTAGTGCATGGAAGAAGAGGACAAATTGGAATTTAATTGAAGACGAAGTAATGGACTATATCGAAGGATCCATTGTTCAACCCCCAAAAGAAGATGCTCCAGCCTATGCTAAGTACATGAAGGGAGAAATTAAAGCCCAGAGGATTCTCATAGAATCCATTAAAGATTCTCTCATTCCCTATGTATCAAAGCTAAAGACTGCAAAACAAATATATGAGAAATTGGTGGAGCTATTCTCTGTGAGTACTGCAGGAGAAGCAATCTCTCTGAGACAAGAACTATACAAATTGAAATTATCAAGGGAAGAAGGAATCACTCCATACTTCATGAGAATTTCTAAAATAAGAGATCAACTGCAAGAACTAGGAGAAGTGATGTCTGACACTGAGACGACTACATTGGTGTTGAATGCTCTACCAGAGGAATGGGGAAACTTCACTTCTAGTCTATATGGGAAGAAAGAAGCCACCCCATTCCATGTTTTATGGTCTCTATGTAAAATAGAGGAAACAAGACTAAAGGCCAAAGCTGACACAGGACCAAGTGAAGAGAATCATGCCTTTGCAACCTCATATAGGAAGAAAGGAATATTCGGAAAATTTGGCCCTCAGAATAAAAAAAGGAATATGGACAATGTATGATGCTTTGGATGTAATGAGCTTGGGCATTATAAAAGAGATTGTCCTAAATCTGGAAAGGACAAGAGGAAAAAGAAAGAAGCCCATGTCACTAATGAAAGAGAAGAACCTGATGCTAAAAGATCCAAGAAGGAGGAAGAGGGAGATCTCTATTATGATTGACATCATCTTTCTCTTTAAGTGATCTCTGATTGATTGTAAAATTGTATAATAAAGAAAGCAATGTACATTAAGAAGCATCTCAATAGAAGCATGAAAGGAGCTCTCGGTGAAACAGCATCTGGAAAATCTCTCTGCTAAAGTAAAGCAGTCATCAGAACAAGGGTCATCATGGAGACAGAATTCTGGGATGTGATGACATATTGATGAAGCAGGCCAAAGGAATGAAGCTCTTCATTCTAGAGAAATTGCTACAGGATGACTCAGGGAAATAGATATCAGGTATGCAGACATATATGCTGTTATTGGATGCTGTGAAGTCATGTCATATGGTTGCAGGTAATACACTTCCATATTTAGAAGTATGATCTATGAAGGAGGATCTCTCAGTGCACTGACAGATGAAATCAACATAATATGACCTCATAGAATATGAGGTGGTTGTACATAAACAAGAAATTGGAAAATTTGTAATATCCTGGGAATGAAGAATGTGCAGAGAGGAAGAGACCTTGAAATGCAACCATGTCAAGAGGCAGTTATCATCCGGAGGGCAAGAAGATGTGACTAGGAGATCTCTTGGGAAGATATGTAGACTCTGTCGGAAGTCTGGTAAAGAAGAAGACCCTTGGAAAAACATATCAATAGGAGATGTGTCAATCTGTATGAAGGATGTCGATGCCTACAGGAAGATGTCATGGTGAAAGATTTTTAATTTTGGGCAACTAGGTCCAAACTCCATGTTGTGATGCTCAGATGACGATTCCAATATTTCTGTTGGATTCCTCTTTCGGAGAGGTGCAAGATCGATCTAAAGATCATCTTGATCCGATGAACAGAACATTTATTTTGAATTAATTCCACTTATGTGCAAGGTCGGCCAGAATTATAATGTACGCTTGGAGCCCCAACAAATGTGTAACACACCCTCACTGATGGACATATATAGGTCAACGTTGGAGGTCATTTTCACCATCACTCATCACACATTCTCTCTCTGCATCTGATTGGTTCGATCATCATCTTGGAGGCTTCTTTTCACTCACACGTGGGAAAAAGCAGCAGCTAGGGTTTCGGATTGTCTAGGGTTTCCAACGCATAATTGACCAACGTTGACTTTGGTCAACGCTTGGTCAAATTGACCCGAAACTCTACCTAAACTTCGATCTCCTCAATCTGTATTTTTTGGCACAAAAACCGAGGTTGGACGTTGACTTTGACTTGGTTGCGTTGACTTTCTGCTGCTGCTATTTTGCATTGACCGTTGACTGGACAGCGTTGACTTTTGTTGACTTTGGGTTGACCATTGTAGAACTGTCCGAGAGGGTTGTGTGACACATTCTGGAAGGCTGACCGTGAGGAGATTTGCTGGTTGAAGCATCCTGCTAACTGCCGTAACGCACCACAACACATATATTTTGCTGATCAAGTTAAATGTATTTTTGGCTTGTCTTTTGTCAATCTATTGGTATGTTCTATTAGCATTTTACTTTCATGTTTATGTAATTTCTATTTGATATCGGGTATAAAGTAAAGTTGCATCAAGCATAGAACATCTACGAAAATTTACAAAGATCATCACTAAGGTAACTTTTGTTCTAAAAGTTCATATGTATATGTTTATCTGGATGAATTTGTGCAGGGCCGCTAATCATAAGAAAGGATGTATGATCCTTAGGGATGATTCGAAGGAAAGCAGCATGGCATAACGATGGACCAGATGAGGAAGATTGATGAATCACTTTCTGATAGTGGACATGACTCGTGACTGAAAGTGATGGATGATCAGTGCCCGATGAAGCCAAAAAGTTGAAGATTCCTCAATATCGAAAACCATGACATCGAGGGCAGGAACTCTTCATGAGTAGCTGGATTGCTGCTACAGGACCCTAGTTGAGAGGGAGCCTGGTGGTAAGTTTCTTACTTGGAAGAAACTTGAAGTATGTATGTAATTCTCTATTACATGTGTCATGCACTAGACCAGGACTAACAGTCGTAAGTCTTAGTGAAGGCCATGTGAAGAGAATGGATAGACACATCATTCTGGTTTTCACCTGGAAGACAAAATGGAGGATTGGGTAATCATCTGGCATTCGATACTCTTTGAGAATGAGATAGGGCATTCAAGATAAGAGTAGTCGTGGACCGATATTCTTTGAGGGTTGGCTACCCAAGAGAAGAATAGTCCAAGAAGGTCATACTCTGGGAACACCTAGGTGGGGTATGTACCTTGCAGAGACAATGACTATGGTGTCTATTAGTCATGTGTCTCACCAACATTGTAGCCCATTGTCTCGTAGAGAGATGGGGTTGTTAGTCAAGACCTTGCACTAGGACAATGCTGGTTGATATGATGCTATACATATGCGATTACCAATCCGATTCTTCTTATGAGATTCTTCAGTTTGAAAGTAACCATGTACTTGTATCAGTATGAATACCTCCCTAGTTAAGAGGGAGTGTTGAAAAGTGTAATTAGGTCGGTCTTCATGTTGACTATGTAATTATGTAATTATGAAAAAGAAGAAGTCAAAATAATATATATTTTTGTTTTATGTGCTTCCTGGGTTTCATGAGCATGATTTAGTAAGTAGAAAGACTTCTTCTTGATGTCCATTAGGTTTAAAGTTAAGTGTCAAATCTAGTCTTTGTCATATGCTCCAAGACCTTGTATATTGTTAAAGACAAGCTCCATAATAAAGTGAAGACGACCTTCAAACGATGTTGAAGAAACACCACTCGAAATGTTGAAGAAATTACAAATCCAAGTCGACCTACATGTTGTGTCATAGTCGGCCTATAAAAGTGTGATCAAGTCGGCCCTATATATACTGCGCAGAAAAACACAGAATTGCGGATTTTGTTGGAACACCTAATCCTCCATGGGTAGGTGTGGAATGCAAAAAGTCACAATGGAGTCCAAGTGACCTTGGAATGTGAAACCAAGAGTCACACCATTGTACTATAAATTTACATCATGTATAATGGAAAAATAAGAAAGCCTCACGCTTATCCTTCATTGTGTGTTGAGCCTCTTGTGTGTGTGCTCATCCTTCTCATACACCATATGTGTGTTCAACATGGTGTTTAACGTGGTATCAGAGCTGAGAAGTCCATAACCAGCTCAACCTTGAGTGAGCCATTTGTGTTTATGGCCTGTGCATATCTGCAAAATTCTTGGCATTTTTGCAATATTTAGAGAGTTTTTGCAGGAAACATTTTGCCGCATTCAGAAAGTGGTTTTGGAGAAGGAGCAGCATTCAGAAATTGGCAGCATTCCGGCATTGGTTTTGAAGAAGAGCAGTGTTGTGCATTCTGCAGCACTCAGAGATTTCTGCAGGTTTTCATTCTGAATTTCCATGCAATTTCTGCTGCCCAGTTTTAAATTTCTGCATTTTAAAGAGTTGCTGGAAAATAGTTTAAAGAAGGCTTCTAAAGATTTTTCTGAGTTTTTTGGTGAAAATTCTGCATTTTTTAAATCTTTGCTGCTGAGAAAATTAATTTTTGCTCCAAGTTTACAAGTTTCTACAAATTCTTCTGCTGTATATTCCTAAAAATTTCTGCTGAAAACTCTACAAATTTCCCTCACCTCTCTGCTGTTATTTCAAAAAAATATATAAAAATTAAAAAAATAAAATAAAATAAAAAAATTGGAATCCCAAGCCTCTCGGCCCCTCACTCCTGCTGTTACCCCTCACCACACGGCCTCCCCAAACCACCTGCTTCTCCCTCAGCGCTCAAACCTCTACCCCGCGGCTCCTTCCACACTCTCAAACCTCTACCCCGCGGCTCCCTCCACACTCTGCAACTCTCGCTACCTCCCTGCGCTCTCGAGCTCACTCCAACTACGCCCCCTACCCTACGCTCACACCTGCTTATCGTTCCCCACCCCGCTCACATCCCACTCGAGCCACCTCTCCACCCGTTCCTCCTACCCCGCCCCTCCTATCTGCTACCTGCGCCTACTCTACAGCGCTCTCCCCCTCGCGGCTATCACACGGCTTCTCCTCAACGCCCTCTTGCATTCATTCGACCCATCCCCCTTACATCCACGACCCGCCCACTCCTCAACGCTACCCTGGCCGCTCCCCTACCTTACCTGCTAACCCCGCCCTCCTCTCTGTGCATACCTTACTCCACGCTCTCCCCAATTCCTCCACGGCCCCCTCTGCAACTAACCATCCCCATCTACTTCTACGCCCTTCCCTCTCCTTGGCCGCTCGGCCTTACACCTCCCAACAGCACTTTGCCCCGTTTCAAAACACTCATTTTTTAATTTAATTCGACCTTAAAAAAAATTTAAATCTCTCTCCCTTGCCCTTGTTTAATTCCGTTCCCTTTTTTAATAAACTCCCTCCCATTTTTTAAAATCCCTTTTCCAAAATTTTTAATTTTTAAATCTACAAATTTAAAAAATTTAAATTTAAATTTAAAAAATTTTAAAAAGAAAAAAAAAAAAAAATTCATCCCTCTCCCTTTTAATTACTTCCCATTTCAAACAATTAATTTTTTTAATTAATTTTTAATTAAATTAAAAAAAAAAAAAAAAAAAACAGAGAGAGAGAGGAAGAAGAGAAAATGAACAGCAGTAAATGGAAAATGGCATATGAGGAGCAGATGGATTGAATACATAGACAAAAGTGTAGATTACATTATATGATTTGTGGCATTGATATAAGGGTGATTTTCTGAAAGAAGACAAGTTTGCCATCATTTTCAAACAGCTATTTGAAGAAAAAATTGAGCTGCCCTAAAGGCTTTTTGCATAGTGTTTTTGCTGCATATTTTTGCAGAAATATTGTATTGAACTGACATTGTATTGCTCATTCATAGTTGCAATCAGCACACTTTGTACTTTGAGATTTCCATAGTTGGAAATTCTCTAGAGTCATTTGTATTTGTTTGAAAGGAATCACATTGTAAACGGGTGCATTTTCAGTTGAAACCGACACCCTTTCATTTATTTTGAGCCTAAGTTGTTGAAATGGCTAAAATCAATGAGGCATTAGTGTTGTTGAATAACCTCATTCATTCAAATGTTGATGATGTGATAAAAATGAGCAAGAATGCTCTTTGTAATATTCAAAGTTGTTTGCAAGATGCACAAGAGAAGATTGAGTTAATATACCAACTTACCATACAAGAAGAGAACTTAAAGAAGAGTCACCATTCTCGAACTCCTAAGCTTCTGCTTGCAGATTGAGAAGGACCTCCATCGCCAGCAAGAAGATGGGTGCTGTGCTGATTCCTATTCAGTTCTTTGTACCAGAGCAGATTTTTCATGCAAATGTTAAAATAGCCTTGCCCACTTCTCAAATACCATCAGACACTGGGAAGAGCTTGTCCACAACAAGCACCCAACTGGCCTGAGACAAGATGTGTCTGTATTCATTACACCAAGCCCATCATATATTTGCAGAGTGTCGATTCTTTGTAGCATCACCATAGCCTGCGCCTGGGGACCCTGCCTGCCCACAATACCATTCACTACTGCCAAATCTGTGACTATGCTGGCCATATGAAAGATCATTGTTTTGATCTTCATCCATGCAAGCACTGTGGTCGGCACACTCATGCTTCAGACAGATGCTTCAGAAACAAGCCTCCTGCAAGAACAAAGATTCATCTTGGATGGATCGCTTCTTGGCAATGGGCATCAGCAGCCAAGAAGATGTTTAAGTCGCATGTCAGAACATGTTCAAGGATATTGAGCAAACTTGCAGTTGAGTTTTCGCCATCATCTCACCTTGTCCCTGACAGGGGGGAAAATGGTAGTCATGTACAAGCTTCGACGTCAGATCAAGCGAGCCTGAGCCACAATCTCTCATTCCATGTTCAGAGTTGTAGCCAGCAGTTCAAGCGAGCCTGAGCCACAATTTGTCATTCCAGATTCAGAGATGTAGCCAGAGACATGGATGCCCATGAGCATGCCTTCGGTTGGTGGACAACCTTAAACCATCATCTTTGGTTGGTGGATAACCTAAAACCATCACAGGTAGTAGACCTCCCTTCTTTTAGGTCGAAGGTCTCTCTTTCATATATGAGGAACACTTCCTCTAGCAGAAGCCTTCAGCTTCTTGCCAGCTTTGGTTGAGTTCCAGGAAATGCTTCAAAGCATTCCAGAGTTGT
Source organism: Pinus albicaulis (assembly GCA_034641835.2). NCBI lineage: Eukaryota > Viridiplantae > Streptophyta > Pinopsida > Pinales > Pinaceae > Pinus > Pinus albicaulis. The sequence continues at coordinate 712,463,012 of CM076573.1, read as the reverse complement.
TGGTAATCCTAAAACCATCACAGGTAGTAGACCTCCCTTCTTTTAGGTTGAAGGCCTCCCTTTTTTATGAGGGACAATTCCTCTAGCAGAAGCTTTCAGCTTCTTGCCAGTTTTGGAAGAGTTCCGGGAACTGCAACAAGTTTTGCGTTCCAGTGTTGGTGGTCATCCTTAAACCACCTCTTTTTTCCAACATTTTAAAGAGTTGATTCAGCCCAAGTGCTGCCATGTATACTGTTCATATTTGTATTACAACTCTCTTCTTGGACTCACACATACCCCTTCGGATTAAGGGGGGATGTTGGAACACCTAATCCTCCATGGGTAGGTGTGGAATGTGAAAAGTCACAATGGAGTCCAAGTGACCTTGGAATGTGAAACCAAGAGTCACACCATTGTACTATAAATGTACATCATGTAATATGGAAAAATAAGAAAGCCTCACGCTTATCCTTCATTGTGTGTTGAGTCTCTTGTGTGTGTGCTCATCCTTCTCATACACCATGTGTGTGTTCAACATGGTGTTTAACAGATTTAATCTCAGGAAAAAGTGTGGATTCATCTCGGGAAAAAGTGTGGATTAAAAGGCAAGAAAAGGTGTGGATTAAAGGAAGGAAGAAGTGTGGATAACACTGCAGCTAATACAGAGTAAATCTCAGGAAATACTACGGATACATCACAGTCAATAAGTGCGGACAGAATAGAGAATTAGGGTTGCCTCTGAATGCGAACAAGTGCAGAAAGGGTAGCACATAAATACGGATAGTTAAGGGCAGTTTGTGGACAGTTAAGGATAACAAGGCACAGTGCAGATATCCCTGAAGTTTAAGGAGCAGACTTAAGAAGATTGGTACAAGAATAAGTTGTTGATATACATTGTTAAAGGTTGTGATTACAAGATAGAATTAGCAGAGGTTGAGACTGTGAACATAAGGAGAAGAGGCAGTAATTGTGAGGAAGGTGATTTACCTTCCTATTGTTCAAGCAAATCAACTACAAGCATATGCAAGGTGACGATCAAGGTCTCCAGTGCTGATGCAGAACTAAGTAATTTGGTGAAGAGGAGATTCAAGGTTAAAGAAGCTGGATCAAGGTCTTGGAAGCTGATCTGAAAATGGAAGTATTTGTAAATGTTGTGCAAAGTATCCATTTCCATTTAATTAAGTGTGCAAAGTATTCTCCATGTCTTGCAAGTTAAACAAAGTGTTTTTGGTAACTGTTTCTGAGTTTATGTGTGAGGGAATGTTAATTAAATTTACTGTTTAACATCAAAAATCAGAAATACACAGCAGATAAATTTCACCATAACATAACACATCAACATGATGAGGCAGTTCACCCCTCTTGGGCTACATCTATCGGGTCCAAGGCTCCCAATGGGCATGTCCTTGCTCTATTAAGTTGCTCAAAATGGTTATACAGTGAGAAGAATGCCTAAACAGGCAAACCAGCTGTGAAATTGAATTCAGAAGACAGAAATAAGCTAAAAATGGCTTTTGTTTCACCGCAAACAGTGAAGTATAGCCCAATACAGCTCCATTTCCTTGATGGCCCTGATGGCTCTTCAAGCTTCCGTGAAGCAAAAGTGGTTGAAGAACACCTCTGCTCGCTCTGCAACCTGTCCCAAACTCTCCAAAATGCTCAAAATAGCCAAAATTGACTAAAATTTCGTCCAAATTGGTCCAATATTGAGGAAGTTATGGCCTAAACAAATTTTTGTCCAATGTCAATTGAAAACCCCACTAAATGTTGGCTAACTACAGTTAACCGCGCTAAAACTGGCCAAAGGCCGAAAATGGCGGAATCCGCTCCATATATAGCGGAAATTGTTAGGCTGGCATTAAATTTTAAGTGGGGCGATCACATGTGACAACCGCCACACCCTCCATTTAATCTGCCACATAAACCGTTACTCAAACGGTCGCATTAAATGTTTAAGTGAACACATGGAGGTGGCACTAACCGAAACCTTGACCGCCAGTGTGTAGCCCCCCGGTCTCTGCCATATGGTCGCATGGAGTATGTTGTGTGGGGGCTGGCCCCCATTTGCTGCCGCCCGAATCCACATTAAAACTCAAATATACGTTGACGCTTAACATGGTTAAGATTCATCGGACAGCCCGAATGGTTGGGCGCTTGTGCTAGCGGCGGTGAGGTCCGGGGTTCGAACCTCGCGGACCCATAAAAATTTTATCATACGCCATTCTATCCGACCTAGGGCCACGTGGCAGTCTCCGAGCCTGCGACGTGGCAACTCCTTATTAGTCCGCCCAAATAAAAGTCAACCAACCAACCAACCATAAATTGCCACTTGTCCATCAATGATTCGTCTAGATGGAATATTCCAAGGAACATTCTCGAAATATTCTTTGGAATATTCTTTTTTAATATTTCCAAAGTCAAAAGTCAACTTTGGTCAACTGGATTTTTTTTGAGTTCACTGGAGACTTCAAAACTGCATAACTTTCACATACGATGTCGGATTTGAGTATCGTTTGCGGCGCCAGAATCGCAACGACAAGGCCTTTCCGGTCATTTAGGTTGTAACCAATTCTGAGCACTTCCATTTTTTAGCATTTTTTCAACTTGGACATGATCACTTGATCACACCTCCCAAATGGGAAGCTTTTGAACCCCAAAAGCTCTCTGATTTACAGAAACTGAAGATGAGGAGACTGATTCTCCACTCTTCCAACCTTGAACCACTGAAGTCTTCCTGACTTCATCAAATTGAGTTTCTCATAAAAAGACAAATTCTTCCTTGAATCTGTTGACCGACTGTTGCTAACTTTGACTATGTCATGATGCAAATTTTTTAAACTTGCAAAATAGCAACTGAAAATTGCAAAATACATATTGTTTCTACAATGGTCTAACTTCAAAGGAAACTGAAAATAAGATTCACCTTGCCAACTGTCCTCATGGCGAATTTTTGCCAAATGAGCCATGTACTTGGGTCGAATCCCGACCAAGTTTTCTCGCCATACCAACCTGCCATTCTGAAACCAGCATTGACCCATGCTGAACTTTGTGTCCTCTTTGCTTACATGCTTTTCCTTTTCTTGGATTCTTGCACCACTTTGCACCGACACTTTGTTCTTTGCACCGATTGACACCAAAGGTACTTTCTGCAACATCTTGTCATCTTCCAGAGACAACTTGCTTTCAGGCTTAAACATATCATCATTTATATCAGCAATAACATGAAAAGGATAATGTACAAAATCTTTTTGCTTAACCATCAACAAAGTCAAATTTTGACTTGCATTGACAAGCCTTTTCAATTGCCCTGCGTTGACTAAAGAAGATTCTCGCTTCTTCCGATGTGCTCTCACAATAAACTCCTTACCATCCTTGAACAGTTGATACTTGTTCTCATGGCGATGGAAGATCGCTTTTCTGTCATATAAATACGGACTACCCAACACCACACCTGTAATGTCAAGCGGTACCACATCTAGTTCAACCAAATCAACATAATGCGCTGCTATGGCGAAGCGCAACATGCACTTTCTTGAGGCTTGTAAATTAGCATCCTTGCAAATCCATCCAAATGGATATGGCTTTGGATGTGGAATAGTATCAAGTTTCAGCGTCTTGACTAAGTCTTCTGAGATGAGATTCGCTTGTGACCCACTATCAAATAGTGCGTCTATCTTTGTGTGTTTTCAGATTATCCTCACATGAAACAGCTCTATCCTCCTCTCTTCATTTTGAGCTTCTATGTGACAATTTAAAGTGCTAGAACTGGAATTTGTTTCCTTTACAGTCTCTTTTCCCTTTATGTTCCTTAGTACCATGGCTATGATTTTAGTTTCATCACCTGATTCAAACCCTAAGTCTTGTTCAACAGTTGCAACCGTTTTGCCCTTTTCTTTGGCCTTATCTTTGTTTTTAAAAAAATTTGGTTTCAGCTCCGAATGAAGTTTCAAGCAATGGTCTTCATCGTGGCTTAGTTTGGAACAGTTTTTACAAAAGAACATTCATTTTTCTTTTCTAGAGTTTGCATTTATTTTCCTCCCTTTGCCTTAAATTCACTATCCATATTCCCATCAAAAGATTGTTTCCCTCTAGCCTCTAAATGCGTAGCTTGCACACAAACTTCGTCTAGACTAGTAGGATTGAACATAAGGATAGTATGTATAAGATAATTGTGTAAACCACCTATATATTTCAGCAAAGTATCTTAACTATGCAAATCAATTCCTAACAACAGAGCCCTTCTTCTAAACTCTTGAGTGTAATCTTGAACACTTTGTCCCTTAAGTTGTCTAAAACTTTGCCAATTCATGATAGCCTTTTGTAAATGAGCTAATGGATAAAATTGTTGCTTAATTGCGGAAATAAATTCAGCCCATGTTAAAGTGATCTTACCATGTTATTTAATTTCATCCTTGGTCTTGGCTTCCCACCATACCAATGTTGCTCCTTCCATTCTTAAAGAGGCTAACTGAATCTTGGTGTCGTCTTCATGAAGGTTTTGTATCCTCAAGTAAACTTCCAACTGTCTTATCCAATTGTCAATTTTCTCTGCATTAACTTCACTCATGAAGACAGTAACCTTCAAATTTGACACTGCTTTAAAATGGACTTTTTTACCAATATTTTTAGACTTGAGAGTTTGATCTCCACCAAGGAGGATGACAATGTAGAGGAAGAGGATGAAGATGGGGATGGTGGATCACCATTTTCTCCATGTCCTTTCTTTGACTTGTCATCACTTTTGTTTCCTCCTAAAGAAGCCTCTCCTTCTTTCTGATGTTTATACCCTTCTCCTACAAGCATTTCATTCCTTTCTTGATAGAGTATCCTCACCATCTCCGTCATGTCTAGGAAATCCTTTCAAAACACTCGTTCTTCTTCTTTGGGATCAACGTCTTCAGGAGCTTCTCCTTCTCTTGAATACATGCTTAAGACTTCTTCTGTGGCTCTTGGAGGTAAATTAGAAGGTGGATTTAATGGCCCTCTGGCCCTCCTTGGTTGAGGATTACTTTGTGCTCTAACCAAGTGTCCTTCACCTCTCTTGATTTTAAGCCTAGTAAGCATAAAAACTTGCAAACAATCAACTGTATCTTTGCACAAAACAAATGCAGAGTAAAACTCTAGCTCTTAATACTCAAATCCTGTGCTTCAATACCAACTGATCTGAAAATGGAAGTATTTGAAAATGTTGTGAAAAGTATCCATTTTCATTAAATTAAGTGTACAAAGTATTCTCCGTGTCTTGAAAGTCAAACAAAGTGTTTTTGGTCAATGTTTCTGAGTTTTAGTGTGAGGGAAAGTTAATTAAATTTACTATTTAACATCTTAAATTATAAATACACAGTAGATAAATTACACCATAACATAACACAGTAACATGATGAGGCATTTCACCCCTCCTGGGCTACATCTGTCGGGTCCAAGGCTACCAATGGGCATGTCCTTACTCTATTAAGTTGCTCAAATTGGTTATACAATGAGAAAAATTCTGAAACAGGAAAAACCAGCTGTGAAATTGAATTCATAAGACAGAAATAAGCTAAAAATGGCTTTTGTTTCACCTCAAACAGTGAAGTATAGCCCAATACAGCTCCATTTCCTTGATGGCCCTGATGGCTCTTCAAGCTTCCCTGAAGCAAAAGTGGCTGAAGAACACCTCTGTTCGCTCTGCAACCTGTCCAAAACTCTCCAGAATGCTCAGAATAGCCAAAATTGACTAAAATTTCGCCCAAATTGGTCCAATATTGAGGAAGTTATGGCCTAAACAAATTTCTGCCCAATGTCACTTGAAAACCCCACTAAATGTGGGCTAACTGCAGTTAACCGCGCTAAAACTGGCCAAAGGCCGAAAATGGCGGACTCCGCTCCATATATGGCGGAAATTGTTAGGCTAGCATTAAATTTTAAGTGGGGCGATCACATGTGACCACTTCCACACACTCCGTTTAATCCGCCACATAAACCGTTACTCAAACGGTTGCATTAAACATTCAAGTGAACACATGGAGGTGGCACTAACCAAAACCTTGACCGCCGGTGTGTAGCCCCCCGATCTACACCATATGGTCGCATGGAGTATGGTGTGTGGGGGTTGGCCCCCATTTGTCGTCACCCGAATCCACATTAAAACTCAAATATACGTTGATGCCTAACATGGTTAAGATCCATCGGACAGCCCGAATGGTTGGGCGCTTGTGCTAGCGGCGGTGAGGTCCGGGGTTCGAACCTCGTGGACCCATAAAAATTTTATCATACGCCATTCTATCCGACCTGGGGCCACGTGGCAGCCTTCGGGCCTGCCACGTGGCAGCTCTTGATTGGTCCGCCCAAATAAAAGTCAACCAACCAACCAACCGTAAATTGCCACTTGTCCATCAATGATTCGTCCAATTGGAATATTCTAGGGAATATTCTCGGAATATTCTTTTTTTAATATTTCCAAAGTCAAAAGTCAACTTTGGTCAAGTGGATTTTTTTTGAGTTCACTGGAGACTTCAAACCTACATAACTTTCACATACGACGTCAGAATTGAGTGTCGTTCGCGACGCCAGAATCGCAGCGACGAGGCCTTTCCGGTCGTTCAGGTTGTAATCAATTCTGAGCATTTCCATTTTTGAACATTTTTTCAACTTGGACATGATCACCTGATCAGAAGCACATCTAGGTCAAGGGTCTAAGTCTGGGTCATGGTACTTGTCATTTGAAGATCTATAAGAAGAATTCTTTGCGAGTTTTCCTCTTCAAGAGGGAGAGGTTTTTCCCTGGCTCTAGGAGCCTAACTTGTGTCTTGTGAATTTTGATAATTGACTTGATGAAAGATTAACTAAACTAAAAGAAGAAGAAGACATAAGTATCACAAGTAAGGTCACAAGTAATTATCAAGAAGAGAATTTGTATTAATCTCCAGCCATCCAAATTCTCAACACCTTTCACGGGATAGGTGGCATTATCTCCAAGGATAATTTCAAGATTAGTATCCTTCTCAACCAAATCAGAAAGGGTTTCTTTATAACCAGTGAGGTGCCTTGAAGCACCACTATCAATTAACCAGACATCCAGGGTGTCGGGTGGAGATATAGCAGAGAGGGCAGACACAAGAATAAAATCATTTCTCTTATTATCAACAACATTAGACTCATCGTGCCTGGAATTTCTTGACCTCTTGAAAGATTTCCCATTTCCATTACAATCAGAGGGAGCCTTCCTTTTTCCTTGGAACCTGTTGTTCCTGCCATTCCTTCTCAAGTTGTTGTTATCATCATCCCTGGGAGAGTCCGTTCTATTAGGGCACTCTCTTGCATAGTGATGAGACTTGTTACAAGTGAAACATCTTCCCTTCCTTCCTTTGGGCCCCGCTCTACCATGGTTTTGATTTCCCGGGCCACCATGGTTCTTCTTATTTGCATGAGTGGCAAAGGCAGTAGGGTCAATTCCATTGCCATTAGAGGCATACTCCATCATTCTTGTTTCCTCTTGAGTGCATCTCGTCAATATTTCAACAAAATCAGGAATCACATTATTATTGAGAATAGTGGTATTGAACACATGCCAATCACGGGAGAGACCTCCAAGTGCAATAAGAACCATCTCTCGATTAGATATTGCTTCCCCAATAGCTAGGAGGTTATTCCTGATTTCAGTGAGCCTCGTAAAATAGGATTGAATAGATTCATCCTTACCCTTCTTGATATTCTTCAATAGATTCTTGAAGAAAAGGATTTGATAAGCATTGCTAGCCCTAAACATGCTCACCAGCTTATCATACATCTCCTTAGATGTCTTCAGCTCATAAATGTAAGCAACCAAGTGCTTATGAATAGAATCCCAGATATCATCTTTGCTTTGATTTCCCCTTTCTATACTTTGTCTTCGTGGTAGCAGCTGCGTTTGATGGAGGCTCTTGAATATTCCCATGTACATAGTCCATAACATCTTGATCTTCTAGCACCAAATCCAAGGACATCTTCCATGCATGATAATCAGACTTATCAATCAATTTATCATCAGCCTTGAAATCCTTGTAGGTTGAGGAGGCCATTTGTCCTTGATAGGATTTCTTCCTTCAGAGATAGCTTCTAACACTAGCTTGGACTCTTGGACTTTGTCTTCACCTCAGCTCTTATAACATGTTAAATTTAGATAACCATGGTGTTCTATGCTTGATGCACTTTTACTTCAATCTTTCTTAGGCCCAATACAAAATAGCAATCACATAAACTTGAAAGTAAAATGCTGATAGAACACGATAATAGATCAATAGAAGACAAGCCAAATATAGATTAGATTTACTATTCCTTTTGTCCAGCAAAGATATGAGATATTGTGGCGTTACGGTGGTCAGCAGGATGCTTCAACCAGCAAAGTCTTTCTCGGTCAGCCAGCACTTTCATGTGTCACACCCACAGCCCTCAAAGACAACTCATCACAAGTCAACGCAAGTCAAACCAGGGATATCGCAGAAAAAGTCAACACAGGCAGCTTCAGAAAAGTCAACGCAACAAACTAGGGCTTCGGTCAAACAGCCCGAAATTCCTCGATTTTAGTGCCCAGCTATATGGCCTCCTAAAATCGAAATTTCTGCAGAAGATTGAGGTCAAACAACCAAGGGTTGACCACGGTCAACGCTAGTCAATGCTGCAGCAGAAAAGCCCTAAACAGATCAACACAGAAAACAACAGCTTCGCTCCACACGTGTGAGAAGAAAAGGGCCTCCAAAGGCTATCGAACCAATCATATCACAAAGAGAGAATGTGTGATGAGATGATGAGAAAATGACCTTCGGGTCTCTCCAAATTATATTCATCAATGAGGGTGAGTGACACATCTCTTAGGCATGTGGGATAAATCTTGCCGACCTTGCACATGTGGAAAATAAATTCAAAATCAATGTTTTGCTCATTCGATCAAAATGATCTTTAGATCAATCTTGCATCTCTCCGAAAGAGGAATCCAACAAAAATATGACAATCGTCATATGAGCGGTGCAACATGGAGTTTGGACCTAGTTGCCCAAAAATTAATAGGGACTTCATCAGCATGGTAGGTTGGTTAGTAGGAGGATATCAGTAGGAGCTCATGCGAGAGAGACTTCATCCCCACAGGGATTGGGTTGTATCTTCAGGAGTTTACTCTTGGTGTGCATGGGGTGGACTACTTGGTAGGGCAGCTTCATGGAGAGTTGGACAAATTCCTACATTTGGGCTTAATTTAGCAGTATCAAGACTGTGGGGCGTTTTCTAGCCAAATTAGGCAATTTGCACTTGTTGGGGTTCACCGGGGGTCGATGGATTCAGCCCAAACCCTTTCTGGGTTTTTGGGCAATATTCGAGCTTCAAATCCTCATTCTTATAGCAGGGAGAATTACTAGTTAGTTGGGGAATTTGCATCACTTTGTGGTTTCAACTTTGGCTTGGATATAGGCCAAAGTTTTTCTGGGTATTTTCAGGTTTGGCGAGAGGATCTCGTGGCTGCAATTTCAGAGCATTCCAAGCATTATTTTGAGCAAAACTTCTAGTTCCATTGGGCAGTGTGCATTATCAGTTTGGAGCCATTTCAGAAGTTGGGTCAATGATATTTCACATGGGGTTTGCATAGATTGCATAGCAAGCCCAGGTTCCATTGTTCTTACTCATTATGTACTCAGATTCCCATTGATTAATAAAATGGCTCAACTATTCTGCTTATTTCCTATGGTGTTCTGATTTGGATGCTTGAACTTTGATTTGGGTGCTTGAACTATGATTCCTATAGGAAGATGTCATGGTGAAAGATCATCACTAAGGTAACTTTTGATTTAAAAGTTCTTATGTATATGTTTATATGGATGAGTTTATGCAAGGTTGCCAATCATGTGGAAGGATGTAAGATCCTTGTGAGATGGTTCAAAGGAAAGCAGCATGGCATAAAGGTGGACCAGATGTGAAAGACTGATGAATCAATTTCTGATAGTTGACATGACTCCTGGATGAAAGTGATGGGTGATTTGTGCCCTATGAAGCCAAAAGTTGAAGATTCCTTAATATCAAAATCCATGACATCGAGGGGAGGAATTCTTCATGAGCAGTTGGGTGTCTCACCATTGTTGTTGCAGGTCCCTGGTTGAGAGGGATCCTGGAGGTAGGTTTCTTACTTGGAATAAACTTGAAGTATGTTCTTCCTAAGTTAAGAGGGAGTGACATATATGATTCTCTAATTCATGTGTCATGCACTAGACCAGGGCTAATAGCCGTAAGTCTTAGTGAAGGCCATGAGGAGAGAATGGATAGACACATCATTCTGGTCTTCACCTGGGAAGACAAAATGGAGGATTAGGTAATCGTCTGGCATCCGATACTCTTTGAGAATGAGATAGGACATTCAAGATAAGAGTAGTTAGGGACCGATATTCTTTGAGGGTTGGCTACCCAAGAGAAGAATAGTCCAAGAAGGTCATGCTCTGGGAACACCTGGGCTGAGTATGTACCTTAGAGAGACAATGACTATGATGTCTATAATTCATGTGTCTCGCCAACATTGTAGCCCATTGTCTCGTTGAGAGATGTGGTTGTTAGTCAAGGCCTTGCACTAGGACAATGTTGGTTGATATGATGCTATACAGATGTGATTACCAATCCAATTCTTCTTATGAGATTCTTCAGATTGAAAGTGACCATGTACCATTATGAATACCTCCCTAATTAAGAGGGAGTGTGGGAAAGTGTAACTAGGATCGGTCTTCATATTGACTATGTAATTATGTATTTATGCAATGAAGACAAAGATAATAAAATTTATTTTTGGTATGCTTGCTTCATGGGTTTCATGAGCAAGGTTTTATTATAGGTCAAAAGACTTCTTCTTGATGTCTTTTAGGGATTTGTCTTCTGGTCATAAATATACTAATTAAAGAGTCATGTTTATGAAAAATCAAAGTATCAATTGTATGCCTCAATACCTTGTCACATAAGCCTTGAAGTCATGGCTCAGAAAGTGACTCAAGACGGCCTTCATCACACTAGAAGATACACTCTAAAAGTCGGCCTATAACCCTTGTTCAAGTCGGCATCACATCTCAAGCACAGGTAGGCTTATTTACATACTGGATCAACTATTTAAAGGAACCTGCGGATTTCAGTTTGACATGAAATTTCAGTCAAGTTCTGTAATTTAGTGCGAATTTCAGGACAAAATAAGTGCAAATTTCAGGACAGAATAAATTTGGATTTCAGGATTGTAATAAGTGCAAGTTTAGGACTATGGTCCTATACATATAAAAAAAGACAAAATCTCAAACCTCTGTGATTTTCGATCAAGGTGAAAATTGCAGTAAACTCAGGAACAGTTCTATGATTAATGTGAAGTGAAGGACAAAGATACTAGTGCGGAATTAGAAGAGGAGCAGCAAAGTATTCAAGGGTGATTCGTATCTGCAATAAGTGCGAGAAACAGGTAAGGTTTCAATGTGAAGAAAGGGTTGTGTTGAGTAAGAAGAAGGGACTGTGTTAGTGCGAAATTGTTGGACTAGTTCAAAGTATAATAAGTATGATCAGCCAGCAATATTAAGTGAAGGTGCAAGGTGTGCACAGTACAAGTCTTCTACAAGGTGATGATATCACAAGTAAGGATCACATACAGTCGCAGAAGGAAGAATACAAGTAGAGACCAAGCTCTCTAGTCTTGGTGCAAGACGGTATAGAACGGTGCAAAAAAGAAGGGTCAGCTCAAGGAGTCAATGAATAAGCGGTGATAAGGTCTTGGAGGCATACAAGGGTCAAGGGTTTGTGTCATGGTCATGGTACTTGTCAACTAAAAGTCTATAAGAAGAATTTCTCATGGGTTTTTCCTCTCCAAGAGGGAGAGGTTTTGGCCCTAGCTTGCAGAGCCTAAATTTGTGTCTCTTGTGTTTTTGGTAATTGACTTGATGAAAGACATAGTAAGCTAAGAAAAGAAGACATAAGTAAAAGAAGTAAGCTCACAAGTAATTATCAAGAAGAGAATTTGAATTAATCACTGCCCTCCAAATTCTCAACAATTCTCAGGGAAATAAGCCACAAGTTTGGATCTCTCTGAGGTTTTGGACTGCAATTAAGGGCGATTAATTATTATTAGAAGGCATTTCAAGTGTTGGGAAGTGAATTTGTCCAAACCCTACTAATTTTATGTAATTAATGGTAATGTTAAATTCTTAAAGTAATTTACTTAAATTTTTAACATCACCATTAATGGTTTCAGGATCTTTGGGAGTAGTTCCAACTTCCAGCCTCATTGGATTTCATATGGAAAAAGTAGAATTTTAGAACCCACTCAAAATCTGGCAAACTTAATAGTTTTGAACATTTTAGGATTTGGGGGTTTGCAACATTGCCATTTGATTTTGTCATGTATGACGTTATGGAACTAGCACTTAATCAAGAGCACCAAGAGCTCCATATACCTCGATGTTGGTAGTGATATTGATTATTGATCTCCTCTATCATGAAGTTCATAAAAACATACTATCATTCAAACAAAATATTAATTTGGCACCTTAAGCTTTTGCTATCATATTTTAATGCTTAGAGGGTGATGTTGATGATGAGGATCCCAATATAGGCAATGAATTTAATGATATGTAGTACTAGTTATTATTCAAGCATGGAATTGCTCTCCTCTCGAGGTTGATGCACTTCGAACATTTGGTTGATGGCTCTATGTGTGGAGCGGAATCTTTTGAGTTTTGATTTTTGCCTTACTTATCGCTCTGCTTTTCCATTGTCTGGCTTTTGAGTCGAGCCTTTTGTATTTCTTTTGATGGTTTATCCTTTATGGCTTTCTTCACATTGACTATAGTTTTTTGTCGTTGGCTCTCTGGGGTATGTCCCTTTGGACAATGTTGGTCCATCAATTTTATCTACTTTGTGTAATTTTGATAAATTTTTGAAAAATTTTGGTACCTGGGGGCCCTTTGTGCCTTTTCTATCCGTGGTCATATTTTTGTAATGGCGGGGGATGTAGTTGGGCTCATAGATCGCAGAAACGAGATTGTGTAACTCTTCTTTAATATTATTAATGAAGGATGGTTGTTTTTTCTCTTTTGAAAAAAAAAATGTAGTACTAGCTATTTGTTATCATAGTTATTAAAACCGGAACTGGTGACCGGACCGGTGGACCTAATGAACCAGGTTTCGAACCGGAACCAATCTAACCGGTAGCGGTCAGATCTCAATGAACCGGTTTTAAAAAAAATACATTAAATAATTATTTTTTAATAAAAAAATCTATTTTTAAGATTTGCAACCATGATTCCAAGCCAATAGAGACAAAATATGCAAAGTTTGCTCATTTATATACCATGCAAAGGTGAATATATCAAAATGGCACCGAGTGCAATACATATCATCGAAAAATACATAAGCAATGAGGCTCCAAATGACCCATAAAGTCCAAAAACAATGCTACAAGCTATGAGCATTGAGGTCATTGGCCTACATAGTATAGTGACAATCTACTACAAATCTACATATATGATATTACTAAATTCTAATTAATGATCAACATTATCACTTGAAAGTTGAAACTTCTAATCATGATCAAAGTTCAAACTCAGTTGGTTGAACTTGAGTCTCCCGACTCTCGACTGCCAAACTTTGCAACTGCTCTAGTCACAAACTTCTCTATTGGTTCAGTGACTTGAGTTTCAAACTTCTGAAGGTATTCTGCCCTAATATGCCCTATTACTTCATTTGGTGCTCCACATGGCTTTACATGGCCTCCTATCCCAGCCAAGTGTTGCTGGAACCTGTAAATACCCCCTCTTGCAATAGATTTTTGGCAATATTTGCAAATCATTTTGCCATCAATCATATCACAATGAGCCCGTGCAGTATCCTTGCCTTTTGGAGGCATGATGGCTACTACTTAGTTCAAACTTTATGTTGTTCCACTACTCCAGCAAAAACTCAACTCTCCAAGCTCTCAATCAAACTCACAAAAGCTCAAAATGAGATGTGTGAGACAAATGAGAGGGTACCCCTGCCTTTAAAGGATTGGGGAGGGTGTTTTTGGAGGGCAAAAACCCCCCTTTTCCCTCCAAAACCACACATTACTGGCCAAATCAACCTCTGTAGGTCCTTTTTGTGGCTGTGGCAGCTAACTGCCGGTTTATTGATAAACCGGCCGGTTTATCAATAAACCGGCCGGTTAGACCGATTTGACCGGAAAAAAGGAGAAATGGGGTGCCTGACCGGGTTTTTTGACCGGTTTGGACCGACTAGGCTCCTGACCGGCCGGTTTGACCGGTTACCGGTTCAAACCGGCCATTTTTTAATACTATGTTTGTTATAGCATGATTTTTTTGGACTCTATAAGCCATTTAGAGCCTCTTTCTTGATGTATTTTTGGTTCAGAGATGGATTGCACTAGGTGTTATTTTGGTTATATGCACTAGGTGTATGATTGAATTTGTATCATCATCATGTAAAATTGTCAATGTTTTAGTTTCTAAAATCTAAAAAGATTTGAATCTGTCTATATTTCATTTTTGTATGTGTGATAATTCACTAATTTGTTGTAGCATGTGTTTCCTCCTATGAGGTCACAAGTTCAAAACCAAAGGGGAGTAGAATATGTATGTCATTGTAGACTTTAGCAGTCAAATCATTCTAGAGGAGAGTTCCTTGTCCCATAAACAAAGGGGTCTCATACACCAATTTGGTGTCTAGCTTGGATGTGACCTTAAAATTGGATTATCTATATATAACTTGTCCTTTGTGTCTTGTTTACGAGGCCATCATGTCTCGTGTCAGACACTCATCTTTCCATGTCCCATGTTATCATGTCATGCAACTTGGACTTCTAGTAGTGGTGATGAGTTTGATGAGTGATCATGTCAGTCAGTGGTTTGTAGTAGGCTAGTGGCCTAGTAGCTTGTAGCGTGGTTTTTGGAGGTCATTTAGAGTCTCATTGATTATGTATTTTGTTGTTGACATGTATTTCATTCGGTGCCATTTTGATATATTCACCCTTACATGGTATATAGACGAGCAAACTTTGCTTATTTTGTCTCTAATAATTTGGAATCTTAAAAATAATCTTTTCATTAAGAATTTATATAATTTATGTATTTTTTTTTAATCAATTCATTGAATCTGATTCGATCCAGTTCCGGTTGGAAATCTAGATTTATAGGTAGCCAGTTCAAAGACCAGTTCCAGTTTTTAAAACTATGGTATACAAAGCAAGTTCAGATCCTGAGCATATTTTAAATAAAATAACTTCTCCAACTGGCATACTCTTTGAGGAGATTTGGGAAAATCGAAGAAAGAGCAAGAATTATATTCACTTCTACTCTAATTTTGTAATTTTTGTGAAAGGTGGTCAAAAACAAGTAGACATATACATTACAAATTCCCTAGTAGATACATGGTTTAGCTGATATGTTGATAAATGATTAGCTGAAATTTCAATAAATGATTCCAGGAAAACATTATAAAATTATATTTAAAAACTGATAATGATGCATTTTCGCTAGCAATGGTCTTATTACCTGTGGAAACTATAGATAAGATCTTTTAGTTCCATGTCAGCAGGTGTTCAAATCTTCTTCATTGAGCACACTATTCTACACTAACAGTTTTACTAGGGCTGCCATCCACAAATGTTTCTCTCAAAATTTTCCAAAAAATAATACATAAATAAGATCTACATTACATTTGCCATCATTAAAGATCAAATAAAATAAATATATTTGGTCAAACACATTAAATTGAGAACCTTTGAAAGTGGGTAATATGGTGCATCAGGAAATGAAATGAGCCAATAAATCAAAATTTACACCTTGAAGATTAACAAAAATATTAACGAGATGCAGTGCAAAGTCACTTCAATTGTTGTCCCGGTTAAATTGCTACATATATATATATATATGATTTAACTAATTAGTTCCAACATAGAAAACTACTTCGCAGCATGTAGCATGAAACACAAGACAAGCAGAGAAGTGGCAATAAAGAGAATTAATTTCAGAGAATATGGAATAAAAATACACAGACGGAGCTTGCCTGTTTCTTCAAGCTGCCACATCGGCAAGACTTCATAGTAACAATGCGGCAAGTTTCAACACAAGGACCTGAATGACACCGCTCCGGACATCTGTGCAGAGAGCACAACAGCATCTTCTCGCACGTTGAGCCACAAGTCGGCACCGCAGCATCACAAGACAACCCATTATACTCAACTTTCCCACAAGGACAAGTTCTTCTGCCCTGCAATGCACACTCACCACAAGGACCTGAGTGGCATCCCTTCATGCACTTGTGTTTTCTGCAACTGAGCTCCCGCTCGCAGGGATTTACACACCGAAATTCAGATTGTGAACATAAGAATTCTTTCTCCACCTTCCCACAGAGGCAACTATAAATTCCAGTCTTCTGACATGGGGGGCAAGGACCATCATGGCACTTTTCTTTGCACCGATGCAATCCACAAGCAAGGGGTCTAGAACATGACCTGTTGCAGGAAAAATCCTTACTCCCACATCTCCGGACATCCGACACAGCCCCACAAAAACACCTCGACTTTACAAGCTTGGGACATGGTGGGCATGGACCTGGATGGCAAAGCAACACACATTCATGCCCGCAGTTCCTCTGTAAGGGCTTCCCACAGATCTCCCCGCAGGTATGTGGAGTGATCCATGGGTCGTTAGGCGGATCCTGTAATTTCCCACAAAAGCACTTGTATTGCCTAGGAATTTGGGACTGGGGGTAATCAACTCTACATTTAGGGCAATGCCATGATGAATTTTCTAAGGCTGCGGCGGCAGCTAAGGGAAATTGGTCTCTGGATAATCGAGCCATAGATCTCTCTGCAGCTGAATTGGATGCCTGTCTTGCCCATTCCTGAATGCAAATCATATGAAAAATTGCATGACAGCCCACCTTGCAGTCCCAAATTGGGTCTATAGATCTCACCTTTTCTAGGCATATTAGGCATGATATGGCTCCAATCTTGGATGCAGCCAACAGGTTTTTTATCTTGGATAGGCTCACATCAGCACTGGATTTTCCGTGGATGGAAAGATATTCATTGAATATACTCTCCTCCAGTGTCTGATCATTTCCTTTGGGATCTTCTTCAAGGCTTGTGTCAGAGTCATATTCATGTGTGGGGATTTGTGGATCAATGGTGGGTTGATTGATTCGCGATTTTGTTAATGAATTCGTAGACCATGCCATTGGAGTTGTCGATCTGGTTGTTTCCATGGATTTTAAGCATTCAAAAATTCATCGTCTTTGTTGACAGTGCCCAAAACGGGCATTAGTTGCTTACTGAATAGTCGTCCTTCATACCCTGTACCTGTAAATGCCTCTAAATTACTCTTGGTTTGCAGTCCATGACGTCGAAGACCTTGATCTCGTGGATTTTGAGCTTACAGAATCCAAACAAGAAGTCCAAATGGGCTAGCCCGCCCGACACCACTGCTCCTCCTATTTATATTTTTATAGTACATTTATAGTATATAGTTATATTATTGGGTATATATATATATATTTTTAAGGTGTAATCGAAATAGTCTTTTTCATTGATTCGGGTCAAGAATTTGATATTGATTTTATGTTAGTTTAAAATAGTTTTAAATGTATATAGTGGGTACTTAGAAAAATTAGTGGGAATTCTAATACAACTTAAAACTCAAGTTTTTAAAAAAATTTAATGGATTTTGGTTTAAATTAATAAAAAAAATTATGAAAAAAAGATTATTTTAGTGTGTAAGTGACTTTGTTTTTTTAATAATATTTATAAACTTATTTAAATTTTGAGAAAAAAATATATCTTTAAGAGGCATAGTCTAATTTATAGACGAAATAGTCTTTTTCATTAGAATTTGGAGATACAATTTCAAGCAAGAATTTACACTCAAGTTTTAAAAATCTCTGCTCAATTTTGGTGAAAATTAAGTAGAAAAAATGTCGTGAAAAATTGTTATTTTCTCTATAAGTTAGACTATCCTTTTTAAAATAGTAGGAAAACTTACTATAGTTAAATTGTTATTATAATTTTCCCCCATGAGGGTGAGGAACTAGGCGCACGAGGCACCACGTGGGCAATGAAAGTTAACACTTGGCTACTAGGTCGAGGACTGACCTCCTCGTCCTCTCACATAAACCTGCATACGGGAGGAAGTAATGTAATCCATGTGAAATCTTTCACTGCCTCGACTAGAGTGGGAGGCAAAGATCAACGGCAGAGTATAGCAGACGACAAGTGTATTTGGGCTTCGTTTCATCTCATTACATGTTATCGATATTTAGTACGCCGGAGCAGGAAGAGTCGATGGTTTATTGTGTGGGAAAGGTGGCGACCATGGCAGTGGCATTCCCTCCCTATATTTTGGGTTTGTAAATTGGTAACTTCTTCAGGGAGTGGCATTCAATGTCTCTTTGCAAGTGTGGAACATGTTGTCTAGAGGTACCGACAATTAGAGGTTTTCGTGTGTATTGGAGTTTGCTTCTTTGCGTTATTGGTCCTATGTGAGTCGAAGCGGGCAGCGCCTAAGACCTCGTGCTTGGGAATGGTGGCGATTATGTTGGTGGTGCTCCCTCCCTGGCTTCTGGGCCTGTAATTGGGCTACCTTGTTCCTTGGTGTGTGGCATTCTGTGTTTTTGTGGGTGAACAGACTGTGGTTCTTGGAGGTTGAGGTCTTTTCTTGGTTTTGGTATGTTTGGGATGATTCTTCTTAGTGTGTGTTGGGAAAATGGGTGTTTCCCTTATACCTCTCGCTTCCAAACTATCCGAATTTTAGGCGGTTTCTGTGTCTAGGGCCATGGAGGAAAGGATTTCGGGAGGGTGGACTACTAGTAGTCGTTCAACGCATAAATGAGGGGGGTGGAGTGAGTGCATAGACCCATCCTGATGGCTAGAATTTGAGGATCTGGGCCGAGGGGACTGGGAGGCTCAATTGCAGACAACGATAATGGAAGTAGAGACTTCAGGGACTCCTCGGGGTGGCATGACCATAGGGTGCTCGGGGCAAGAGATGTTAGGTGTACGCGGTGGTCATGGTCATGGTAGCTCAGTGAATGGATGTGGGGGTCGTGCGCAACAACCTCAGTAGCGGGGCGGGGCGAGGAGATGTGGCAGCACGGGCCGACGAGGGAATGCAGAGCATGTGGTGCATGGTTCAAGGGCAATTCATCAATGTTGTCTGGAGAACTGCAAGGAACTGATCCAATCCTTGTTGGAGCGGTTAGAAACAGCAGACTGGATTCGCTGAAAGGAACATGTTGAATTCATAGCTACTCTGAACAAAATGCACTACTTTCAATTACCATGTCCAAGAATGAGTTGTGGTGGTCTGGCGAGGACAAAACCTGTTAACTAAGAAGGTGGAGAAGTTGGAATCTTGGATGGCGCACTTTGAAGAGCATGTTCAATGCTCTTTTCGCCCTCCACTTCCTCTTGGAACAACCCCAAACAACCCATCCTCAAGTACATCAGATGATTAGCATGGTTACAGGTGTTCTCTTTGTGTTATGTGGTTTTTGGTGTCTTCGGCCTTCTGGGTTATGGACGATGTCTTTAGTTTCCTTTTTCTTTTTTGTCACATGTGGCATGCGGTAGTCAAAAAACTTGGTCGGGGTGAGACTACTTGCGTTTTTCTTACGATGTACTTATTTTTTAAAGAATGAATAGATCGTTGACTTACAAAACAAAACAAAAATATTATAATTAAGTTGTTATTAGTTCACGGGGTCTTGGATAGACGGTGATCGAGCACGTTGTTAAGGCACTCCTTGATGTGAAGTCACCGATTCAATTCTCTACCCCAATCAAAGTAATGTATTTAGACATGATGATGAAGATATAATCCTATCCAAACTTAAAAAAATTAAAATTAAAATAAAATAAAATAAATAAATAAATAAAAATAGTTATTAATAATAGAAATAAAATATGAATTTTAGGGATTAACTTAATTGGTAAAATCTTTTTTTAAACACATCTTTACTATTAACAAATTACCGACTCAATCCTCTCAAAATTTTCAAAATGATGAGTCAAATTCTATGGTCACTGATCTTTGAAGTTCATAAACCACATCACATTGTGAGGTTGACAAAATCCATAAACCACGTAAAAAAATATAAAGATGAAATATAAATTGACTTGTTTACGTAAAATAAATAATGTTATTTGAAATAATTTGATAAAGTGACTTGTTTATTTAAAATAAATAATGTTATTTGAAATAATTTGAAAATGTTTTCGAATGGAGTAGGGCTTCTCATTATCTTCATATGGGTTGACATCTTCATTTAACGAAAAATATTATATTATTCGGGATAATTTTGATATTGGTTTGTAAGGGGTCGGGTTTTTTCATTGCTCTTTTCTTTATAGAAAATATATTTTTTATTAGTGATTTTCATGATGTGTAGGATTATTTTATTATCTAAAAATTTATAATTTCTAAATATCTAAATATATTTTTTATTAGTGATTTTCATGATGTGTAGGATTAATTTATTATTTAAAAATTTATAATTTCAAAATATCTAATTCATATTTAATGTATATTATATAAATATTTAAGTCTTTTTAATCTCCTTTAAATTATTATAAATTTCAAATTTTGATCATCTTACAAAATAAAATCTTTAAAATTTAATTTCAATAACAAAATTCTATTAAAAACACACTTTTAATTAAAAAACAAAAATAATATTTATAAAATATATAAATATTAATTATATCAAATATAAATATTTTGTTACATTGGAAAAAATTGTAACTGTTTATTAGGAATTTGGCTTCTGTGATCCATAAATTGTATATAAAAAATTTTGGTGGTAATCACATCAAAGAATAAATTGCCAACGCGTTTCGAACCAGCCAGTGTGATTCATCATCAGGACAAGATGATTAAATTTTATTAACTATGAAAATTACATTATGTTTGTGCCATAAGATAACATTCAAAACAGACCAGCCAAAAATATTGTGCCAACCCTAACTGTATAGAGCATCACTGCAAAAAACATTGTCCAGTTATTGTCCATCAAGAAAAACAAAAGATTGATTGGCATATGAGCTTGGAGCTCTAATCATTTGCAGACCCAGTTTGTCTTAAACAAAACTATATATAAACAGATGTGAGATTGCCAATCCATCAAAAACTAAGTTGTGAACAACAAATAAAGAGATCGTCACTGTAAAATTGTACGAAACCTATTAAACATTTTGAAACCCCTCAGTGAAGGGTTTGTGATCATCAAATACAAATATCAATTATCAATTACCTCAAATATAAATATTAATTAAATTATTTCAATAATATTTAAATATTCATTATATACATATAGACGTTTGAGGTAATAGTAAAGGGAGAAGGTAGATTCTGCCTAGGTCAGGGTTTCGCAGAGGTATTCTCTATGGTCCTTGCAAGTCTTTTTTTCGAGTTTTTTCCGGTGATCAATTCTTTCCCTCTTAAACACATTCATGTTATGATCACCTCGCGACGACATTTTCCTTTGGGCACAATTCCCGATTATTCATTCTGTGTGCTGACGTATTTTTCTAGACTATTTTCCTCGATGGTTTTGACTTGTTTATGCACTGGTTTTGATTTATTTATATCAAAAACTTGTTTAGGGTACTTCTCCAAGTTACGAGTGTTTTTCTCATTTATCTCAAGCGCATTTATCATCTATGTGAAGGATTGTGTTTTGGTTGTCGAATTTAATGTCTATGGTAATGCACAATCTGATGGCTTATTCCATCATGAATCGTTAGATTATGAGCCCAATACCCCATATTCCAAACCTATCTTTGTAACCTGCGATGAATTGGTTGTTGCTTGAATGCTTCGTTGGATCTGCCATGCGTTGATATTTCCAATCTAGCAACGTCTTATTCTGACAAAGAGGTTTCTGAAGGTGGTAACTTTCTCGATGCTTTACCATCAATAGAGCCATCCATTCATACTCCTAAGACTAAGATCCCTAGTTGATGCTCCGTTTTTCAATCCTTCCCAAAACATCAATTGAAATATTGCAAGGAGAAAGTCAAGATGGTGGTAGGCGAGGATATACCACTATCTGATATCCCCTTGTTGTAGGAGTGTGCACTAGTGGGGAGATTTGCAAGAAAGGTGGTTCACCCCTCATTTATGGATTGTGGGATAATTGGAGGCCTTTTATAGGAAACACGCCCCAATTCCATGTGTTGGAGCATGGATGGTTTTGTCTTATACTCTCATCTAGTGCAGAGGTGGAGAAAATCCTTTCGAAATATTGGAATTGGGGTCCCTCAGGGCTCACTCTTTAGCAATGCCATATCGATTTTGATGTTGTCTATCATCCTATGCAGACCCAAAAGGCATGGGCTCTCTTTCCTATACTTGCATTGATATTCTGGAATAGTGAAATTCTAAAGGAGATAGGTGGCCAGATCAGACGTTATGTGGAATTCAAGGAAGATTGTTTCACCAAAATTGACCGTAGAGTAGTGTGGTTATAGGTTGAAGTAAATCTTAAATGTGGTCTTCTAGAAGACATTGATCCATGCTATCAAGGTCACACTTGGGTCCAAAACATTGACTACTGGAGACTACCTTTCAAGTGTTTTTCTTGTCACAAGGATGGTCACTTAGTCAACTCTTGTGAATTCAATTATCAAAATACAAAACTTCCAATGAAATAGTGGATTCAAAATTAGTTTTATCTTAGGCACAAAACCCTCCAAAGTTATCCATTGCACCAAAGGTGGAGTCCTCACTCATAGAAAGATCAACAGAAATCTCGGTCTAACAGGCTAAATATTTGGGTAAATCTTCTCTGAACACCCTTTGCAATACAAAATTTGAAACGAACTATGTGTCGATTCTAAAAAAAAGGAAAAATATGAAAGAATTAAAGATGGATATCACATGACATGTTCTTCATCCCTGCTTGTCCCACCTTAGTCTTCTTCATCTGTTATATATCCTCTACAATCACAATCTCCACCAATTAATTACTCAGATTCTTCAACCTAGTCGTTGAATTATATTAACCGTCATTTAGAGGATTCATGTCTTATCCCTAGGCCTTAGATTCTTCTTTGTACTCCTCTCGGGATAGCAAGAGAACATACCCTTTACATTCTCGCCTTAGGCAGTTAGAAGATGCTCCTTCACATGGAGGTATATCTCTATATTCCCCCTATATTGGCCACATAGGCAAAAAATATAATTTGTCAAAAGAACAAAACAAGGTGCATGAGGACATCAATAGAGGAGGAAAGGCCACCATAGATAGGGCTCTTAAAGCATGAGGCCTCATAGGGGGCCCAATATGAATATCTTATCCCTAAATATAAGGGGGTTCGAGGGCTCCCCCAAAAGATTAGCCCTTAAGTGACTCATCCATAAGAATAAGCCAGATGTCGTCATGATTCAAAAATCTATGTTGCATGGGACAAAAGTTAAAGATATTATATATCCTTGGCTATAATTATGGAGTTTTCTAACAATTAATCCCCAAGACCTATTCAGTGGTCTTATAACTACATGGAACCAAAAATTCATCATCCACTCAACATCTTTTTCTTCTCGATACATTCTCGCTAATATATAATTGAAATATTTATGAAAGTTTCGTCTTCTGAATATCTGTGGGTCATATGTCGACCACCAGCCCTTTTGGGAATATTTGAATAAATCTAGTGTTCTTTGTGGTCATCCTTTTATTATTGGTAGAGATCTGAATTTCACCATTTATCAAAGCGAAGTGTGGGGTGTCAACTCCAGAGAGGATCCCCTAACTTATTACTTTTCGCAATTCATAAACTTGTTAATCCTTGTCGATCTTGGCCTAGTGAAGATTTATCCTTCTTGGCTAAATTCAAGAACTCATAATGATGTTATTGCTAAAATAATATACCATTTTCTAATTTTGGATACTCTCATTTCTTTATGTTATAAAATCAAATATTGGGTGGAGGGCGGTGGACTTTCCAATCATTGTCTTATCCTCTATGAGATGGTTCTTATTGAAATCAAATATTGTATCCCCTTTTGACTTGACTATGTATGGTGTCATGAAGATAGCTACGTTAAGATGATCGAACAATTGTGGATGCCACTTACCCCTATGCATAATGGATCCTGCATGTATCAAATGTGTAATAGACTTGGGCTAAAAGTTCATGTAAGAAAAGTTAATAAAGGAAAAAATAAGACCACGGTTAAGGTACACTTATTCTAAGCTTAATGTTGGGCAAAGATATCCTAGTGGGCATCACTGGATATGTGTTTATGGCTAAGGGAAATTGGCAAAGGCAATGACTAAGGCATTAAAGAGGGAAAAAGTATTTTTGGCACATTTATTTATGAAAATAAAGGAAATTAGGAGAAAGGGAAGGTAAAAGGTCATAGGTTGCATGTGAGGAGGAAATCGAAGGAAAATAATGGAAAATGAAGAAAATAGAAGCCTCATTAATAAAAAGGCTTATGAGGATTAGTTCATGGGATTTTATTTTTATTTTTTTTCAGTTCAGTTTGGGATCTCTCTCATTATTCTCTCTCTCACACACTCTTGGATACTTAGAGTTTTCTTGGAGAAAATCGACATTGAGCCAAGAAATAGGAAAGCAAGCAAAGGAAGGTCAAGTAAAGGAAAGGAAAGAAAATATCAAGAAAGGAAGAGAACGATCTAGAAAATTCATCAGGACTACTTGCAAGTAACATATTGCATGTGTGATTTCCTAGCTAGTTTGGACATGCATGGATTATGCATGTCGGTATTTGGTTCTCTTCTTGTCGGTGGCATGGTTTTGTCGGGTTTTGACAGTGGCTTTAAGCCTTGCCTTTCCTTTTTCCGAATAGCCATGGTGTGTTTGAGCTTTGGAATTATCGGATGGATTTCAGAATCCGGGGAGGAGGTGGTCTAAAGGAAAATTCCCAAGGCCTAGGAATCCCTTGACTGGCTTTGGCGAGATACAAGGTAAAACCTGATGGTGGTGTCTCGGTTTAGTGCCTACTGATCCGGGATTAGATTGTGGTAAATCCTGAGAGACTGGGAGACAGGAAATTCCTCAAGGATAGTGATGGATTTTCGGAGGCATTCCAAGCTCAGTTCGGTTTTGTGATCGGAGCACCGGTTTAGGTGTGATCACAGTATGGTGAGGGTGGAGGTGGTTTAACCTCTGGATTCCTTTGGTTGTTTTTTGACTAGTTTATCCATGAGATCCCACATTCATGCTTGGAATATGGCACGAGGGTGGCTGGATGAAGAGAGATTTAGCTCAGCCATGTTGATGGTTGAGTGGTATGTGGAGGTCCCGAACCTGGCTGGTTATTACCTCTATTTAATAAAAGCTAAGTTCTATTTCTTTTGTACTTATTAATGTGTGGATTTAATGGTTGTTATCTCACTATTATTTCCATGGTTTTATGTTTGTTACAAGCATGGTTATCTTATTGGTTCAATTCATGGTTATTTCATGTATTTACTTGTAAATGTTAAAATAATGGATGAAAGACCTAATTAATGTCATATCTGTTCAAGGAAGAAGGTGGTGATCCTTCTTGTAATGTCTCATAAGAGTTTTCAGTCATTTTATGCTATGCCTTGTATCCTAGACCTGTAGATTTCATTGATGCCAAGTGTTTGACAGAATGTCAGTCTCGGTTGGGGATGGGCAGGCCTAGTCATGGATTAAGTTTTTGGTTCATTGCCATTTTCTTCATGTGTTTGATCAATTATGGATGATACAAGAATTTTTGGGAACTGTCCAAGATTCTTGGCTTAAAAAGTGCCTTAAATCCCACATACACAGGCACAGTTCTGGGTAAAAGAGTCCTTGGACGCACACATGGCTATGTTGTGGGACCATATATAACCTCCCAGATGCACCCTTGCCCATATCAAGGGAGCATTTAGAGGTTTTATTCATTAAAAGTCAGTGGGACACTGGGACAAGTCAGCTTGATGACTGGTATAGCCTTTGGGGGTCTTGTAGTAGGTACAAGGAGTCTGTGTTATGCTTTTCCACGTCGATTCCACTTCCTTAAAGTCACCAAGGAGGTTGAGTATGCTCTTAACTGCCCTCAGCTCATGTTTAACCCGGTTGGTTGGTTACTTAGGTAGATGTGGGGGGAGGTGTACGTTACAGGTGGTATCAGAGCGTGGTTGCACTCTCCTTGGGAAAAGCCTGTTGTTGTCAATATTATTATCGCCATGTACTCATATCGGTTGCGTATGTGTTTCTCGTGCTTGTGGTCTATGTACTTGTTCCATCTGCATGGTGTTTGTCATGGTGGCAGTGATTTCGTCATGGGAGGGTTGATGGTGTTACTGTAATGTGTTGTCATGAGCACATGACTCATTATACATGTCAAATGTACATTGGCATGGTTGTCGTTGTCATGAGCACATGACTCATTATACATGTCAAATGTACATTGGTATGGTTGTCGTTGTCATGCATAAGGTCATGGTGTGTAGTGGGTATGGTCATACATCGATGACCGGACTCTAACTAGAATGATGTTTATGTGTTGGTATACCATGTGTTATAAGTTTGTATTTTGTTATGATTATGTCTATACATGTACGTTGATTGGTTGAGCTTACAGATGAGATATCCTCCTCGAATTATGCTAAGGTACGTTGGTTTATTGTGATTTGGTTAAAGCTGACATTAGATGCCTTACAGGAAGAAATCAAAGATGGCTAGCAAGCTGGTAGACTACAAAGATTCTCCCTATGAATTAGATGAAAAACATGGCGTTGGACACTCTTCTGATTTGGCATATACACTAGGATGTTTGAAGGAAGAGATAAGGAGTCGTAAGGCAGACAATGACATAATCATACAAGAACAGTAAAAATAAGCAGAAGTAAATGTGACAATCCTTCAAAGTTTGTCATATTTGCAGTGATAAGGACCGCTTCGAATCAGTTATGGAAAGGAGGATGGGAATAATGGGGCATATGGTAGTAGGTATCTCGGTGGTTACTGGTCAGATAGAGATGACATTATTATAGATGGAAGGTTCTTGGTTCTCATAGGAATTATGATCGTCATTGTTATCATCCTTACAAGAGGAGTGACAAGGGATATTTGGTGGATGAATTTGTTGAATTTTGCAACAAGAAACAGTGAAATTGGCATCCAAAAACAACATGACAGCACACACACTAGTGTGGGACCACAGGTCATGTAGTGATGGGTCCTAGCGATACATTAGTGTGCAATTAAATTTATTTAATAAATTGGAAATGTGTCTAATTTAATTATCCCTTAAATAATTTGGACAATAAATTGTAATATTATGTCATAAACACTTGTAATAGTTAACTGAGTGTGATAGAATCAGTTAGCTTATGAATTTCAAGTTGAGGGTGGTTGGTAAGGCATGAAAAGTGATTCTACGTATTTTAGAGTTCAAGTTGCAGTTAAGTGCATGAGTTTAATGCATGAGAAATCAGTTAACTCAAATAAGTGAGTTAAAGTCAGTTGAACTAGTTGTAATTGTTTGTTGCACTAGTGAGAGGTCAAGTGAATTCAATCAGATTTAATTCACATGTAGTGATTTGTCAAGTGATTGATGATTTACTATTAATAGTTGCATGCATGTCAGTTCCAGTGGAGACCCAGTTGAGACAAAGGTTAAAGGGAAGTTGACTATCAGTTGTGTTATTATTAGGCTGCCCGCATGCAGTGAGACAACCATTGGATTTCCCAAGAGCATTGCGCAGTTTTGGAAGGTTGATATTCCTAAAGAATAGGGAATGCATTCCACATTAATTGCACAGGTAAGGCAGGATGATAAGAGGCAGAAAATTGGCTAAGTGTTGGTCGATTTTGTCCGGGTGTGAGACAGTTGTGAGAGCGCAGGAGACTCTTGTGATAAGAGTGCATTGTAATTGTTTCATGATTCCATGGTGAATATAAAATAGAAGATAGAGGGGTCTTGAGCAGCAAGCTTTCCCCAGAAAAATATCTGTGTTGTGGTTTGATTTGCTTCTTTCTTTACTTGTTGTGATTGGCAATCGCGTTTATTTTCCGCAATTGATTTGTGGAAGGATTCAGTATCTTTCTTTAGTACATTTCTTGGTCGGATTGAATATATTGATATACATATGTTTTTATAATTTCTACAGAGTTTAAGAAATAAAATCCACCTACATTTGACAGAGAGATGAATAAATCACAGGATGTAGAGGCATGGTTTCTTGGTACGAGGAATTCTTTAGGTTGCATGACTATTCAGAAAACATGAAAGCCATAATAGATACATTCAATCTCGGAGGTAAAGCGGATATTTGGTGGGAAGATGCAAAGAATTTATGGGGTATTTACGAGGAGGAACTGACTTGGAGTTAGTTCAATAGGTTATTTTGGAAGAAGTATCCGTCAAAGAGGTATTATGATGTTAGAGCTAAGGAGTTTTATGAGTTACATATGTCTTCCATGATAGATGATGAGTAGACTAGTAGGTTCGTAGAGTTGTTGAGATATGTTCTTTACCTCAGGGAGGAGAAGACCAAGGTTCAGAGATTCATCAGTGGGTTTCCAGTAGCCTACAAAGACCGGATTTAGTTCGAAGAGCCTGGATCATTTGAGGAGGTCATTCGAAAGTTGAAGCATTGTTATGAGCAATAAAAATGAAAAGTTTAGCCTAAGTGTGATTAATGAAATGAGAAAGTTAAAGGAATATGGCCACCAATGCAGGAAATACCGCAAGGTGTAAGTGAGAAATAAAATGTGACTCCTTGCAAGAAGTTCAATACAACTGGGAAAGGACTTGGAGTGCAGTAGACTAGAGGTGATGGTAGAGCATCGTTGCAGTATTGGATATGTGGCAAGGATCATCGTAAGAGGGACTATCCGCAGTATTAGGGTGGTAGACCCCAAATCTATAGTGCACAGGAGAGGCATACAGATGGGGATGTTGGTCATAGAATTCCTAAAATTTATCCAGGTGTAGAATACAGGCTGGCGGATCATCAGGCATCTATCATTGAGATGGATGGTAATCTTTGTGGTCGAGTTGTTTCTATTTTTATAGATCTTGGAACTAATTATAGTTATATTAATCATGACCTGGTGGATAAGTGGGGTTTGAGAAAAGAAATGCATGCAATATGTTGGTTAGTGCAACTGGCTACAAGTACAAAGAAAAGAGTTCACCATTGGGTAAGAGCTTGTGAATTTGAATTAAATGGTATGCCTATAGTTGCACACTTTAACATATTGCCATTAGGATCATATAATATGTTATTGGGTATGGATTGGTTATATCTTCATGGGACGAAGGTGGATTTATATGACAAGGCAATTGAGTTTTTATATGATAATGGGGAACCAAGAGTCTTACAGGGAATGAAGAAAGCCACATCAATTAGGATGGTGACAACTATGTAGGCCAAGCGTAGTTGCAGTAAAGGGTGTGTGTTATTTGCATGATATAACTCTAGTGAAAAAGGTAATGAAGTTGAGGATGTAGATGTTTTGAACAGGTATCCAATTCTATGGCAGTTTCATGATGTATTTCCTGCAGAGATTTCAAAGTTGTCACTTCACAGGGAAGTAGACTTTTCTATTGAGTTGGTACCAGGGGCAACACCAATATCAAAGGCACCTTATAGGATGAGCACACATAAGTTGGTAGAGTTAAAGTTGTAGCTGAAAGACATGATTGATAAAGGATACATTAGGCCAATTGTATCGCCTTGGGGTGCACGAATGTTGTTCGTGAAGAAGAAGGATGGTACTCTCCAACTATGCAGTGATTATTGGCAGTTGAACAAAGTGACCATCAAGAATAGGTGCCCATTACTAAGGATCGATGATTTGTTTGATCAGCTGAAGGGAGTAGCAATTTTCTCTAAGATCGACTTGAGATCAGGATATCATCAGATATGCATCGAAGAAGAGGACATCTACAAGACATCTTTCTGGACTAGGTATGGGCATTATGAGTTTGTTGTAGTTCCATTCGATTTGACTAGTGCTCTAGCTACATTTATGTGTTTGATGAATAGTGTGTTGCGCCCTTATCTGGGCAACTTTGTTATTATGTTCATTGATGACATATTGTCATATTCTAAAAATGAGGAAGATCATGCAGAGCGTTTGGAAACAATGTTGAGATTATTGAGAGAGCATCAGTTATATGCTAAGCTCAGCAAGTGTGGTTTCTTTTAGACTGAGGTACATTGCTTGGGAAATGTTGTCTCCAAGGAAGCCATAGTAGTGGATCCATAAAAGGTAAGAGCTATCATGGAGTGGGAAACTCCTTGAAATGTAGATGAGGTGAGATCCTTCATGGGATCGGCAGGTTATTACAAGAGGTGCACCAAGAACTTCTCATAGATTGTTTATCCTATCACATCATTGCAGAGGAAAGGTAAGAACTTTGAGTGGAAAGAGGAGTGTGAGGCCAATTTTAAACAACTTAATAATTTATTGGCACATACTCTAATGTTAAAGATTGCAAATCCAGACAAAGAGTTTATAGTGTGTACATATGCTTTCAAAAGAGGGATTGGTGGAGTCCTTATGCAAGATGGACATGTGGTATGCTATGAGTCACGGAAACTGAATAAACAAGAGCAGAACTATCTGACACATGATCTTGAGCTAGCAACGATCATACATTCATTGAAGATGTGGAGGCACTATCTTCTTGGCAAAAGGTTTGTACTAAATGATTGATCACTGTGGATTGAGGTATTTGTTGACTAGCTTAATCTCAATGCCATGCAGGCTAGATTGTTGGCTATGATTGGTGAGAGTGAATTTGAGATCAAATACATCAAAGGTAAAGAGAATAGGTTCGCAGATGCTATTAGCAAGTGGGTACAAATAAATCGCATTGAAACTATGAACTCCTAAGGGAAAAATTTACAGGATAAGATCTTGCAGGTAGGTCAACAGGATGTCAGGTATATGGAGCTTAGGCACAAATTACAGCAGAGTACAAGTATAGGTACATGTAGTGGTACAGTTATAGATACAGGTATAGGTATAGGTGTAGGTGCAGGTGTATAGGATGTGGACTATAGTCTCACGACATATGGATTGGTCAGGTTTAGAGACAAGATATAGGTGTCATACAATAGTGAGCTCAAGAAGGTGATCTTGAGGGAGTTTCATGTAAAACCATATTCAGGTCACCGAGGCCATCATAAGACATTGACTGCAGTGAATAGGTTTTATTATTGGCTGAATCTCAGGAAGGATGTGGAAAATTTCATGGCTAGGTGTTTGGATTGTCACCAGGTGAAGGCAAAGTGTAGGAATCTAGGTGGACTACTACAACCTATTGTGATTACAGAATGGAAATGGGAGGTAATTTCCATGGACTTTATCACAGGTTTGTTGAGTACAGTGAGACAACATCATTCTATCATGGTTGTTGTGGACAGGTTGATAAAGGTATCACACTTCATCCCAGTGAAGAGTGCATATTTAGCTAGCGATGTAGCATAGGTGTTCATCAGAGACGTGGTTAGATTGCATGGTGTTCCAAAGAATATTGTGTAAGATAGGGATGCAAAGTTCACTTCCTAGTTTTGGAAGGAGTTATTTGCAGGATTAGGCACAAAGTTGGCCTTTAGTACAACTTATCATCCGCAGACAGATGGACAGACTAAGAGGTTCAACATGATCTTGGAAGACGTGTATAGGATGTATGTGATGCATCAACAACGTAAGTGGGAAGAGTATCTACCATTGGTTTAATTTTCATACAACAATGGCTATCAGAAGTCATTGGGGATGAGTCCCTTCGAGGCATTGTATGGTCAAAGTTGTAATACTCCCATAAGTTGGAGTGATCCAGTTAAGAGTGTGTTGGTTGGACCAGACATATTGGCATACATGGAACATGAAATGCAGGTTATAAAGAGGAATCTAAAGGTATCACAGGACAAAAATAAGATTTATGCATACCAGCACGGGGTATTTAAGGTTTTTTAGATTGGAGAGCATGTATATATGTGCATTAAGCCCACATCAAGCCCAAGAGGAGCTCCTTGAGGATCGAATCACGTGCCAAGTTGGCACCACGGTATTGCGGGCCTTTTGAGATCCTAGAGAGGATTTGACGAATGGCCTATCGACTTATACTGCCTCCAACAGTGAAAGTCCATGATGTGTTTCATGTTTCACTACTTAAAAGGTATATAAAGGATGTTGATCATGTTATTGATTGGTTTATATTGCAGGTGAAGCAAGAAGGAGAATTCCAGTCAGAACCTCAGTGCATATTGCAGCGGAAGAAGCTTATGCTCAGGAACATAGCCATCGAGCAGGTTAAAGTGCAATGGAAGCACTTTGGGCCCAATGAAGCTACATGGGAGATGGAAGATCATATGCGGCCTATGCATCCTTCATTGTTTGTCAGTTGAGGCAAAGCAATGTTGGTATGATTTTTGGTATATATTTGGTGATGTTTTGGTATATGTACATGGATATAAATACCACCACGAGCTAAGTTATAAAGCTCCAATAAGCGGTATGGATGTTATATGGTCATGTTATCATGGTGTTTTGCTTTGAGCAGGTCATTCATTGTAAATACTGCAACGAGTTATGTTATAAATCTCCATGAGAAATGTGTTTTCTTCTCGGCAGTTTTGATGAGGTGTAGGAGTGGTTTAACACCGATGACGATGTTCCCCAAAGGGGATGGTTTTGTAACAAACCCAGGCTAAAAGTTCATGTAATAAAAGTTAATAAAGGCAAAAATAAGACCACGGTTAAGGGACACTTATTCCACGTTGAATGATGGGCAAAGATATCGTATTGGGCATCATTGAATATGTGTTTATGGCTAAGGGAAATTGGCAAAGGCAATGGCTAAGGGATTAAAGAGGCAAAAAATATTTTGGCACATTAAGGGAGGTAAAAGGTCATAGGTTGCACGCGAGGAGGAAATTGAAGGAAAATAATGAAAAATGAAGAAAATAGAGGCTTGATTAATAAAAAAGCTTATGAGGATCTATTAATGGGCCTTTTTTTTTTTTTAGTTAAATTTTGGAGCTCTCCCATTATTATCTCTCTCTGACACTCTTGGATACTTAGAGTTTTCTTGGAGCAAATCAACATTGAGCCAAGAAAGAGGAAAGCAAAGGAAAAGCAAGGAAGAGCACGATCTAGCGGCTTCAGGAGGAATACTTGCAGGTAACATATTTCATGTGTGATTTCTTAACTGGTTTGGACATGCATGGCTTATGCATGTTGGTATTTGGTTCTCTTACTCTCGGTGGCATGG
Source organism: Pinus albicaulis (assembly GCA_034641835.2). Classification (NCBI taxonomy): domain Eukaryota; kingdom Viridiplantae; phylum Streptophyta; class Pinopsida; order Pinales; family Pinaceae; genus Pinus; species Pinus albicaulis. Next base: position 712,429,806 of record CM076573.1, on the reverse strand, counting down.
TTTTTCCGGTTTTTGACAATGGTTTTCATCGTTATCTTGCCTTTTTCCAGATGTCATGGTGTGTTGGTATTTTGATCTCGATTTTGAGCTTTGGAATTGCCAGATGGATTTCAGAATTTGAGGCAGAGGTGGTATCAAGGAAAATTCCCAAAGTCCTAGGAATCCCTTGATTGGTTTTGGTGGGATACACGGTAAATCCCAAGGGTGGTGTCTCTGTTTAGGACCTATTGATACGAGATTAGATGGAGGTAAAGCCTGAGAGACGGAAAATTCCTCAAGGATAGTGATGGATTTCCGGAGGCATTCCATGCTCGGTTTGGTTTTGTGATCAGGGCACCGATTTAGGTGTCATCACGGTATGGTGAGGTGGTTTAACCTATGGATTCCCTTGGTTTTTTGAATTGTCTTATTCATTAGATTCCACATTAATTCTTGGAATATGGCATGGAGGTAACTTCCTAAAGGGAGATTTGGCTCAGCCATTTATATGGTTGGGTAGTACGTGGAAGTCCCGAACTTTGTCGGTTATTGCCTATGTTTAATAAAAGCTAATTTATCTTGCTTTTGTACTTATTGATGTATGGATTTGATGGCTATTATCTCACTGTTATTTCCATGGTTTTATGTTGGTTATAAGCATGGTTATCTGACTGGTTCAAGTCATGGTTATTGCATGTATTTACTTGTAAATGTTAAAATAATGGATGGAAGACCTAATTTATGTCATATCAGTTCAAGGAAGAGGGTGGTGATCCTTCTTGTCATGTCTCGTATGATTTTTCAGTCATTTATGTTATGTATTGTATCATAGACCTGTACATTTCATTGATGCCAAGTGTTTGACCAAATTTCGATCCCGGTTGGGGATCGATGTGCCTAGTCCTGGAGTCATTTTTTGGTTCATTGGCATTGTCTTCATGTGTTTGATGAATTATAGAAGCTACAAAAATTTATGGGTAGTGTCCGAGATTCTGGGCTTAAAAAGTACCTTAAATCATGTGGACGCAGGCACAAGTCTGGGTAAAAGAGTCTCTGGTCGCACACGTGGCTATGTTGTGGGAACGTCCAGAGCCTTCCAGATGCACCCTTGCCCATATCAAGGGATATTTTGAATGTTTTCTTCATTAAAAGTAAGTGGGACCTAAGGATAAGTCAACATGATGATTGGGATAGCCTATGGGGATCCTGTAGCAGGTACAGTGAGTCTGTGTTATGGTTTTCTGCATCGATTCCACATCCTTAAAGTCACCAAGGAGGTTGAGTCTGCCCGTAACTTCCCTCATTTCATGTTTACCCCGGTTGGTCAATTACTTGGGTAGATGTGAAGGGATGTGTATGATACAGGTGGTATTAGAGTGTGGTTGCGCTCTCCTTGGGAAAAGTATAATGTTGTCAAGATTATTTTCGTCATGTACTCATGTCGATTTCGTATGTGTTTCTTGTGCTTGTGGTCTATGTACTTGTTGCATCTGCATGGTGTTGGTCATGGTGGCGGTGATGTCGCCATGGGAGGGTTGATGGTGTTATTGTAATGTGTTTTCATGACCATATGACTCATTATACATGTTAGGTGTTATTGTAATGTGTTGTCATGAGCATATGACTCGTTATACATGTTAGGTGTTTACATGTTGTCAAGTGTACATTGGTATGGTTGTTGTAGTCATGCATAAGGTCATGGTGTGTACTGGGTATGGTCATACATTGATGATTAGACTATAAGTAGAATGATGTCTATGTGTTGGTATACCATGTGTTATAAGTCTATATGTTGTTATGATTATGTCTATACGTGTAATATGCTAATTGGTTGATCTTGTAGATGAGATATCCTCCTTGAATTATGCTAAGGTAAATTGGTTTATTGTGATTTGGTTTAAGCTAACATGAGATGCCTTGCAGGAAGGAATCAAATATGGCTAGCAATATGGTGGACTACAAAGATTCTCCCTATGAATCATATGAGCAACATGGTGTTGGGCACTGTTATGATCTAGGAGATACACTGAGAAGTATGACGGAAGAGATAAGGAGTTGTAAGGCAGACAATGACATAATCATACAGGAACATGAAAAGCAAGTAGAATTAAATGCGACAATGCTTTAGAGTTTGTCAGATTTGTAGTGATAGGGACCACTTCGGATCAACTATGGACGAAAGGAAGGTACTAATGGGGCATATGGTAGTAGGTCTCCTGGTGGTTATAGGTCAGATAAATATTACACGATTAGGGATGGCATGTTCTTGGACACTCCGGATAGGAGAGGTGACAGACATAGATACTATTCTAGTTCTGGTTCTGATAGGCATTATGATCGTCATCGTTATCATCCTTACGGGAGGAGTGACAGGGGATATTTTTCGTATGAGTTTAATAAAGCAAAGCCACCTACCTTTGATAGATAGATGAATAAGTCACAAGATGCATAGGCATGGTTGCTTGGTATGAGGAAGTTCTTTAGGTTGCATGACTATTCAGAAAACATGAAATCCAGGATAGCTACATTCAGTCTCAGAGGTAAAGTAGATATTTTGTGGGAATATGTGAAAAATGTCAAGGGTATTTATGAGGAGGAATTGACTTGGAGTGAGTTCGAGAGGTTATTTCAAAATAAGTCTCTGTCATAGAGGTACTATGATGTTAGAGCTAAGGATTTTTATGAGTTCCAAATGGGTTCCATGACAGATGATGAGTATACTAGCAGGTTATTGGAGTTGTTGAGATGTGTGCTTTACCTTAAGGAGAAGAATTCCAAGGTTCAAATATTCATCAGTGGGTTGCCAGTAGCCTATAGAGACCATATTGAGTTCGATGAGCCTAAAACATTAGATGAGGCCATTTGAAAGCTGAAGCATTTATACGAGGAGTCAAAACACAAAGTTGAGCCTAAGATTGATTTGAAAGGAAATGAGAAATAAAGGAATATGGACACCAAAGCGGGAAATATCGCAAGGTCCATGTGAGAAAAAAGATGTGACTCCTTGTAAGAAGTTCAATACAACTGGGAAAGGACCTGGAGAGCAGCAGACTATAGGTGATGGTAGAGCACCATTGCAATGTTGGACATGTGGCAAGGATCATCGTAAGAGGGACTGTCTGCATTATCAGGGTGGTAGACCCCAGATCTATAGTGCATAGGAGGTGCATACAATTGGGGATGTTGATCATAACATTCCTTGGATTTATGGAGTTGTGGACAACAGGCGGGAAAATCATTAGGCATTTATCATTGAGATGGACGATAAGCTTTGTGATCAATTTGTTTCTATTTTGATTGATCTTGGATCTAATTATAGTTATATTAATCATGACCTGGTGGATAGGTGTGGTTTTGAGAAAATAAATGCATGCAAAGTCTTGGTTAGCGTAGCAGGATACAACTACAAAGAAAATATTTCACCATTGGGTAAGAGCTTGTGCATTTGAATTAAATGGTATGCCTACAACAACACACTTGAACATATTTCCATTGGGATCATATAGTATGCTATTGGGTATGGATTGGTTATATATTCATGGGATCAAGGTGGATTTTTATGACAAGGCCATTGAGTTTTTGGATGATAACGGGGAAGAAAGAGTCTTAGAGCGAAAGAAGAAAGCTACATCAGTTAGGATGGTGACACATATGTGTTAGGGTCCTATAATAATAGGATTCATAATCTTGAATTGACTATGATTAGTCTTGTAATATTGTACATACTTTGCTTTCTGCAAATTGTTTTCCCATATTAAAAAATAAATGTAAAAAGGGTAAGTCCTAAAAGAAAAATCAAAGGACAAATAAAACAAAAAGATAAAAAAGAATATAAGATATGAACCCCACCAAAAAGAGATAAAAATAGATTCGGAAAGTGATGCAAATTCAAATGCCACTACTTTTTAGTTTACTATGTAAACTAAGATTGTGTGTAGCTTGTCAAAAATGCCACAATCCATGATGGTCAAATAACTTAATCTTAATCATTCATGCTTTAAATTTCATGCTGATAGTTAGAGAATAAAGATCTAGCCAAACTGTTTAACCTTGGCAGATCAGTAGTTAGGTAGAGAATAATAAATGAGCTCAACAGTTTAATCTGAGCCATTGGAAGTAATAAGATTAGAATTAGATAGTTTGCTTATTGAAAATAAAAGAAAAAGGGTGAGCAAGCTCAAATGCACCCAAATAAATGAAGAAAAATGTTAGGGTAAATGATGGGTAGGCAGAAGCAATTTTCACAATGCATGGATAACAGAAATTGGTCATTTCATATTACTAACTTCCTTCTAAACTCATTTCTCTTGTAAAAGTACCCCTTCCCCTTCATATTAACCTTTCCCCATTACTTCACCCATTTTCCCTTACTAGACCCCTTTTCCCTAGATTAAAATCACTTTTCATTTGAAAAAAGTAAAAATTCCTTTAAATAACTTCCCTTTTCATTAAGATAGGCCCCAAAACCCCCCTTATCCTAAGTCTAATTATTAAAATGATATGTCGGGTCCCACTATGAAAAATCCCACCCCAATCTTATTCTAATTAATTCCTAGTGTATTTTAAAATCCCACAGATATATACATTCTCGCACATATTAAATATTCCACATCATATTTCATTAACCTTCCTTTATATATTTAACCCCCATATGTATTAACTCCCGCATATATGTATTTCCCCAACCCCTTAAGTTAATTTAATATATAGTTTTGTTTTGTTACCCCGCCCATTGTATATTCCTAACCCTTTGTATATACATACAACACCCTTCGCATATATCACCCAACCTATACATATTTATGGGCCCACTTACCATAACCCCGCTTCATATAAACCTTTCCATTATAGTTAAACCCATCCCATTACATATCCCATCGCATAATAATTTTTCCCAGTCCCACCTCCTATCAATTCCCATTGATTTTCCCATCCGTCGGATCTTGATTGATCAAATCCAATGGCCAATAGCTCTTTTTGCACCTCCGAATTCTCGACCATTAACACTACTGAGGGCTTGCAAAATAAGCAGTTTCACAGCCTCACCCCTCTTCTACGTGGCAGCCCTTGATTCTATCACATCCTCCAATAGAATATTGCCCACCCGCTTTTCACGATGCGAAAACTGCCAAGTGGTTTTCCACTTGTCGCAATGATACCACCCCTTCATTTGAATTTAACCCCATGCCCAAAGAATAACCACTATTGGTTAAAAACACATAAAGTCGACCTTTCCATGTATTTTCACAATTATTCTATTATAGTTTGCGGAGGAGCCTTACTGACCTATTCCAAAGCAAAATATTACTCTGCCGACCTGTTATTAAGCCATTTCACACCAGAATTCAAGACTTTTCGTTACTACAACCGGTGCAAAACCTGTTTAAAGCAGTATAAAGACCCTTGAAGTCTCAGAAAGCCCCCGCTGCCCCCAGAGAACTCTTATGCATACTAAAGCTTAATTTTACAGGTATTTCTGAAGAACCAATACATATTCTTAACCAAGCAAGTAATAATTTAAGCAATTGAAGCAGTTTAGTAACTTTGCAAACCAATAGAAAAGCCATTGTTACCTTCCTAAACCTTTTCTGCAGACCCTAGTCATCTTTTCACAGTATTCTCAAGGGCCTAAGCTTATTTCTTGATCACAGAGAGTAAATAATTGATTAAATCAAACAAATAATGGCTTCCCAAGGTATTGTGGCAGTCAATCCCCTGCAACCTCCTGTTGTTGATGTGGAACATACCACCCTTGCAGACAGAGACTTCAAAATTAGTGACCCTGTCACTGATTTCAACCTCCTCGAGCTCCATTATTGGAGCCATGATAAGTCAGTTGACCAAGCTGATGATGTTTACCTTTGGGAGTCAAATTTGCCCAAGTATATTGTCCCACAAACCTTCCAGTGTCCAGAGGTTATCAGACTCTGCCAGACTAGTTATCTGCCTGACCAAAGAGCCCTTGTAACCCTTGGTAAAGAGATTTTACTCGCCATCACAGCTGAATCAATAAACCAAATGTTACAAATCCAGCCTAGGCCTGATGAAGCCCCACTGTCTATTGAAATTCTCACTGAATTGTGTTTAAAGCTGGACTTCCCCAAGAGGTTCCAGATATTTCAAACATTTATTCCCTCATCGGTAGAAATTCCTAAGAGTAACCCTCCTTATCCAGCTTCTATATTTTCCGAGAGAACCAGGCATATTATCACCATGCTGTCATGTATTATGGGTTATTTCACTGATGAGCATGTTGATGCTTCAGTCCTAGGTTTTTTGTCTGTTTTCTCCCCTGGTCAGCTTCCTGCTTCTACATTTAATTTTGCTTAATAACTTTTTACTTTTTCTTTCTCTAAAACCCATATGCTACTTTAATGAACCCAAGTCACGTATACACGCGGATATCCTCAATGAAACTCGCGTATTACCAGAGATCTCATTATGCAGATAATTCTTTACTTAGATCATTGCATCATTCATTCATTAGATGTTTAGTAAGCAGTAAATATGTGCAGTAAGAAGAGAATAAATCATCACACATAAGCAACACACATGAACACCAGGATTTAAGGTGGAAAACCAATTCGGGAGAAAACCACCGCTGTCGTTGTCTCAGTCTTCAATATTTATTATAAAGAAAACATCTCACAACCATGTACTGGCGCAGACTCATACCAGCACGCAGGCACCCACCTGCAGAAGGATACAACCTTCTCTCGTTTACCAGCCTCTCCTGGAAGGGAGCTACAACCCCCTGCTCTCGTTTACCAGCCACCACTGTAAGGGAGCTACAACCCCCTCACTTAAGGCTTCAACCCTCAGCACCATTGCGGACCACGTTTCATCGATTTTCATATTGGATCAAAAAGCTTCAACACAACCCTTCACTTATCAACAAACATGCTTTGCCCAATACTTCAAACAGAACAGTGAGACCACTGTAACCAGAATATCAGAGATAACCCAGACTTCAGAATAGATATGCAGATGTAAACTCAACCCTGAACATTCATTGAATCAAATATGATACGCTACTTTTCTTTACTGAAGTCGCGTACATACGCGCTTTCCTGCACACCAACCTGCGTATACTTCTGTGTATTTTATTCTTCAGAAAACCCTATACGCGCCTTTCATTAATAGAGACCGCGTATACACGCGCTTTTGTAGAGACCAACTAGCGTATAGATCTGTAAATGGAAAACTTTACAAAACAGATCAGATCTATAAACTTACCCAGATTTCTTCATTATCTTCAGCAGACTTTGTGCCAGATCTTCACCATTTCTTCTTCTACAGATCATCCTAGAGATTTATCATCATCATAAGATCTAGAGATCTTGAACCATCCTCAGATCCATGGGTGCATCAAAGATTCAGATCTATCAATTAAGAACAGAGTTCATTCATGCAGATAATCCTTAGAGATATTTATTCATCAACAACCCTTACTCATGCACACCCTTGCACAATGATCTTCTTCTCCTTACATAGATTTAGCCTTTATCAATACCATGAGTCAAAACCACACAACTTCCGATGGTATTCCTGGACGGGATCAAATAGATAATCTAGCGCTCAATACAGTGGGCCAATACCATGGTAATGCCCCTAGGTATCATAGTTTTTAGAGCGCAAAAGGCATACGTGACTTTGAGCGTGCGTATCCGCGTGTATACGCAACTTCGCCTCATAAAAACTGCGTATATGCTAACCCTGAATGTATACGCGGGTTCCCTTCACAAAAGTAGAGTATATACACGGGTTGCCTTCACAAAAGTAGTGTATACAATGTGACATATTATATTTATCATTTTTCTGGCACTTACTAGAATTGTTTTCTCTGTCACATCTGAGCTGATCTGTAGATACATCATTCTTACATCTTTAGCACATAGGTTGCTTATCATAGGCAACTCATCAAGTAGGTTTCCATCAAGGCCAACTTCATCAAGTAGGTTGCCATCAAAGACAACACATTGCATCATATTGCCAACAAATATTTGCAATCAACCTTCAAAAACTGGATGTTGAAGGTAATCCACAGTCAGTAATCTTTTGGACTTCATAAATCAAGAAAGATTCCATAGAGTTCACATAAAATTACTTCGCTGACTCATTCATTTATCCAATTGTCAACATGCTAAGTAGTAGCAGTAAACCAAGAGTTAGTGATGAAGTAAAGAAAGTTTTACAATTATCTGAACACAATAGGACAGGAGACTGGTACTTGTACCAGAATCACACTGAGATTAGAGTATATGGATGTCAACTCATTCCATATAAATTGCACAAATACCTCCCAATGAAGTTATTTTCACTTGAATATATTAGGCAGATCCTTAACTCTAATGAAGTGAACTTTCTGTCAGCCAAAAAGAAAACACAGTTTAAGATCAAAAACCAGATTGGTCCCTTCATTTGTAATAACAAGACTGTTGGTCAACATGGAGAAAAATGTTTACAAGAATTTAAGTTCAGTGAGAGTTTCAAGTGACATTATGATCCTTTAGGAGTAATCAGCAAGTTAAGAATCAAGTTTAAGCTAACTCCTTTTGCCCATGATTCCAAACCAAACATTGAGAAGTACTCCAACCAATCAGAGTGGTTGGAGAATACTTTGAAAGAGCTAGAGAAACCAGTAGATACCAATTCTATGCTGCAGACTCTAGTCTTACCAGATAGGAATTCTAAAAGGCCAAGAGAAGAAGGATCATATTCAGCTCAAACCACCACTGAAACAAAATTCAAATTGATGTACAGGAAGAAGCCCAAATTAAATCCTGTAAATAAACAAGTTGAAACTATTGAGATCATTGATACAAACACAGTGGTAAAAGAGAATGCACCTCCAGTAGTTTAAGAGGAAACTCACCAACCTTCAACATCTAATACTCAGATTATTCAAAAGCAACACAGTGTTGAAGTCTCTTCATGAAGTAAACCAACAGATAAAGAACATGATATCATGCAGAAGTACAAGGAAATCAAACTCATAAATGAGGCATTAAAAGCATATACTTATCCCCAATACTGGAAGCAGACACCTAGTGACCAAATCAGGTTACTTTCAGCATTTGACTACAAGACTAGGAAGATGCAGATGACTTTCTTACAGCCCACAGTGAAGCATCCTAAGTCATCAACAGATTATAAGAAAACATCATATGAAGTTCAAGCCAGGGATATTCATCCTATAGACCAAATAGAATTTCATAAGAAAGTTGGTGAAATTTTATACTCAACAATGATAAACAAAGCCATGAGTGTCCAAAAGATGCAAAATACTCTAGAAAACATCAGAGGACGGTTAAAGTTAGAAAAGGCTTCCTCACAAGCCAAAGACAATAGAATTAAATCACTGGAAGAACTGTTCATAGAGGTAGGATATGATCCCAAGAACATTAAAGTTGCAAAAGAACTCATCAAGAAAAAGAATGCAGACATTGCTGCATTAAAGAAACATCTCAAATTGCCTCCTATCGAACATCCACAGGCAAAGGAAGTTTTGGAGAATGAAGGCCAAAAAGATGAAATGATGAACCTCATCCTTCAGTTGACAGCTCAACTGAAGGAGATGGAGAATGAGATGGATAAGTTAGTACAGGAGAAAAAGGCCAGCATGGAAGACATCCATGTCACTGTTATTCCTACAGTTACTACAACATTTCCTTCTACTTTAGCAGCTTCAGTGGCTACAACAGTTCCAGTAGCTACAACACTTCCCACTACATCAGCAACTACATCAGCTACAGAATCATCTACAGCAGCAGTGCATTAACTCTCAAAGGCATCCAAAGGATCCCCAAGGATTCTCTCCAACAATTTGAATTCCAGAGGCAACGAAGCAACTCAAATACCAAAATGCACTCAATCTATGTTTACTTGGATTAAAGTGGACTCAATCACTATTTCGAAGGGAGTTGTTGGTAGCTGCCCTATAGAATAAATAGATAAGAGCTAGAGCTAGGAAGGATTCTATTATATTGGGAAAATTTCTACAATCTATTGAGTTTTTTTATTATTGCACGCAGTGATTCAAACTTTCAGGAATGTACGAGACTATTCTTTCATGAAATGAGCAGACTGATTTCATCTTACTTATTTAGGTTCCAAAGAGATAGGTTGTGAGTTAGGGCCCAATCCATGTGCCTCAGCCTCTCTATTGTACTTGTTCTTTGCTTGCTCTTAGTAGATCTGCTTTCGATTGTTTCATTGTTGTTTAGTTTTGCTTTCGGTTTGCTGTTGTAGTTTTTATTTGCTTATGAAAGTAATAGAATAGAGGAAAACTCCAAAAGTTGTGGATCGAGCCTTCCCCTCTCATCTATGTCAATAGAGCTTGAGGAGGGTAGACATATCCCCATAGACCAAAAATTCTTTCTCGCTTATGATTTCTTGGAAAAAGATTAGATCAGTGCTTGTATTTTCATGAACATTTTGTCTATATTTCTTGCATAAATAGGTAGGTTGATTGCAGGTACAAGCATGTTCGCCCGGAAGAAGTTCATTGACACATCCCCGCTTCATTTTCCCATCCATCTCTTTTGTTACGCTTCTACTCCCTTCTCTTTCAATTATTGTAGCCGCCGCACCCTTTTATTCTCGAAAACACTTCAAAATGACTAAGTTCGCCTTCTATTCCTTCGTTTTCACGTTTCACGACTATCACAGTGATGTTAACGAAAAGGACACTTCAAAACCTTATAGGTTGACCTCTGCCCTTTTCTTCTCGAATTTCACGCTTATCGCATTTCGCATCCCGGAGATCCTCCTCACTCTCCCTTCCATTTGCCTGCCCATGATTGTGATTGTGATAACCATTCCACCTTTCGACTTATTGAAAATTCCCTTTTCTCTTTATCGCAAATCACTTTTTCCATTGATCCCCCTTAATATTCTGCTCCCTAAAATTCGATTGCGATGATATATTCCACCACCCGATAACCTTTATGCCTTACATTTTCCATTTATCATCGAAATGTCTCCAAAGACGTTAAATTCCAACCCTTCTTTTTTCTTCTCACTTATCGTAGCGATCGCAATCGCACAAACCACACATTCTTTCATAATTGCCCAAGTTTCGCTCTGAAACTGCGATTGCAATATCATTACCGCAGCTTCAACCCCACCTTATCGCCACATCACCCTATCGCATAATCACCCTCTCGCATCATCACATTATCGCGCTACTGCACTATCGCCTTTTCACATTTCACAATCATCCAATTTATGAATTTCACAATCATCACATTATCGCTCATTCACACTTCTGCATTATCCACCCAACAATACATTCACGACTCCGCTAAACTTGCGATATTGAAAATTGTGATATCACATATCGCATCGTAGTACTCCAATCGCACTTCTGCCATCGGATATTTGAAAGCCTCCCACTCCAAATGAATTTTGCCATATAATATGGTGTTAATAAAGCATAACCCCTTTTTCACACCTCTAAGCCTTGCCCCATGTGTTTAAGCCCTCCATTAGCACCCTTAGCCCTTTTTCCTCCAAAATGAAAACAACACTTTTTCAAGTTTAATTAGGTCATGAATAGTTGCATGGATAGGAGCATGATAGATAGCTCATGGTGTGTTTAGCCGATTGGCCAAATTAAGTGCAAATTAAATTAGTTTCATTTATGCCATTTCTTTTCTGCAAATTAAATTAGTTTCATTTCTACCATTTCCTTTCTGCAAATTAAATTAGTTTCATTTCCATCATTTCCTTTCTGCAATTTAAGTTAGTTTCCTTTCTTTCATTTCTTTCCAACAATTTACTTTCCAATTTTTATCATAGTTTAAGAAATAGCACCCTTTCGTAAAGCAGAAGAGGATGACCTGAGAAAAATGCATCTGTTGTGTATATAGCACTGTCACCTCCAAGTTTGTATGAACCCCGGATTGATAAAGTAAAGTAGGGTAGCCCCTGGGAGTTGCAGCACTCTTGGTGCAATACCAGGGCTCACCACTTTTTGGCGCCATTGCCGGGGAGGTGTCTAGTAGATGCTTTGATTTTGTTTTAGCATTCTTTTTTGCCTTCCCTTCTTTTCATGTTATTTCAAAAGTTCTGAAAAAATACAAAAAATATCTAATTTTCATGCCTCGTAGGAGTAGGAATACTCAAAGACAATCCTTACCTAAAACCCCCACATCACCTCCTAGCCACCCTTCACTCTTCTTTAGTGGTAGTGAGATTGAAATTCCTATATGAGAGCCTTCTGAATACTCTGAGGAAACTATTAGGGAAGAAGAAGAAGACCTTGGTCCAACTGACGGACCTGCTTCACCTATCTTAACCATGGCTGGGATCCAAAGAGCCTTTCCCGTAAGAGAGACAGATGGGGAAACTAAGATGAAAAAAATTAGCCCCTCAGCTCTTCCACACTTCCATGGAATTACCTTTGAGGATCCTGACACCTTCATGTTTGAATTTTTTGTTGTTTGCAGGACTTATGACTACACCTTTGATGATCAGAAGTTGAAGCTATTCCCATCCACCCTTAAGGATGCAGCCTTGCGCTAGTTCATGGATCTGCCTGGGGACAACATCACTACCTGGGCACAGATGGAAGAGACCTTCAACAACAAGTACAAAGACTACTGTAGGTCCAAGGAAACTAAGGATGATATATTCTGGATGACTCTAGGGCCTGATGAATCCCTAGAGGACTATGAAGAGAGGTTTCAATTAAACTATAAGAGAGCCAACTATACTCTTTATCCTGCATTACTTAAACTTGTACTTATTTGAGGGATAAGACAAGAGATGATAGAAACCTTGAATATGATATCATGATGACATATCTACCAACTACCTTATGAAACAATCAAAAATTTATTCCATAACCATTCTAGGGCATTTAGGAAGATGGGCAGAGCTGGCCAAAACACATCCAATACCCTTTCCTCTTCCACCTCCATAAAAAATGAGATTGGAGACATGATAGAGGACTTCAAGAGTGACATGTTGCACACCCTTGCTTTTCAAATGGACACAATGCAGGTCAAAAGGAAGCAGAGATGAAGCAAAGAAAGCCCTGGCTATATTTTGTCCTAGATGTAGCCGGAAGCACCCAAGAAATGAATGTCCACTCAATGTCATAGAGGTTTTATTATTCTGTGAGGAGAATCATGCCACAAAAAAGTGTCCCTCCTTACCTGGACTTAATGTTGTATATCAAGGTGGGGAAGCAATGCCAGAGCAACTCTTTTTCATCAATCAGAGGAGGCCTCAAGGCCCTCAGCCATATCAACAAAGCATGCAAGGTGCACCTTACTCTTACTATCACAACAATCAGAGTGCACCCATGCTACCTTGGTACGTGCCCACTCCTCCATCATGGTCTAAACCTCCTACTTGGCCTTACAACCCTCCATATCATCCTCAGTCGGGGAATCAACCATTTCAACAGTATGTTCCACAACAACCTCAGTGGAACAATCCATCCCAAGGGTGGAGGCCTCAACACAATCAACCACCTGCTCTAATTCCTCCACCACAACCTCAACCTCAGCTTACTCATGTTGCTCCACTAAGGCTACCTCAAATACCTGCACAACCCAATCCGAACCTGAACAACAGACAAGCACGACAGGCTCCCAGTGGAGAAACATCCTATCCAACTTATGTTGTGGAGATACAAGAGGTTAATATCAGGTTGGGAAGAGTACTCCCATACAACCATCCTCCATATCCACCTGTAGAGTTTGAAGAGGAAAAGGAACAAGGTAACACTCAGATCCAATAACCTCCTTTTCCCGAGCGCTTGATCCACCCTAGTCAGCACACCCCAAAGGAGACTGAACTTCTGGGAGAATTGGAAAATTTATGTGTAAAGATACCACTTCTCCGGGCCATTAAGAATGTACCTATCTATAATAGGCTCATCAAAGAAAATTTCTTCGAGAGACCTGGGAGAAAGAAGAGAGATAAGCCTACCATCAATGTGGTAGGATAGTTGTTCAACCTAATGTTGGGAAGGGTGATCTTTCCAAAGTACCTGGACCCTGGCAGTCTAGTTGTTGATGTGCACATCGATGGTGTTATATTCCCCAACACTCTGATTGATCTAGCGGCTGCCATCATGTCATGACCAAGGAAACTATTTTGAAACTTAATCTCCAAGGGACTTTGAGGAAAACCACAACAGTTCTGCAACTTGTAGATCGGTCCACAATAACTCTGGAAGGAATTGTTGAGGATGTTATGGTTACCATTGAATCTTGGGAGTATCCTACATATTTACTGGTCCTGCAACCAAAAACCAAGTTTAATGGTTATCCTCTTATCTTAGGGAGACCTTGGTTAGCCACTGCAGATGCTAATATTAACTGTCAGGTCGGAAACATGACTATGAAAAATGGACCTTTGTCTAAACAGCTAGTGTTATATCCTCCAACCCAGCCTTCCATTGATCATGATCTACCTATATGGTTGGAGGATGAAGAAGATGAGTTATATAACACTTCCCCTATGTGTACCATAGATGATATTCTCAGAGGGGGGTAGCTTGATGAAGATGAACTCATCGACCATGCCATTAAAAACCAGTCCTCCAATAACATTCCTCTCGAAACCTTAGTCAAAGAGTCTGAAAGCCAACCTTGGATGGAAGTGCACTCAGTTGAGTCAACCTCCGAAACCACCAAGGCTATTTATTTTGGCACATCCAGATCTCTGAAAATCAACCCAGACCTCTCGAATGAAGAAGAGAAGCAGTTAAGCCAGCTTTTGAAAGAGAATCTAGATGCATTTGCTTGGGATTACAAGGACATGAAAGGGGTGAATCCTTGAGTATGCAGACATCATATTTACATCAAAGAAGGATTCAAGCCTATGAGACAACCCTAAAGAAGGATGAACTCGACTCTAAAGGACATAGTCAAAGAAGAGTTGTAGAAACTATTGGATGTAGGGTTCATATATCCTATGTCCGACAGTGAGTTGGTATCTCCTATTATCCTAGTCCCAAAGAAGAATGGGAAGTGGCGAATTTGTGTTTATTATCGAGAACTTAACAAAGCCACCAAGAAATACCATTTCCCTTTGCCCTTTATAGACCAAGTCCTAGATAGCCTTGCAGGGAATAAGTTATTTTCCTTCTTAGATGAGTTTAGTGGGTATAATCATATTCAAATCAGCCCTGAAGACTAGGATAAGACTACTTTCACCTGCCCTTGGGGTACCTTCGCTTATCGAGTCCTACCCTTTCGGTTGTGCAATGCCCCAACCACCTTCCAAAGAGTTGTCCCGAGCATCTTTTTTGAGTTTAGTCCATGAGTCTATCGAAATCTACATGGATGATTTCACACCATATGGGGATGAATTATAGGAAGCTATCTCCAATTTGGGTAAAGTACTAATAAGGTGCATTGAGATGCATCTCTCCTTAAGCCCAAAAAAGTGTAAAATCCTGAAGAAAGTAGGGGCTGTATTAGGACACTCCATATCCCAAGCAGGAATACAGGTAGACCCGAACAAAATCACTATCATCAAAATGGTACCTGCTCCTCAAAAGCATAAATATGTTAGGAGTTTCTTAGGGTTAGCTGGTTACTATAGAAGGTTCCTCAAAGATTTCAGCAAGCTGGCTTCATCAATATTTGGGTTATTGGCCAAATATTATGAGTTTCTTTGGTCTGGTCCTTGTCAAGAGGCTTTCGAGCTCATTAAGGAAAAGTTGACTATTGCTCCCATCCTCCGAGGTCCAAATTGGACTCTGCCTTTCCACATCCACACTGATGCATCCGACAAAGCTGTAGGGGAAACATTAGGAAAATTAGAGGACAAAATCCCTTATGCCCTTTATTTCATCAATAAGAACTTGTCCATTGTCGAGCTGAATTATATTGTTATTGAGAAGGAGATGTTAGCCATTGTCCACGCTTTGAACAAATTCAGGCATTATGTAACTGGATATCAGACATTTTTTCACACTAACCATTCAATCATAAAGTATTTAATGAACAAACTAGATGTTAATGCTAGGATAATTATATGGTTATTACTTTTGCAACATTTTGATTTGACTATTGTTGATAAACCTAGAAAGGAGAATGTTGTTGCAAATTTTTTGTCCAAGTTAGCTCTCCTTGCAGGTGAAGGTGGAATGGTGGATAACCAGCTGCCAGATGAGCATCTCTTTACGATATCATCACTCTCACAATGGTTTTTTGATATAGCCAACTACTTGGTTGCTGAGAGACTCCCTCTTAATCTTTCATTCAGGGAGAGGAGCAGAATCATCAAAAAAAGCGCCCCTTTCACATGGATTGGGGGAAACTTTTCAAGCTAGGCCTTGATCAAATCCTCAGGAGATGTGTGAGGGAGGAAGAAGTTTTTGATATCCTCTCTGCATGTCATGGAAACCCATGTGGAGGCTACTTTTTTGCAAAGAGAACTGCTTACAAAGTTTTGCAGGCATGATACTATTGGCCTGCCCTTCACCAAGATTCCAGAAGATACACCAGCAGGTGTGACCAGTGCCAAAGGACGGGGAAACCCACGCGAAGGGATGAGATGCCTTTGCACCCTCAGGTGGCTCTTTAACCATTTGAAAAATGGGGCATGGAATTTGTTGGACCTATCGATCCACCATCCAGAAAAAATCAGTATATCATAGCCTGCATTGATTACCTGATAAAGTGGGCTGAAACAAAAGCGGTGAATGTAGCAACCAAGGAGAAAGTAGAGAAATTTATGAAGAAGAATATGTTTTATAAGTTTGGATACCCTAAATAAATAATCACTGATCAGGGAGCACAATTCACTTCTCACCTCATTGGAAATATTTCGAGGAAGAACAAGATTAAACATAGAAATTCTACTGCCTATCACCCTCAGGCGAATGGCCAAGAAGAAGTACCTAACCGATATTTAGAGAGCATCCTACCAAGATTGTGAGCAACAACATAAAATATTGGGCAGGCATATTGGTATAAGCTACTTGGGCCTACAACACTACCTGGAAGACATCAACAGGATTCACTCTTTATGAACTATTCTATGGTAAGAAAGCTCTACGTTCAGTTGAGTTTAAATTCAATACTTTAAGAATGGCAGCTAAATTAAATCTAGGTCTATCAAATGCCCCAAAAGAGAGGTTTCTATAACTAAATGGATTGGATGAGTTCAGAATGCAAGCACTTCTTCACACATAGGTAGTTCAACTACGAAGGAAGGTCTGGCATGACAAGAACATTAAAGAGAAGGCCTTCCAAGAAGGAGATTGGGCATTGTTGTATGATTCCAGGTTTAAATACTTCAAGGGCAAATTGATGACAAGATGGTTGGGACCATAAACAGTGGAATTTTTTTTTGACAATGGCGCAGTTCAAATCAGGACCATAGATGAGGAAGGAATCCCCTTACTTTTCAATGGTCACAGACTTAAAATTTACAAGAAGCCCTTATGCAGGGTCAAGTTCATAAATTCCATAAGCAGAGTGGTGTATGTAATGGGAAACTCCATAGTTTCCAGCACCTCCTAAAAAAATGGAGAAAAAAGAATAAAGATCCATGGGTGAAAACCACATTGAGGCGCTCAAGGCAAGCTCGTGGGATGAAAACCTCGAAGGAGGTAGCCCACTTTCTTTCAAAAAAGAAGAAGAGAAATACATCTGAATCTCTATGTTTTCTGTGTTTGTTGTTTTGCAGGTTATTAATCGTTTCTGGAAACACAAGGAAGCAGTCATCTTCTTCTCTCCCCTTCTATTTTACCATCCATCCCATCATTCATTCCATTCATTTCTATAACTAATTCCATCACCTCCATACACCACATTCCTCCATTCCTGAGCACTATGTAGCAAAAGAAAGCAAGCCACAAACTGCTACAAACATCAGGAAGTTTCTTCATGTACTGCAAAGAGAAACAAAAAGGAAAGCTGCATGACAGACTCTACGAGAACGAGAATACCACCCATTACATATCAGGCATCCCACGCAGCATCTATAGCAGGAAGAAACAACAAGAAAATATCAGTAGCTCACTCAGAGAGCTGCTCATTCAGCAAGCTGCTCACTCAGAGAACAGGAAAATAGTGAAGAACACAACATCTAAAAGGCTTGTCTCCTCAATCCAGCTCCCGCAAATGCCTTGAAAACAACAGGTAAACTCATGTATAGATTCTCACCCCTCGCTATGCATCCATAATAGACAGAAATAATTAAATTTGCAGACTTAGAGTTTAAGGGGCAGAAGGGTGGCTAGTTATCTTGGCCACCATTGTGAAGTATGACTAGGGAGAATTGCAAAGTCACTCCACCTAGGAATGAAAAAGAAAAAATTTAAATCAAGTGGAGTAGAGGAGAACGAGGGGAGGAAACACACAGTCCATCGCGAATTAAGAGAAAGAAGGAAACAACGGTCTCTGACGGAAACTGGAGCTCAACCCGAGTTACATAAGCGCTCCAAAATTAGCTGCACAATCTAATAAAAAGAGATCCCATCTCATCCAAACTAGTGAATTGAGAATTTTTTAGGGAAAGAGACCGAAGAAAACCCACAGTACAACCGTACCGTGTTTAGGCTGCATATTTTAACAACGTGCAGCAACAACAGCAAAACAACATCACCAGCAGTCGGGCTAGCTTCCGAAGTATACCGCATCTCAAACACAATAGAAAGGGACCAAGGGAAGATTTTATAGCAACCCAAGCAAGGCAGAATTATACTCCTAGCCTAAGAGAATAAGGAGAATAAGAGCCATAAGAAGGAGAAGAAGAGCCAGAAGAAGAACCATAAGAGGAACAATAAGAAGAAGTGGAATAGAAAGAGGGCCAAGGAGAAACTGAAGAAATGGAAATGGAGACAAAAAGTCATAAAGGTAGCAGAAAGTGAGCAAGAGGAAGTTGCCACCTTAGATTCTTTGAGCACAAAGAGAAAAATGCAGACCTCTATGTATATCAAAACTAAAAAGAGTCAGAGGGTAAGTCAGAAAGAGCCAGAAACTCCTCCCAAGAGCCCCATCATCATTGAAGAATCACCAAGGGAGGAGGAAAGAATCATAGAGACAGTTCTGAAGGAGCAGCTGCAGATGGCACAAGGAGAGAATATAGCACTAAAGGAGAAATTGGAGCAAAAAGGGAAACAAGTAGATACCATGGCAGACTTGTGCATAGAATCCCTTCAGCATAGATTCCCTGCTGACTCATATGTTGTGTACCTCAAGGAGCAATAGCTTCTATTTCAAATCAAAACTCTAGCCTCCCATGGATCCCCACCTTTCCAAGATTGTAGGCAATTCAAGGATTTCTACAAGCAAGATAACATGGTTGATTAGGCAAAGATGGCAGAGTTTTATGTGCATAACCTTGTGCTAAAAAATTTGGATACTTGGGAACCCAATTCTACAATGGGGGATATGCATTTGATGGCTCTAGTATCTTGGATGATGAATGAGGACACTAGAGCAAAAGAGATGTGGAGGGTCATGAGAAGAAGAAATATAGAACCCTTACATATCAGACCAAAATTGTTCAGCCCGAGGGGAGTCATCCTTAACCATCGAGAGTGTAGAAATTATACAACATGCATGTATATCTTGGATTCACCCGATCTAACAATTTACTAAAGTTAAATATTGAATCGCTCCTACAAATATTTTGCGGAATTAAAAAAAAAAAAAACACATTCGCTAATCACATGAACATGAAGAAGAATAAAATCAATCACAACACAGATAATTTCCTGGGGAAATCTTACAGCTAAAAAACCCACTATATTCTATTGTGTATTCAACATGGATCATGAAACAATTTCATACAAAACTCTTCTCACAAGAGCCCTCCAGTACTCAACTAATTGTCTCACACTGTCATGAAAAAAAATTACCAACACATAGCCAATTCTTAGCCTCTAGACAGCCTGCCTTGCTTGTGCAATCCCTAATGGATGCAATCCATAAAATATAGGAATTCTTGCCTTCCTTGACTGCTCAAGTGTCATGGACACTCCAATGGGTGTTTGGTTGCATGTGTGCAACCCAATAATGTTACAAATTATAGTCAACTTCCCTTTCACCTAGAACTCAACTAGGTCTTCACTGGATCTGACATGCATGCAACTAATAACAGTAAATCTTCAGTTGCATGTGAGATCATTGATTGTGAATTAATTAATATTTAATTCACTTGATCTCTCACTAGTGTATCTTCAGTTACAACTATCACAACTGAGTTTAACTCACTTAACTGAGTTAAAGTGAGTACAACCTGCATTAACTAATGCACCACTGCACTTTGAACTCTGTTACAACTAGAATTACTCTCCATGCCTCACCAACTACCTCTAACTTGAAATCCACTATCTAACTGAGTTTATCACTCTCAGTTAACTATTTCAAGTTTACAATGAGAATAGATTACAGTTTACTGTCCATCTTAATTAAGGGATAACTAAAATAGACATGCACCCAAAAATAGCATTGTGGGCCCCACCCTAGTCTGGGTGCTTAATGCAACTAGGCATGGGTGCTGAAATTTTCTTGTTGAATCTCAGCACTCCCTCTTGAAAAGAAAGGGATTATCCTTCACCCCGATCATGTCTCTATGGTATTCGAATTTTCTCCTCGTGATCGCCTATGTTAGAATATTTGCATCTTGATCTTTCGTGTGAATGTACTGAAGCAACATTATTATTCTCTGCACACAACCTCCGAGATGATGGCGCTGGATATCTATATGCTTGGACCTATCATGAAATAAAGGATTAATCGAGAATTTAATGAAACTCTGATTATCACAATGAATTACTGTGGGATCCATCTGAGAACCAAACAAACCAACCAATATCTTTCTCATCTAGATAGCCTCACATGCAGCTTGAATTACTGCCATGTATTCCACTTCTGCTGAACTGGGTGCCACAGATTGTTGTTTGCTGTTGTATCAGGAAACTGTTGTCGATCCAATGCTAAAGATCGCTCCTGATGTGCTCTTTCTCTCTGATGAAATGCCCACCCAATCTACATCCATGAAGCCTTGAAGCTTCACTCCCTCTGTCCATTTGTACTATAGACCATACTCTGATGTGCCCCTCGGGTATCTCAGGACATGCTTCCCCGCCTTCCAAAATATCTTGGTAGGCTTAACCCTAGCTTGAATCAGTTGGTTAACTGTGTAGAAAATTTTTGGTCTCGTGTTCACCAAATACACTAATGAACCCACTAACTTCCTGTAGACAATAACATCCACTACCTCTCCAGAAGTAGCATCCTCTTTCTTCCAATTTCCAAGAAGAGGAGTATCCATGGGTTTGTATCTTTCCATGTTAAACTTACCCAGTATCTCCTTTGCATTCTTGCCTTGAGACACAAAAATTTCACCATCCCGCTGCCATATTTCCAATCCAAGGAAATAATGAAGGAGTCCCATGTCCTTCATTTTGAACTCCCTTGCAAGATCCTCCTCGCATGAGTGTATCAGTTGCTCATCACCAGTCAAAATTAGATCATCAACATAAAGAACAATAATCAATAGCTTACCATCAACCACAATCTGGTACAGGTTTGCATCTACTTCACTTTTGGTGAAGCCCAGTCCGGTGAAATTGCTGTCTATCTGAGTGTACCAAGCATGGGGTGCTTATTTTAGCCCATACAGTGCTCTTTTGAGTCTGCACACATGCAACTCACTGTTGAAGATCTCGAAACCTTCAGGTTGCTCTATTTACACCTTTTCCTCAATGATCCCATTGAGAAACACAGTTTGCACATCCATCTAATGAATGCGCCAGCCCATTTGTGCCGAGAGTGCAAGGATGGATCTTATGGAAGAGTACCTTGCAACTGGTGCAAAAGTATCATCATAATTTATCCCCTCGATCTGTGAGAATCCCCAGGCCACAAATCTGGCCTTGTATTTCTCCACATTCCCATCATTAGCTTGCTTTACCTTATAGATACATCTCGATCCAACCACTTATTTGTTGACCGGCCTTGGGACTATCTCCCATGCACTATTCTTGACAGTGGAGTCATACTCCTCCACCATTTCATCAACCCAAGTTGGTTGTTGCACTGCTTCTTAAAAGGAATATGGTACAGTCACAATACATTTTCTCATAAGAGCCATGTATCCAGTAAATCGATCAGGAGATTGTCTCTGTTTGCACTGTGAAGTAGGGGCTCCTACATTCTAGTGAGGCCTGGTAGTGTACCAAGACTGCTGCAACTCCAGGGGCTACCCTACTTTACTTTATTAACCCGGGTTTTGTACAAACTTGGAGGTGATAGTGATATATACACAACATATGCATTATGTTCATGTCATCCTCTTCCGCTCTACGAAAGGGTGTTATTTTTAAGGGTTCTCAATGAATTCTGTCACACTTCAATGAAACTAGACTAAATTGAAGAAAGGAAATGACAGAAGGAAACTAAATTAAATCGCTAAAAAGAAATGATAGAAAGGGAACTAATCTAAATTGCTGAAAAGAAATGACAGAAAGGAAACTAATTTAAGTTGCAGAAAGGAAACTAATTTAAACCATACTTAATTTCACCAATCGGCTAAACACACCCTACTGTATCTATCATGCTCCTATCTATTCAGTTATTCATGACCTAATTCTAATTTAAAGAAGTGTGCTTGTAGTTTGGGGGAAAACGGGCTAAAGGTGTTGATGGAGGGCTTAACGCATGAAACAAGGTTTAGAAGTGGAAAGAGGGGGTTAAACCTTATTAAAACTTTGTTATAACACATAAATGCTTTAGAGCAGAATGAATTGAAAAGTGCGATGACGGAGAAGCGGGAGTCTAGTTCAGGAGCGGGAAGGAAATACAATTTGCGAAAAAGGGCAAAGGTTGTGATCTACGATATGCGATATCACAATATCACAATCGAAGAAAAAAAAAAAGAGCGATAAGTGTTAACAGGGAGCGGATAAAGATCGAAAAATGCGATTTGCGATGGGATAAAGATTGCGATTTGCGATTGGTGACGTGGCGGTAAGACCGGCGGCAAAGTGCGATAACAATATCGCAATCGGCGGATAAGAAGCAGTAAGTCTTAAAAGCAAACAATAGAATATGTGATTTGTGATTTTCGATATCGCAATATCGCAAGGTTGGCGGAAAACCGATAGTGCAGTCGGGAGGAGAGTACGAAGTGCGATTGCGATGTACGGTAGTTATCGCAATCGATAAAAAAAAAAAAACAAAAAGGAGCGGAAAGTGTTAAAGGAAGAGAGTAAACACTACGATTTGCGATGTATGGTAGCAGGAAGTTCGAGGAGGAAAGGCGAAGGTCAAAATCCAGTGGGTTCCAAACATTTTGCGTTAAAAAGGTAAAGGTGAGGTGAAAAAGGGAAAATCGTTGAGATGCTGAAGAACGACAAAGGAAAGGGAAGGGGTTTTGTGATGGTCGAGATGTGATAATCGGGAAAGTCCAAGGTAAAAGATCTCATGCGAAACTTTAATGGTTTCTGTTACCACTCGAATCAACACTTGGACTGCATTAAGCGCCTGACCAGACACATCTTAAGCTCGAGGGCTATTTCTTATGATTTGATTGGGTTTTTTAGAAAGTGGTTGGATCTCAAGAACTATGAAAGGAATGTTGAATAGATAAAAAACATCTCTGATACATATGAGAGAACTCATATATATGATGTGGTAGAAAAATTTGTAGTTCAATGATTAGAATATGGGAGAAAAGCAGTGGGTCTATAGGACATAAATCCACTGCTGGAAGGAAAAAATGACACAAATTCCAGATCTGAAATGTATAGTGAAAGAATTCTTTTAAAAGACTTACAAGAATCTTACTTTACATTTAATGAATCCCATTACAAGGAATGCTTCTTACTAACATGACCTCATGAATCAGGAATGCTTGGTGAATCAAGACTGACAAAAACAGATTAACATGCATGCTATATCAAAATACTTATAAAAACATGAAACATGGTTTAATTCCACCTCAAGGAATGCTTATGAACAATCTTCAATTCATACTGAATCAGGAAAGCTTGGAACAAGACTTACAAAAATAGATCCATATGTCTTGGAGGTTCACAAGACTTATAAAAACATAAGATAGAACTTTTATGATAGATCTGGAAAGGCAGATAAAGTATGTAAAAACATAAGGGAAAACAATACACACACCACATGATTTTGTGAACCCTCAAGAGTGTAACTGGAATATATTATGTGTTCAACAATACACAACTTCAGGAATAACATGAGGATCAGCAACAGGGGCAGGGCACTAGGCCCTGTGCCACTAACCATCCCCCTCCTTCTACATCTATAAACTATGTATTTATATATTTACAATGGTCTGCCAGAAAGGCTAGACTCTCGAATATCTCCATAGAAAGGGATTTTATTACAATCCAAAAGGAATAGGGAGTTTCTGTTTCTAATTTATTACAATAACAAGAAAACTTTATAGAACACTCGACTCATATTTATTGATTCTAACAACATTTTGAGCGTGGTAGTTTTTAATCCTAAACTGCAGGTGAAGAAGTACAGGGTCTGCTAATATTATCTTAACTGCCTGAGTAAAAGCTCCCGAGGTTCCTGTAATGCTTCCAACTATCTCTTGAATGTTGTCTGGTGCCTTGTTGAAACGTGCTAGTATTGAGAGTAATGGTGCAAGTTTAATGGAAATATGTTCTGGAGGAGAGAGGCCACTGTTTTCCTTCTAAATGGTGGAAACCCAAAAACTTTTGGATAAAATGGCGGAGAAAAAGGCGGGGCCGACATCATTAATGCAAAGCGAAGAATGGTTTTTGGGGGGGGTATGTAAGTGGTAAGTAGTTTGAATGAAGGGGGGGGGGGGGAGGGTGCGAAATGCCGAGAGGAAGACACATTGCAGTGGGGTCGGATCATAATACTACCTATTTCGAACCCCCCAGCTATGTTAAAGCCAGAATGGGAGAAGGGGGCCGAAATAAAACAAGAGTCGTTGATTAAAGAAGTGGGGAAGATCTCGAGGCAGTATAGAGTGTGGGATATATCACAATTCGAGAATCAGAGGAGTTAATCATAAAACACAAAGGGTAAGTTTTGCGGATTGCGAATTGCAATGGGAGGAAAGGGTGATGTGGCAGGAAATGGGTCCCACTATATCGACGGTCTAAATAAATAAAAAATGAGTGTGGTGAGGGTCTTTGTGATAGGCCGATGTGACAAGGTAAGGAATTGGAAGTTGCACAAATGCGAACGGAGGTGACGTGGAAAAGAGAGTTGGTCCCAGCAGTCTAGCAAATCGCATTTCGGGGGTTTGGAACAGGTAATCAAAGGACTTTGCAATAGGCCGATGCGAAAATTAATATGGGTGTGTGGTAATTATATTACATATATCATATGTAATATGATATATGGAAAAGGTTTTTGGGATACGGCAATTGTTTTGTAAATGAAGTTTGGATATGCGAAACGCCGATTGCGATGAAAGGTAAGGGTTTCGATACGGTTAAGTGCGGAAAATATATATGATATCATATATGTAATATATGATATCTATATAAGGTTGGATGTGGAGGGTGGAGCTGCTTTTGCATTGGAATTTAGCATTTGGAAAAATGAAGCATAAGGAGCTAGAGGCCAAATAAAATGATGAACATGGCAACTTTCAAAGAAATCAAAGCCAGTGCTAACAATTTCTATAAAAAAAAGGTGCGGCAGCTGAAAGGAAGAGAAAAGAAGGAGGGAAATGGAATGTAACAGAGGTGTTTGGAAGTGTAACACAAAGATGAAAAATGAAGCGGGATTGCGAGGGTGAACTTCTCCAGAATTTTAATACTGATTCCTGCAAACAAACCTGCAGTTTCATACACGGGAAAACATAAAAAAATGCGTGATAAAAATAGTGAACGGAAAGCAGTTTTTGATTCTCTCAGAAGGCTCTCCCTCCTCGAGCTCTATTGACAGAGATGAGAAGGGGGTCTCGATCCACAACTTTTTGGTCTTCCTCTATTCTATTACTCTAATAAGCAAATGAAAAACTACAACAACACACTGAAAGAAAAAATAAGCAGCAATGAAACTATCAGAAACTAGCTAATTGTTCAAGAATAAAACTCAATAAATGGTAGAAACAAAACTAACTAAATGACAGAAAGGAAATAATGAAAACAACAGAAAATCTGAGACACATGGGTTGGGACCTAACCCACAAGCCCACCTCTCTGGAATTAAATCAGTAAAATGGAGTCTCTCTACTCATTGCATTAAAAATGAAATCTTATTACATCCCGAAGATCTTAAACAACAAAAGCCTAATAGAATGGAAAATGAATGGCATGGGATGGAATAGAATGAAAATGGAATGGAATGGACTGCATCGAATGGACCATAATGGAATCGAAGAATGGAATGGAAGAATTGACTTAAATTGACTAACCCTTCCTAGCTCTAGCTCTGCTCTATTTATTCTACAGGGCAGCTACCAACAACTCCCTAGAAAATAGTGATTGAGTCCACTTGACTCCCAGTAACAAAGATTGAGTGCTTTCCTCTTTGAGTTGCTTGGATGCCTCTGGAACTCGAACTGCTGGAGAGAATCTTTGGGGTGATTGAGTCCACTTGACTCCAAGTAAAAAGATATTGAGTGTCCTCCTCTTTGAGTTGCTTGGCTGCCTCTGGAACTCAAATTTCTGGAGACTTCAAGTGAAGTATGGCTTGAGTGCACTTGGTATTGAGTTGCTTGGATGCCTCTGGAATTCGAATTGCTGGAGGGGATCTCATGAGGATCGTTTGGCTACCTTTGAGGGTGGAAAACCCCCTTGAATCTCTCTAATATTTCTCCCTAATTTCCTGATATTCTTCACCTTGATCTTCCAATGGCAAGGAGAATGTCTATAAATTATCTCCTTCTCCAAATCTGCATAATTTGCCAAATATTCTCACAATATTCTACAAAAATAACCAATAATACGTACAAATATGAAATTACCTTTAAACCTTCCTATGAAAATATTGAAGCATAAGAAAACATTATTAAATGCAGAAGGAGAGATTTAATATATCTGTTCATGTGCATAAGGAAGGTAGATGGGCTTAAGAAAGGTTAGATGGGTCCTATTTTATGTCTAATTTAGAGGCCCATCATCACCCCCCTACTGAAACTGTTGGCCATCCTCCAAGCAACCTATTGTTACACAGTATTTTGTCACCATCCGTGCAATCCCCATCCCGCACATTAGAGGACCTTCTCCGTGACTTCTGTGTATTTTCATACCTTGCTGAAAGTGTCATTGCATCCCTTGGCATGTCAAGAACACTTTCTTTATTGATCACTCCTAAAGCAGACTCTCAAAAACATATGTTTATGGGTCGGCGCTAGTAGGCAGTTATGGCCCCGCGACAACAGGGAAATTAACACTGGCCCCTGCACCCATTGGCGCTCTGTCTAAATGTCTCACCCATGCCGAGCTGTTTTTGGAATGATTTTTAAAATAGAAGCGAAGTTTCCATTCCTAACTACTTCATGAGCAGAGTCATCATGGTTTTTTCGACTGAATAATGTTGAAATCCTCCCTTTGGCTTCTTGTTTCCTACATTTGTGTAACTCCCTAAAGGGATAAGGCCCCTCTTCCACCTTATGAGGGATACCAAACCACCTCCTCCTCGCTTATAAATACATCCTTCTCACATGGTTTCAGCTAGCTGAACAGTCCTTATTGTAGCTGGTGTGAAGAATAAGGTGGAGAGGAATCCATTGTCGAGAGAGAGTTTAGGCCCATTACCTCATCAAGTCTGACCCCTGACGAATGCTTGAGACGCGCTTGACTGAACTCGTCGAAGGAGGCTGCAATGTCAAGGCATTAAGGTTGTAAACTTCTTTTCTCTATCATTAATACATGACTGGTTTTTTTGTTCCAATTTTGTGTTTGATCATATGAAAAATGTTTGATTCTCCTTGACCAATTGAATAGTTGTAAATGAAAATATGTTTTCATATGCTATCACCGTTCACTTGATCCTTGTGCAGGTACACGGACATTATCACCGAAGGACCGCGACGTGTGAACACAAAGATCAACGGATAACTGCTGCAAACTTCAACAAAAGCATTGGACCAAGGTAGGCCATCTATCCCAACTCGTTTTGCAACCTTATCACATAGTCAAAGATACTCTCTACCACATCAGAGCTGATTATGTTCTTCGCTAGTGTTTGACTTTCGAGGAGGTTGAAAAAGTCCTCAATGATTTTCACTCTGATGCCTGTGGCAGTCACATGTCTGGATATGCTACTGCACAGAAGATTCTTCGTGCTGGATATTTCTGGCATACCATCTTTAAAGACTGCATTATTGTTGTCCGCAAATGTCACGATTGCCAGATTTACCAGTGCAAGATGCGAGTGCCACCTGATCACCTTCGTCCTGTCATTACCATTGGTCCCTTTGCGAAGTGGGGCATCGATTTTATGACGTGTAACCCTCACTTGTCCGGGGGGCATGCTTATATTATCATAGTCGTTGGCTACTTCACTAAATGGGCCGAAGCAATCCCTACATTTACAATTAACGGTAAGATAACCACACAATTTATGTTCAATCATGTCATTACCAGGTTTGGTGTCCCTCAAGCCATTTTTACCGATTATAGTTCTCATTTTTATCATTACATGATGGCTGAGTTGACTTCCAAGTTAGGTCTGCATCATGACAACTCAACGTTGTACTACCCTCAGGCCAATGGTCAGGTTGAAGCCGTGAACAAGGTTCTAGTCACTATGCTTCAGCGTACAATTTGGATGCACAAATACAACTGACATCTCATGTTTTTTTCAACTCTTTGGGCTTACCAAACCTCGGTGAAGGATGCGACCAGATTCACTCCATTCCAGTTTGTTTATGGTCTAGAAAGTACCCTTCCGATTGAATGCGAAACTCCTCTCAAGATAGCTATTGAATTGTTGCCTAATACTTCACCAGAAGAAGAGCATATTCTCTATTTAGAGAGGCTTGATGAAACTCGTCGCTTTGCTACTCTTGTTATAGAAGCACATAAAAAGCGGGTCAAAGCTCATTTTGACCAATCGCTTTCCCCTCGTTCCTTTGTAGAAGGAGACCTCGTCCTCTTGTATTACCAAGCTCATGATAATATGGGGGCAGACAAATTCGAACCCATGTGGCATGGGCCCTATATCGTTAAGCGCATTTTGCAGAACGAGGCTTATGAGCTAATTGATTATGAAGGTTATCCTTTGGATCAGCCCAGAAATGGGTTGTATCTCTAAAAATACTATGCATGAGTTTTCTCGTGCATGTTCTTTTGTATATAGGTGTCTTTTTTTCATTTTGGTACATTTTTTGGCTTGGTGTGCTTTGCAACCAATCTTTTCTTGCTTATTATGTTGTTGCTTACTGTGTAGATGTCTATCACTACTTATGTTGGTTTCGCGGATCGTGCCTCCCGCAGTACTCGGAACCTATCTTCTGCAGCCTGGGTGATTTACAATCCTAATAGTGAGTTGATTGATCTTCAAGGTATTTGTTTAGGCTGAACTACGAACAATGTTGCTGAATATAGTGTCGTCATTGAACTCTTAACCGAGGAAATTTCTCTCGACATTCGTGCATTAATTTTCAACCTAGACTCTCATCTTGTTTTTATTCAGCTTACTTGTTGTTCTTCAGCTTAACGGGCATTATTCTGTTAGAAACCCTGAAATATTAAGGTTGTATTTGCGTGTTCGTTTATTGGAAATGAATTTTAAAATATGTATGTTTTGGTTACATCCTGAGACATTATCTCTTTCAAAAAGTATGCAAAAATAAAAGCTTAGGTGTCTAATCAACATGATGCTCATGGTAGCATGTCACTGCACGCACAAGCCGCCTGAATAAGCGGTGAACACGGTTAGACACCCCCGCAGTGTGCCTCTGGTATGCGCAAGGAACATCGTCAAATCTTGCATAATCTAGGATTCTATAGGTGAGTCCCTCCAAGTTGCGTACGATTTCCTCCTCCTCACTTCCCTCACCATGAGGGGCCACATTAAAATCACGAGGAACCCTCCGTGCTATTGGAGACATTCCTACAGGTCTTTATGGGCCAACATCTGCAAATACATGGATTAACATCAGAACATATATAATAAAAAAAATCACAATACTCATCAAAATAAAATAAAAAATGAGTCTTACCCAATGCTTCATCCCAATCCTCTCCTACTAGGAGTGGGAGATCTTCATCACCCGTAAAGTCCGTGCGAGAATAGGGCCAATCCTCCATGACAATTAGTTGTCGGCGTAGCCAGTCAAAGAATTATGGTCTCCACGACATCTGTCGACCGCCTCTTGATCTAGGCATCAAAGCCGCCCAACGGACCATCCATGGCTCTTGGGCTGGCGGTGTCGGAACTATCACTTCCTGACATTGAAATATTGGTAACCATTCCAGGATAAATGGAACCAAGATGGACCCATAACCGAACTGTTTCAGCTTGCCATTTTTGCATTTTGTTAGTTGGCGTTTCATATTGATTGTTATGCCCTCTGCCCAGTTGTAAAGAGTTAGGGCCATACAATCTATGGCATCTAGTAACTTTGTTTTTGTGTCTTCATGCGAAGCTTGAGATCCGGCAGCTCGCGTGACAGTGTGCAACACTACTTTTAGTGCCAAATTGGGAATGGTTTGAATATCCACTTTCCCGCTGTTTGATCCTTTCCTTGCCCCTCAACACACCCTGTCATGACCATGCTCATGTTTTCCATCGTGGGACGAGTACCTATCAGGATTGGTATTGCCCCCTTTGTGATAATCCAATTATGAAGTATACATCAGAGACCTCAATCTCTAACTCTTGGTCATGAATTACGAATATTTCTCGAACAATGTCCCATACACTGATCAGGTACTGTAGCAACTCCGATTGAGCTCAGAGACATGGCGCCATGAAGAATTTTAGAAGCTCGTAGTCCCTGAGAGCATCCATGCATCTTACATTACCCATGGCTTCCTCATCTTCTTCCCCATTTTCTCTATCCTTCCATTCGATCACAAATTTTTTTTTTTTTTCATACATGCAAAATCATCAATGGGGCTATCATTAGTCAAATCATTAACTATTGAAGGGTTTAAAATGGGCTAGGTAGTTGAATTTTTAAATTGTTATGCAAAATCCGTAACTGCGGTTGGTGCGACTATTTTAAAAACAGCCGTGCCAACTGGCGCGCCCCCGTTAAAATTCAAAATGGGTTGAAGTGAGTCCATGCCCGGAACCCGCGCCGACCGCCATGCCCTAAATTGAAAAAAATCCCCCACAAATCTGAAAAAATGAAATGCAAGTAATGAAAATTAATTCAAAATGCAGGCAAGGACACGAGCTCTTAACCTGAAAAAGACAGATTCTTGATTGGTGTCCTAGATTGTCCGTTGTCAGCTCCACAAAGATCACAGTGAAAAAGGGTAAAAATGCTCACAAGAGGTAAAAGGTGAAAAGTAATTTATTTTTACCAATTTTGGCATTTTATAAACTTTTCAGAACACTAATTAGGTTTTTGAGCATATTTTTTGATTATTTTAATATTTTATCTTGAAAAATGGGTTTTACATGCGCTTCTTGTGCAGCAACAGGTCCTCACGTGATGGCGATGAAGTGACAAGTTGTATTTTATTACTTTTTTCGGACTTGGTAAAAACACAAAAAGTCACCCCCTGGAGTCATCTTTCAGCTCTTTCCTAACTCTCGAAAATTGAAAAGATTACCAAGACTCTTGTTGTTTTGAACTCGTTAAAGGCTCGGAAATAGCATATACCCAATATACATTTACCTCTTTTTCGGGCTGGGCTAGATTATTTATGAAAAAGGAATATCTTAGTCTATCGCAAATAAGAGGTTCTCTCAGATGTGGTTTTCTACCTTTTCGGATCTGTGAGACTACCTACAAAAAGGGACCTGCTAGATTTTTCTTTTCCACTTCTTTTCAAACTCTGTAAATATGAAAAGATGTCGAGTTCTTCATTTGTCTGACTTGTTAAAACTTACATGACATTAGAAATCGTCACCATGACGTACCCGAGTTCCTCCTTCCTAAGGCTCGTAAAATGTACTAGGATGGATTTGTACGAAGGAAAAAATTATATGACAAGCATATCCTATCCCCTTCAAGATTGTTTCCAAAAATAATTGGGGTACTCGGCAGAAATGGTGGGGGAAAATGGAACCAGTTCTCAGTCGTGTTGGCAGTATGTCGCTCTTGAACAAGACACTTGTCTGCAATTTGTGTCATCTTGGGGACATCCCATTTCGTCATTTTTTTACCTCCATGGGTTTGGGTTATATGTTTGACCTTTCATATGCTCTTTGCCACGTCATCATGACCTCAAATTCCTTGATGTCAAATACTGCCACATTCTGGAGTTGTCTCACCAATATGTTCAAGAGAAGTTTCCTTCTGCAGTTTTCAACCTCTGATCCTTCTTTTGGTCCTAATTCACTATCATCTTATTCCTCTGTCTCGTGTCGATGATCTGGGAAACATTATGGCCCTCCTTCGACCAGGTCACTTCCTTTCAACTTCAACTCATTATCTAAGAAGCTGATCTAGAGACTCCCTTCTGGTACGTTGGAGCTTGCATGCCTCAATGCAAGTTCTTCGCATATGACGACAGGTCCTCATCATTGGCCTCCGATCGAGTGATTTCATGAGTGTTCAACTCCAAATCACTGTTCCCATTCTGCGGATTGTACTAGTTGTACCTTGAGAGCCATTGTCATTATTGGTGGTTTCTCTCGCGCCTATTAACAAATTTCATCATTGGCTGGTAATCAGGCAACTTTCTTGCATTTTCGAATTCAACTCACTCATTCGCATGCTTGAATTTGTAATTGTTTGGGTCGAGATGGAGCGCAAGACCCTGGTTTTTTCTGATAAAATCTAGGCTGCGAGACTATTTGGTTTATCATGACTATATGCATGACTATTCTGATTGGATGGTTGCGACCATACCTGAGTCTCTTTATTGATCCTTCTTGCTGAATGGCTGCGTCCATACCTCGGATCTTACTTTTATATGTACTCTATTATGGATGGCTGCACCCATGCCACATATTCATGTATCAGAGATATCAGTTGTACTTTTTCTTGCATGTCTTCCAACGGTGGTGTTTGGCTTCGGCATGTTCTTGTAAAGCATTTTACCCCTCCCTCTCTCTCGAACCTCATGCTGTAGGGGCATCTGTTACACAGTATTTTGTCACCGTCCCTGCAATCCCCATCCCGCACATTGGAGGACCTTCCCCATGACTTATGTGTATTGTCATACATTGTTGAAAGTGTCATTGCATCCCTTGGCATGTCAAGAACATTTCCTCTGTTGATTACTCCTCAAGCATACTCTCAAAAACATACGTTTCTCGGTCGGCGCTAGTATGCAGTTATGGCCCCACGTTGACAGGAAAATTAACACTGGCCCCTATGCCCATTAGCGCTCTGTCTAAGTGTCTCACTCATGCCGAGCTACATTTGGAATGCTTTTTAAAATAGAAGCGAAGTTTCCATTCCTAACTACTTTGTGAGCGGATTCATCATGGTTTGTTCGACTGAATAACGTCGAAATCCTCCCTTTGGCTTCATGAGCAGTAAGTGTTAATAGGGAGCGGATAAATATCACAAAATGTGATTTGCGACGGGATAAAGATTGTGATTTTCAATGGGTGACGTGGCGATAGGACCGGCAGCAGAGTGTGATAACAATATCGCAATTGGCGGATAATAAGTAGTAAGTCTCAAAAGAAAACAACAAAAACTGCGATTTGCGATTTTGCAATATCGCAAGGTTGGCGGAAAAGCGATAGTGCAGTCGGGAGGGGAGTGCGAAGTGCGATTACAATGTACGGTAGTTATCGCAATCGACCAAAAAAAAAAAAAAAAAAAAGGAGCAGAAAGTGTTAAAGGAAGAGACTAAACACTATGATGTCCGATGTACGATATCGAAAAGTTCGAGGAGGAAAGGCGGAGGTCAAACTCCAGTGGGTTCCAAGCATTTTGCATCAAAAAGGTAAAGGTGAGGTGAAAAGGGGAAAACCGCTGAGATGTTGAAGAACGGAAAAGGAAAGGGAAGGGGTTTTGCGATGGCCGAGATGTGATAATCTGGAAACTCAAAGGTAAAATATCTCATGTGAAACTTTAATGGTTTCTATGAAAAAAAGGTGTGGCATCTGATAGGAAGAGAAAAGGAGGGAAATGGAGCGTAATAGAGGTGTTTGGAAGTGTAACACAAAGATGGAAAATGAAACAGGAAGGCAAGGGTGAACTTCTCCGGAATTTTAATACTGATTCCTGCAAAAAAACCTGTGGATTCATGCACGGGAAAACAGAAAAAAATGCGTGATAAAATAGTGAACGGAAAGCAGTTTTTGGGTCTATGGGAAGGTTTGACCTCCTCGAGATCTATTGACAGAGATGAGAAGGGGGTCTCGATCCACAAATTTTTGGTCTTTCTCTATTCAATTACTCTCATAAAAAAATGAAAAACTACAACAACACACTGAAAGCAAAACTAAGCAGCAATGAAACTATAAGAAACTAGCTAATTGTTCAAGAATAAAACTCAATAAATGGCACAAACAAAACAAGCTAAATGACATAAAGGAAAGAATGAAAACAATAAATAAGCTGAGGCACATGGCTTGGGACCTAACCCATAAGCCCGGCCCTCGGGAATTAAATTAGTAAAATGGAGTTTGTCTACTCATTGCATTAAAAATGAAATCTTATTACATCTTGAAGGTCTTAAACAACAAAAGCTTAATAGAATAGAAAATGAATGGAATGGGATGGAATGGAATGGACTGCATCGAATGGACTAGAATGGAATCGAAGAATGGAATGGAAGAATCGACTGGAATTGACTAACCCTTCTTAGCTCCAACTCTTCTCTATTTGTTCTGTAGGGCAACTACCAACAAATCCCTAGAAAATAGTGATTGAGTCCACTCAACTCCTAGTAAACAAAGATTGAGTGCTCTTCTCTTTGACTTGTTTGGCTTCCTCTGGAAATCGAACTGTTGGAGAGGATATTTGGGGTGATTGAGTCCAATTGACTCCAAGTAAATAGAGATTGAGTGCCCTCCTCTTTGAGTTGCTTGACTACCTCTGGAACTCGAATTGCTGGAGACTCCAAGTGAAGTATGGCTTGAGTGCACTTGTTCTTGAGTTGCTTGGCTACCTCTGGAATTCGAATTGCTGGAGGGGATCTCATGAGGACCATTTGGATGCCTTTGAGGGTGGACAACCCCCTTGAATCTATCCAATATTTCTCCCTAATTTCCTGATATTCTTCACTCTTGATCTTCCAGTGGCAGGGAGAAAGTCCCTAAATTATCTCCTTCTCTAAATCTGCATAATCTGCCAAATATTCTCACAATATTCTAATAAAATAACCAATATTGGGCACAAATATGGAATTACCTTTAAACCTTCCTAAGAAAATATTGAAGCATAAGAAAACATTATTAAGTGCAGAAGGAGAGATTTAATATACATATTCATGTGCATAAGGAAGGTAGATGGGCTTAAGAAATGTTAGATGGGTCTTATTTTATGTCTAATTTAGAGGCCCACCATCACCCCCCTACTGAAACTGTTGCTCATCCTCTGAGAAACCTATTCATCCTCCCTGCCTTATGGTTTTTCCTTCATGCTGGCTTATTTCAATTTTTGTTTATTGGCCCATGTGCTGCTCCTCCTGCTAATCTTCTTTCTATTCTTCTTGCATTTCTTCTTGTAGGTGCTTCATGGAGGTCCTCAAATACCTTAATCAAATCTGTTTTGCATGCCAAGGGGTGGTGGATCCACATTTTTTTTTTTTTCATGCAAAGTAAACTCACAGTTCTTTTTTTTCTGTGAACTGAGTTCACCCTTGGTTATCCCTTGGCACTCCTTGTCTTCTATTACAATGAATTGCTTACTGCCCACTTTCTCACGTCCTTTTTACTTTTGGCTTGTTCCTTTTCTTGGTGGAAAAAGTAAGGCTAGTCGTTAGATAAGGCTGAGGTTGCTCTGCTAATGATTTTGGCTATATAAAAAAACTTTCCTTCTCACACTTTTTAATATTTTATTAAGCTAAAATTGATTTGAAGAAAGGGTTAGATGATTGCATACCTGAGCCTTAACATTGATTTGTTTTTGCAGGTGATATTGAAGTTGTTGCTATGGCTGTTGAAGTTGTCTTCGGTGTTTCTGAAGCTGCATGTGATAATCTGCTTAAGGTCCTTTTGGAGCTTCTGAGCACGGGAGGAGGAAGTCCAAGTTTGACTACCATTAACCAGGGTGTTGACTAGCACTGTGGGCCCCACCCTAGTCTAGGTGCTTAATGCAACTAGGCGTGGGTGTTGAAATTTTCTTGTTGAATTCAAACAGAGAGATTGAAAAGGACCCTACAGTTGTTGAAAGCTACCTCCATAATCAAACACAGGTAATAGGTCACTTTGATGATGTTTCTCGGAATATAGAAGATGAGTGCATTATGGCTAGCTATAGGATATGGAACAATGTCCCTCACAACCTGAAGAACAAGGAGTACCATACTCCATAAATACTGAGGGGTGCCTTGGAAAGAGTACCATTATACAATAGGGCCATGCAGGCCAAGATGATCCAATGGCTTGGTCTCAAGCTCAATCCACCTTTGCTACTGCGACTGAATGATGAAAGGTACACATATGCACAAGATAAAGAATGGGATCATGCAAAAAAGAGTAGTGGGTTTTACCCCCCTGAGGGGGCTCCCATATTTCTTCCTCAGGAAGTCAGGGGAGTTGTCAAAGCCTTAAAAAATGCAAGAGGAGGATTAGTTGCTCAGACGATGAGCAACCATTCATTAGGGGGGTTAGGGGGGTGATGATGAGCTACATCATTAGTCATATTTGGAGGGGTTAATGGTCACCTTTTTGCCTTCTTAAATCACCTTTTCTTGCATTTTTTTTGTTATTTGGTTTTATGATGCTAGTATAGGTGGTGATTGAGGCTAACATACTCTGAGTTCCTAATATGAGGTTGAGTGCAAAAAATCATGAGTAATTGGCATTATTTTTGAAGATTTTATGATAAAGAATTGAAGGAGACAACAAGGAGAAATTATAGGAGGATTTTCCACCCTCCTTAACTCTCGAAGGCAACAAAAGGATCCCCAAGGATTCTCTCCAACAATTCGAATTCCAAAGGCAGCAAAGCAACTCAAAGAAAGTGCACTCAATCTATGTTTACTTGGAGTCAAGTGGACTCAATCACTATTTCCAAGGGAGTTGTTGGTAGCTGCCTTGTAGAATAAATAGAGCAGAGCTAGAGCTAGGAAGGATTAGATTCTATTGGGAAAATGTCTGCAAGCTATTGAGTTTTTTTATTATTGTACGCAGTGATTCAAACTTTCAAAAATGTACGAGACTATTCTTTCATGAAATGAGTAGACTGATTTAATCTTACTGATTTAGGTTCTAGAGAGCTAGGTTGTGGGTTAGGGCCCAATCCATGTTCCTCATCCTCTATGTTGTACTTGTTCTTTGCTTGCTGTCAGTAGATTTGCTTCCAATAGTTTCATTGTTGTTTTGTTTTGCTTTCAGTTTGTTGTTGTAGTTTTTTATTTGCTTATGAAAGTAATAGAATACAGGAAAAATCCAAAAGTTGTGGATTGAGCCTTCCCCTCTCATCTCTTTCAATAGAGCTCGAGGAGGGTAAACCTTTCCCCATAGACCAAAAATGCTTTCTCGCTTATGATTTCTTGGAAATAGATTAGATCAGTGCATGTATTTTCATGAACTTGTTGTCTATATTTCTTGCATTAGGTAGGTTGATTGCAGGTACAAGCATCTTCACCCTGAAGAAGTTCATTGACACCTCCCCGATTCATTTTCCCATCCATCTCTATTGTTACGCTTCTATTCCCTTCTATTTCAATTATTGCAGCCATCGCACCCTTTTATTCCCAAAACACTTCAAAATGACTAAGTCCGCCTTCTATTCCTTCATTTTCACATTTCACGGCTATCGTAACCATTTTAATGAAAAATAAACTTCAAAGCCTTATAGGTTGACCTCCGCCCTTTTCCTCTCGAATTTCACGCTTATCACATTTTGCATCCCGCAGATCCTCCCTGCTCTTCATTCCATTTTCTTGCTCGTGATTGCAATTGCAATAAACCTTCCACCTTACGACTTACCGCAAATTCCCTTTTTGCTCTATCGCAAATAGCTTTTTCCATGCATCCCCCGTTAATACTCCATTCCTGAAACTCCAATTGCGATGATATATTCCACCACCCGATAACGTTTCTACCTTACCTTTTCCATTTATCATCGAAAAGTCTCCAAAGATGTTAAATTCAGACCCTTCTTTGTTCTTCTCACCTATCGCAACGATTGCAATTGCGCAAACCGCACATTCTTTTGTCATTGCCCAAGTGCTGCTCTGAAACCACGATTATGATATCACCATCGCAGCTTTGCCACCTTCCTTGTTTCCACGTTACTCTATCGCATTATCACCCTCACACATCATCGCGCTATTACACTATCGCCTGTTCGCATTTTGCAATCCTCGCATTATCGCGTTATTGCACTATTGCCTTTTCACATTTCACAATCATCGCATTTCCTCATTTCACAATTATCGCATTATCTGATCCGGATTTATGAAGGAACGCAACAGAATACAGAAATAACCATAAACATAGAGATGCAGCGGAAATAATGCGTCATTTCATTAATATCAAATAACGGAAATATGCTTACAGACATAATGGAAATAAAATAGCTAGGGTGCTAGTAGCGAATCTCTAAGAAGAGACGTGGTGTCTACAGACCTCTGAACTGTGTTACAATGAGGCTCGAGGGCCTATTTATTATTGAGAAACAATGGAAAAACTGAAACGTCCAAAAACCTAACTCTAGGAGATTAAGCGCCAAAACTATGGGCCCCATTTGGGTAAATTGGTGTTTCAAATTCCCGGGGACATAACTTTGGCATCCAATCTCTGTTTGACGCGCTCAATAGCTCGTTAGAAAGATCTATCCGTTTTCCCAAAAAGTGTCGTTTAGGGCCTCAAAACGGGTTTGGAAGTTCATGACCCAAAAAACTGCTATAAATAGTAAGTTGTGCTGCAACTTAAAAACTGAACGAATTGATGGTGGGGGTTCAAATGGAATAGATGGGTGGCCACCAATATCCACCTGGATCATTAAGGCCCCAAAACAGCTCCGGGAGTGCAGGACCCAAAAACTTGCTAAAAATAGTAAGTGGTGCTGAATGTGAAAAGTTGCAAGAATTGATGGTGCGGGTCCAAATGGATTAGGTGGGTGGCCACCGATATCCACCTGGATCATTCCTCCCTCCTTAGGAAGCAATGGTCCCTATTGCGTTGAGATCCTCCCTAAGATGAAGCAAAGTCTGTTGAACTGGGTATCATGGACTTGTGGGTAGACATGCTGGATGCGTTTAGTAAATTTCATTTCTTTATCAGCTTCAAACAGTACATGTGTGGATTCTGTATGTGTATTTGCAGGAGGCATGGCAACATCAGGCGGCAGTGCGTGGGGGGTCAAATCAATGGAGTGCTTGTCCTGACAGTGTAGAGGAACCTCTGTGAGTGAGGAGAAGATGTCCTCGTATTCCTCCATGAATTTTTCCATCTGCTGCAGCCATGTAGGGGGAGCCCTGTTTCGAGGTTGTGGCCACAATATTCTTCTTTCCCTGTGAGCGAGTTGTAAGGAAAATGAATTTCCTGGTTTGGGAAACAATCTTACTGCGTTGTTTTGTAGTAGTCAAAGAGATGACAGGAGGCAGTACTACCTCCGGTATCCTGTACAAGTTATTTCCCAAAGTAATAATAACAACACGAGGCCTAGACTCATACACAACATGTCGCCTCCATAAGTATGCTTGGCCCAATAATACATTAGCTAGATCAAGAGGAACAACATCACATAATACCTCATCCGTGAATGGCTTGATGCTGTACGGAAGGCGGCACTGTTGGCAGATGCAGATATCTCTCCTCGGGTGAAGCCACCCGATGGTATATGGCTGCGGGTGTGCTATGGTCGGTAGGCCGAGCCCCTTCATGACCTCTGCTGAAATGAGGTTCTTTTGGCTTCCGCTATCGACAAGAAATTGCAGAGGAGAACCCTTCACCCACATTTGCGAATGGAAGAGGCACTCCCCCTCCTTTGGATCCTCTCGGTCCTCCCTCTAGATCTTAGTGGTGGCAACAATGGCACTGGGATCCACATCAATGATCTGCTTCCCTTTGTCATTGCCTTTGTTTGGTTCTGACTCAGGATAAGAAAATGCATCTGATTCGGGTGCCTTTAGTTCGTCCACTAATGACTGTTTGGCCCGACACTCGTTTGTGCTGTGAATGGGGTTGTTATGAAATTCACACCACTTCCTTGTGTCCTTCTTTTGATTTTTGGTGTTGTTATGAGTCGAACCGCTTTGGCCTTGCCCCTTGTTCTTCGGTTCGGGGACACCTTTCGGATTCGCAGATCCAAAGTCTCGCTTCTTCTGCTTAAATTTCTGCTCGATCTTGGCGGCATAGCGATATGCCGTGCCAAGCGATGTAATGTCAAGGAACTCCATTTCCTCCCGAATGTGTTTGTGTAGACAGTCGCGGTACTTGAGCACCAAATGTCTCTCTGAATCTTTAATACCCAACTTTGTGTGTAGGGTATGGAACAGATTCGTCAGTTCGTGCACATCTTGATCCCTTTGTTGCCACAGCGTGGTCCATTGGATGTATTTGTCCTCATAGCTCCCCACGGGGTAA
The DNA here is from genome assembly GCA_034641835.2 of Pinus albicaulis. Taxonomy (NCBI): domain Eukaryota; kingdom Viridiplantae; phylum Streptophyta; class Pinopsida; order Pinales; family Pinaceae; genus Pinus; species Pinus albicaulis. Next base: position 712,389,085 of record CM076573.1, on the reverse strand, counting down.
TATTGTTCCTTGATGCCGTCTCAGAATGAATTCCAAGTGGGTGTGGCCGAGAACAGAGAGGGTTCGCCTTCGTCCTCTTGCTCACGGTAGGTTTCCCACCAGTCTTTGACATGGGGGGCGGCTTTGAGGAGTGCAAAAATAATCTTTTCTCGGTTAGAGAAATCATGGACCAAGAAATACCCTTCCAGTAAATTCAACCATCTATCTACGACGTCTACATCTATTTGGCCTTCAAATACAAGAATATCAAAGTTTACCTGTACCTTGAAGGGAGTGGCGCCTCCAGAGTGGCTGTTGGATGCAGATGCGCCGTAGGTGGGCAGTCGTTGAAGGATCTAAGCAAAGTTATCCATCATCACGTTCCTTAGTTTCTCGAGGGCCTCCTCGAGCAATATTTTGATAGGATCTCCTGCTCCCTTGTCTTTCTTTTCTTCCGCCATGGGAGGTCATTGGGGTTTGCGAGGCTGATCTTGCAAGGGTTCAACCAGATCGAGCCCTAACTCCTTATACCTTGACCGCGTTGGGGACATGCAAAGAAAAAAAAGAAAGAGCAGACCGCTCTGATACCACTAATCTGGATTTATGCAGGAACGCAACATAATACATAAATAACCATAAACATAGAGATGCAGCAGAAATAATGTGTCATTTCATTAATATCAAATAACGGAAATATGCTTACAGACATAATGGAAATAAAATAGCGAGGGTGCTGGTAGCGAATCTCTAAGAAGAGATGTGGTGGCTATAGACCTCTGAACTGTCTTACAATGAGGCTTGAGGTCCTATTTATTATTGAGAAACAATGGAAAAACTGAAACTTCCAAAAACCTAACTCTAGGAGATTAAGCGCCAAAACTATGGGCCCCGTCTGGATAAATTGGTGTTTCAACTTCTCGGGGACGTAACTTTGGCATCTGAACTCCGTTTGATGCGCTCAATAGCTCGTTAAAAATATCTATTCGAGGACTACAACTTTTGAGTGAGCAACATTGGTCCCACAATGTTGCTCCCCGTTTTCCCAAAAAGCGTCGTTTAGGGCCTCAAAATGGCTCTGAAAGTTCAGTACCCAAAAAACTGTTATAAATAGTAAGTTGTGCTGCAACTTAAAAACTGAACGAACTAATGGTGGGGGTTCAAATGGAATAGGTGGGTGGCCACCAATATCCACCTGGATCATTAAGGCACCAAAAGGGTAGGCTTTAGAGGCAGACCTTAATAGCAAATACACTAAAGGTCACAAGGCCGAGAATAAATTATTTTACATAGATTGGGGAAGAGGAAGAAGAAAAAGGAACAAGAAGAGAATATACAATTGCAGAACCAACCCTAGAAAAGGAGGAAATGAGTCTGACCATATCGTGTAATGCATTGGCAGGAATTACCACTCCTCAAACTCTCAAGATAGAAGGACATATCAGAAGAAAAAGGTAATAGTGTTGATTGATTCAGGTAGCACCCATAATTTTATTCATTGTAAGGTAGCCAAGGAATTGAATTGTTTCCTATACCCAGCACCAGAATGTCAAGTGATGGTTGCAAATGGAGGAACTATAAATTGCTCTGAAAAATGCCATAATATCAAGCTAACCATGGGGGAATATGTATTGACTAGTCCAATGCTTTCCATTCCTATGGGAGGTGTTGATGTTGTACTAGGAGTACAATGGTTACAATCTTTGGGGGTGGTAGCTTTTAATTTTCAAGAACTTTTCTTCAAATTTTTTTTTAGAAGGAAAGGAAGTCGAATTACGGGGTATTGTGGGGAAGCCGGGAAGGATAATAAGCTCTAATGTCATGACAAAGCTTCTAAATAAAGAACAACGAAGCGTAATTGCACAATTATGCTCACTAGAAGTTCCAACATCAAAATCATCTATTTCTGCAGATCTCCAACTAGTATTGGACAATCATTCCAAGGTGTTTGAAACTCCTAAAGGAATCCCACCTATTCGTGATCATGATCATGCTATCCATTTGATTCCAGGAAGTGTTCCTCCAAACATCAGACCTTATAGATATCCTTATGTCCAAAAGAGCGAAATTGAACGTATGATTGTAGAAATGTTAGAGGCGGGTATAATTCAATCTAGTCAAAGTTCTTTCTCTGCTCCTGTAGTATTGGTACACAAGAAGGATGGATTATGGCGAATGTGTCTGGATCATAGGGAGCTCAATAAACTCACCATTAAAGATAAATTTCCCATTCTTGTGATTGATGAATTATTGGATGAATTACATGGAGCAATTTATTTTAGTAAGTTGGATCTTCGTTCAGGACATCATCAAACTAGAATGAAGACTGAAGATATTCCAAAAACAACATTTCGAAATCATGAGGGTCATTATGAATTTTTGTTCACGTCTTTTGGCCTTACCAATGCACCTTCTACATTTCAAGGGTTGATGAATTCCATTTTCAAACCCTTCCTTAGAAAATTTGTGCTAGTATTTTTTGATGATATACTAATCTACAGCAGGTCTTGGAAGGATCATGTTGAACATGTTGACAGGGTGCTCAAACTATTGCTGGAGAAACAATTATATGCAAAAAAATCCAAATTTTTCTTTGGAGTACAAGATGTGGAATATCTGGGTCATATTGTATCTCACGAGGGTGTTAAAGTAGACCCTAACAAAATTAAAGCCAGTAAGGAATGGAAAGTCCCCACAACCATAAAGAAGTTGCGAGGATTTCTCGGGTTAACAGGGTATTATCGCAAGTTTGTTAAGAATTATGGGAGAATAGCAGCACCTCTAACAACATTATTGAAAAAAGATGCATTTTCATGGACTCCTGAAGCAACTAAGGCCTTTGAACATCTTAAAGAGGCAATGTGCCTAGCACCGGTCTTAGCTACGCCAGACTTCACAAAAACCTTTATTGTGGAATGTGATGCCTCAGTAAATGGAATTGGTGTTGTTTTAATGCAGGAAGGAAGACCCATTGCTTTTGAAAGTCGTCCAATCAAAGGAAAGTATTTACAGAAACCTATTTATGAGAAGGAAATGTTAGCAATACTACATGCACTAAAGAAATGGAGAACTTATCTAATGGGAAGACACTTCAAGGTAAAAACTGATCATGATAGTCTTAAACACTTTTTGGAACAAAGACTATCTTCAGAAGAGCAGCAAAAATGGGTCATAAAGATGTTGGGTTATGACTTTGAAATAATCTACAAAAAAGGAAAGCTTAATGTTGTTGCAGATGCACTCTCAAGAAAGAATGAAGAGGTGGAAGCATTTCTTTGTGCCATTTCTATTATCCAACCAGATTGGATAACCGAAGCAAGAGATGAATGGAAGAAGGACAAAGGTGTATGGACACTCATTCAAAAGTTGCAGCAAGATCCTAGTACATCTGATACATTTAGTTGGAAAAATGATTCCTTATGGTACAAAGATCGCTTATATCTTAGTAAGAATTCCCAACTAAAACAAAAGATTCTTCTGGAATTGCACACTTCTCCTTTAGGAGGACACTCAGGATTTTTAAAAACTTACCACAGGGTGAAGAAAGAATTTTTTTGGGATGGCCTTAAATCTGATATTCGAAAGTTTGTGGCGGAATGTTTGGTTTCCCAGCAGAATAAAGTGGAAACAATTAAGACCCCAGGACTTCTACAACCTTTATCCATTCCAAGTCAACGTTGGGAGGAGATTTCAATGGATTTTATCACAGGTTTACCTAAGTCTGAAGGAAAGAGTGTCATCATGGTGGTAGTTGTTAGACTTACCAAGTATGCACACTTTTGTGCATTATCTCATCCATTTAAAGCAAGTACAGTTGCTACTACATTTATGGACAGAATTCAAAAGCTACATGGAAGCCCAAGGGTTATTGTGAGCGACAGAGATCCCATTTTTACTGGAAATTTTTGGACGGAGTTATTTTCTTGTTTGGGTACTCAATTGGCTCATAGCTCATCTTATCATCCTCAATCTGATGGTCAAACTAAGATAGTAAATAAATGTTTGGAAGGATATCTTCGTTGTTTTGTATCTGATAAACAAACACAATGGGTCAAGTGGTTACCTCTTGCTGAATGGAGGTATAACACTTCCTTCCATACTGCAGCAAAAATGACCCCATTTATGGCACTTTATGGATATCATCCACCATCCATCACATCATCTTTAAGGGAAAATTCGAAGGTTCAAGCAGTGGAAGATCACATCGAGCATCAACAAGAAGTTCTCAAACTCTTAAAGGATAACCTGAATTTGGCACAAAATCGAATGAAACAACAGGCAGATCAACATCGTAGCGAGAGAAGTTTTGATGTAGGAGATTGGGTATTTTTACGGCTACAACCATACAAACAAATGTCCCTCAAGCAAGCAAAGAAGGATAATAAATTATCGCCAAAGTACTATGGTCCATACAAGGTGTTGCAAAAGATTGGTTCTATGGCATACAAATTGGAGCTTCCTGCTTCTTCGCGAGTACATCCAGTTTTCCATGTTTCATGCTTAAAGAAGGTTATAGGTGAAAATCTTCCAGTTCAAACAATATTGCCAGAACTTGATGAGAAAGGAAAAATAATATTGGAACCTGAAGTGGTCATGGAAACAAGAACTCGACAGCTACGGAATCGATCAATTTCAGAGTATCTCATCAAGTGGAAGAACTTACCCACTGAAGATTCTACATGGGAGGATGAGAATTTTATACAGAAGCACCAAGAGCTACTCAAGCATTGAGGACAACACTTTTTGAAGGAGAGGGGCATGTTAGGTCCCTATATCACTAGTATAGTCCCTTATTATTGTTAGTGTAACCCCCTTATTGTTATTATTGAACCCTTGTAACCCCCATTTTGTTATTATTGTGCCCTTAAGTTATTATTGTTAGGTCGGCTAGGATTACATTGTGGCCCACTAGGATTACATTATGGCCCCATGGACTCCTATATATAGAAAGGAGGTTTTTGTAAATTGTATCATCCAAGAATTGTTCATTTATGTAATGTATTGGAGGTTGCCCCCTCGAAGTGGCTTATTTCTAAGGCGTTGATATCTCTTTTCTTCTATTTTTGGAGCTGGTTACACAACAAGGTAGGTAAAATGTCACAGGTTGCATGTGAGGAGGAAATTGAAGGAAAATAATGAAGAAAATAGAGGCCTCATTAATAAAAAGGCTTATGAGGATCAATTAATGGGCTTGTTTTAGTTCAGTTTTGGGGATCTCTCATTATTCCCTCTTTCTCACACTCTTGGGTTTTCTTGGAGCAAATCAACATTGAGCCAAGAAAGAGGAAACCAAGAAAATGAAGGACGAGGAAAGGAAAGGAAAGCAAAGATCAAACAAGGAGGAGCACGATCAAGAAACTTCAACAAGAATAATTGTAGGTAACATATTGCATTTGTGATTTCCTATCTAGTTTGGACATTCATAGCTTATGCATGTTGGTATTTGGTTTTCTTGTTGTCGGTGGCATGGTTTTGTCAGGTTTTGTTTCATCCTTGCCTTGCCTTTTCCAGATATTCATAGTGTGTTGGGATTTTTATCTCGGTTTTGAGCTTTGAAATTACCGGATGGATTTCAGAATTTGGGGTGGAGGTTGTCTCAAGGAAAATTCCCATAGGCCTAGGAATCCCTTGACTAGTTTTGGCGAGATACACGGTAAATCTTGAGAGACAAGGATATAGAAAATTCCTCAAGCATAGTGATGGATTTATGGAGGAATTCCAAGCTCGATTCAGTTTTGTGATCGGGGCACCGGTTTAGGTGTGATCATGATATGGTGAGGGTGGATGTTGTTTAACCTTTGGATTCCCTTGGTTTCTTTTTTTAATTGGTTTATCCATGAGATCCCACATTCATACTTGGAATATGGCATGGGGGTGATTGGCTGAAGATAGATTTGGATCAGCCATGTATATGGTTGGGTGGTGCATGGAATTCCCAAACTTTGTCGATTATTTCCTATGTTTAATAAAAGCTAATTTCTCTTGATTTTGTACTTATTAATGTGTGGATTTAATGGTTGTTAACCCACTATTATTTCCATGGTTTTATGCTAGTTATAAGCATGGTTATTTGACTCATTCAAGTCATGGTTATTTCATGTATTTACTTGTAAATGTTAAACTAATGGATGCAAGACCTAATTGATGTCATATCAGTTCAGGGGAGAGGGTGGCGATCCTTCTTTTCATGTCCCATAAGAGTTTTCAATCATTTATGATTTTTCTTGTATCACAAACCTATAGATTTCATTGATGCCAAGTGTTTGATATAATTTCAGTCCTGGTTGGGGATGGTCAGGCATAATCTTGGAGTTAGTTCATTGGCATTGTTGTCACCTGTTTGATGAATTCTAGAAGCTACAAGAAGTTTTAGGCAGTGTTTGGGATTCTAGGTTTGAAAATTGCCTCGAGTCTCGCAAACGCAGGCACAGGTCTACGTAAAAGAGTCCCTGGATGCATGCATGGCTATGCTATGGGAGCGTCCACAGCCTTTCAGATGCACCCTTGCCTATATTAAGGGAGTGTTCAAGGGTTTTCTTCATTAAAATTCATTAGGACCCAGGGACAAGTCAACTTGATGACTGGGATAGCCTCTGGGGGTCCTGTAGTAGGTATAAGGAGTTTATGTTATGGTTTTCTGCATCGATTCCACTTCCTTAAAGTCACCAAGGAGGTTGAGTCTGCTCTTAACTGCCCTCAGCTCATGTTTACCCTGCTTAGCTGGTTACTTGGGTAAATGTGAGGGGAGGTGTACGTTTTAGATGGTATCAGAGTGTGGTTGCGCTCCTTGGGAAAAGTATGATGTTTTCAAGATTATTATCATCATGTAATCGTGTCGGTTGCGTATATGTTTCTCATGCTTGTGGTCTATGTGCTTGTTGCATCCGCATGGTGTTGGTCATGGTGGCAATGATGTCGCCACGAGAGGGTTGATGGTGTTATTGAATTGTGTTGTCATGACCATATGATTGGTTATACATTTCATATGTTTACAATGATAGATCATATAGGCACTGGAAAAAACAAGCAGATCTAAATGCGACAATCCTTCAGAGTTTGTCATATTTGCAGCGAGAGGGACCACTTTGGATCATCTAAGGACAAGAGGATGGGACTAATGGGGCATATGGTAGTAGGTATCCCGGTGGTTACAGGTCATATAGAGATGACATGATTAGAGATGGCAGGTTCTTGGATACTCTAGATAGAAGAGGTGACAAAAACATGTATTATTCTAGTTCTAGTTCTGATAACCATTGTGATCGTCAACGTTATCATTCTTACAGGAGGAGTGATAGGGGATATTTTTCGAATGATTTTATGAAAGAAAAGCCACCTACCTTTGACGGAGAGATGTTGAAATCACAGGATGCAGAGGCATGGTTGCTTGGTATGAGGAAGTTCTTCAGTTTGCATGACTCTTCATAAAACATGAAATCCAAAATAGCTACATTCAGTCTTAGTGACAAAGCAGATATTTGTTGGGAAGATTTGAAAAATGTCAGGGGTATTTATGAGGAAATGACTTGGAGAGAGTTCAAGAGGTTATTTTGGAAGAAGTATTTGTCAAAGAGGCACTATGATGCTATAACTAAGGAGTTTTATGAGTTGAATATGGGTTCCATGACATATGATGAGTATATCAACAGGTTCTTGGAGTTGTTGAGATATGTGCCTTACCTCAAGGAGGATAAGGCCAAGGTTCAGAGATTGATAAGTGGGTTTCCAGTAGCCTACAGAGACCTGATTGAGTTCGATGAGGCTAGATCATTGAAGGAGGCCATTCGAAAGCTGAAGCATTGTTATGAGTAGTCAAAATGAAAATTTGAACCTAAGCGTGATTTGAAAGGAAATGAGAAATCTAAAGGAAGATGGCCACCAAAGCGGGAAAGACATCAAGATGCGTGTGAGAAAGAAAATGTGACTCCTTACAAGAAGTTCAATACAACTTTGAAAGGACCTGGAGAGCACCAGACTAAAGGTGATGATAGAGCATAGTTGTGGTGTTGGATATGTGGCAAGGATCATCGTAAGAGGGAATGTCTGCAGTATCAGAGTGGTAGACCCCAGATCTATAGTGCACAGGAGGCGCAAACAGTTGGGGATGTTGGTAATAACATTACTCGGATTTATGCAGTTGTGGACACGAGGCAAGCAGATCATCGTGCATCTATCATTGAAATGGGTGGTAAGCTTTGGGATCAAGTTGCTTCTATTTTGATTGATCTTGGATCTAATTATAGTTATATTAATCCTGACCTCGTGGATAAGTGTGGTTTGAGAAAATAAATGCATGCAAAATCTTGGTTAGTGTAGCTCACTACAAGTACAGAGAAAATAGTTCAACATTGGGTGAGATCTTGTGCATTTGAATTAAATGGTATTCAATATGTGACTTAAATAAATTGTTTGAATAAACACATTAGCAAATATATTTCAATATAAACTTCTCATATATATATATATATATATATATATATATATATATATATATATATATATATATATATGAAGAAGTAATTAAAAGTACAATAATTTAGTTGCTTTCTAAAAGAGGGAGATGCATAATTTATTCATTTCTTAATATAAAATTGAAATGTGGTATTAAAAGAATATTGATAATAATAAAAATATTTATTATGGGTCATAAAAAAAATTTCATTATGCAAGGTTAAGTAATATTAAAGTACATTTGATAGGCATATTGACAAAGTTGCAGTAATTGGAACTAAGTGCTAGTTTTGAATCTCAAGGTTACTCAACACGTTGAGAGACTTGATACAAAAAAGATGGCTGGCGTTAGGGTTTCGATTTGCTTTGCGGCTGTCCCTGCAGACGTTGTAGCGCCTGAACCTGATACTGATTCACTCCTTCCCGTTGCAGCGGCCGTGTAGGAAACTGAGAATGCCCTCAATGTTGCCCCTGATTCACTCCTCGCCATTGAAACCGTTGTGTAGAAAACTGGAGATGCCCTCGATGCTACCCCCAACCGAGAGATGTCCCTGCCAGGATTGAGGGCCTTACCGAACTTTGTAGCCACTGTTCATTCAGAGGGCGCACGCTTTAGAGAATCCACTATCGCGTAAGAATACATTGCTGCAAAGAAACATACTGCCAAGGCTTTAGCACCTGTGGCTGCTCGATGTCGATTTGTAGCTCTCCATGAGGCAGATGCAGCTGGCATTATCAAACACATTGACTCTGCCATCGCTTGTGCCCTGCGGCAGCCGCATCCTCCGGATCTACTTACAGAGTCCACAGAGGGGTTTCTCTCGGCAAAAAAGATTAAGCTCCAAAGTAGTCATCCTCTTCTTGCTACTTCCTCCAAACCCCAGCAAGGCCTGGAGGAGCCGGAATACCAGAGATCCAACTTGCTCTCATCTCAGATCTATAATGATAAGAAGGGGCCTTTAGATCACTCTGCCCCTTTTCAGATCCATATCTCACCTCTCTCTGGCAAAACCTTGCTGCATTGGGTGAGCTCTTCGGATCTGGTGCAGGACCTCAAGCTAGACCTGGAACATCAGATAGGGATTCCCTCTGCCATTCAGAGACTTCTCTATAAAGGTAAACATCTTGAGAATCTTCTTCCCCTCTTTGTTTACAGTATTGAAATAAATGCTTCTATTGTGTTAACCCTTCGTTTGAGAGGAGGCGCAGCTGGACAGTCATTTTCAGCACATACTTTATCCTACAAAGATCCTGTCCATACTTAGATCCCCAAACCCCCCGAGGCTCGCAAGCCTTTTTTGGTCGACAAATTAGAGGATGTTCCCTCCATAGAGATCTTCCATCTATATCTGGCAGAACAACTTCAAAAATTTGCAGAAACATCTATCATATGCAGATTCAATAGACTTTGGTCGCGCACAAAGGAACTCTACAAGTGGATCTACGCTAACTAGACCCACAATTGCAAGGTCAACTTCTGTTCAAAGGGATTCTTCATAGTACTGTTCGATCACATCAAGGATTATCAACAGGCCCTAACATAAGGCCTATGGTTCTTGGGAGCAATAGAGCTATTCATAACCCCATGGTTGCCAAATTTCAACCCAGCTACAGCAGTCATCACCAGGACTCTTGTCTAGGTCAGGCTTCCCAATTTACCAGCCCATCTATGGCACCTTGCAGTCTATAAAGTAATAGGCAATGCCCTGGGCTGCTTTCTGACTGCAGATTACTCTAGGGAGGGCCAAGGACTATATACATATGCCATAATATTTGTGGAATTAGACATAAGCAAAGGCCTGCCCGACCAAATCAATCTCAAGATAGGCAACTTTGTATGGACACAGATCCTGGACTACGAGAATACTGCCTTCCGCTGCTGCCATTGTCACCAAACAAGGAATCTACAAAACTCCTGCCCCACATTCCCTGCAAAAAAAAAGAAGGAAAACATTACAAAATCCAAATCCAAAAGATGGGTTCCTTGTAGTCCGCCGCCCGTAGATGACTCTGAATCTTCGAGTTCAGAGGAAGAAGAGTTTGATGCAGAAATGGACCATGTTCAACAGACGAATGACTTGTCCTCCACTGTACCTGAGCATCCTCCAGACACGACGATCACTCAAAAACGCATTCATGAGTCCTCCTCTTCTGATACAGATAAGGAGGTTCCTCCCACTGTGAACTCCAGTCTTCAAGTTATGGAGGCTTCTGCCCATTTTGGGTAGAATCGGATTTAATTTTTTTTTTTTTATTATATTTTTTTATATTTTTTTTTGGGTTTACCGGCTCGCTAGTCACATTTCTTAACTCTTTGCTTGTTTCATTTACTCTCTTCGGGACCGAGGTTGATGGTTCATAATTTTCGATTGGCCCGTTTCTTGCCTCTCTTCTTTGTATTTTCATAATAGAATTAGTCCAATTCAAAATATATATATATTAACGTACATTTAAAAATATATTAATAACACAAAAACATTTTAATGTGGATAGTATGGTCCATAAATAAAACATTTAAATACCCGTATTCATTAAAATATTTCAATGTAAACTATGCATTTATGTATATATTATATAAAACAAGTGAAAAATAATTATTTTATCGTTAAAACATTTTAAGAAATTTCACTATTTTATATTTTGGCCAAGTATATTTTTAGGTCAATTTTGTCTAAAACCTAGCAAAAAATTGTTGGAATTGCAAACCCAAAGGAGAATTTTAAAGCATTGTATCCATTTATGCAATCAAAAATGCAATTTAAACAATGAATAACTAAACAAATTATGGATTCATGTTAACCATGAATTTATCAAGGGCATAGTGGGATTAAATCTCATGAGGTGCAAACCTTTTTTTAAGTTTTGCACTCTAAAAGAGGTTTGCATATAAAGAGATCCCTCTCGGCGCTTGGTAGATCTATGGTAAAGATGGATCTATACTGGTAAAAAAAAATTAAAAACACTTACTTCACGATGCATCTCACATATAAACTAAATTATAACTTCTTCTTCTTCCTTTTTTTTTTGTGGAGTGAATTCCTATTATTTGGAAAAACTGGATTTTATAGTGAAGATTACATTTTTATAGTCAGTATCTCGCATGGGAGACCTAACCATGGGAAAAAAAATACTCTCCTTAATGAGGACATAGGCAATTAAGAGCACATAGTACCAAATTATCCAAGTTGAAACTAATATTTAGGCCTAACTAGCCATGTACATAGGGAACAAAACAAAGGAAATTAGCAACAAACATTTTGATTTCACCATCACGCCATGGGGTCTGATTCCAAGCTTGCAATCGAGATGGGTTCTAGTGGGCGATTTGGGGGTCTCTCTGTTGTCGGGGATATGCCTAAGTGGCACTCGATCTGCTCCATCCTTAGATCAATATTCTAAATGTGTTCGTGTAGATGCTCCAATGATTGATGAATATCCAAGCAAGATTCATAACCATCCAAAATAGTCCTCCCTAACATATATTTAATTTTCCAGTATATATCCATCGTTTGCATGTACCAATATTAGCCCCTCATATGATCAGTGCCCAGTATCTAGTTTTCCAATTGAATTAAGACCTCAATGTTTGAGAAGGAGGTTCTATTAGAAGAGGCCTCCACTTCTACCTAGGTCATTTCTTCATGAATATGGTTTGGGGTTAATTCTTGATATTGAGGAGAAAACCCCTCTATCTAGTGGTGCATTTGAGTGTTTCCTCAGTTGGATCTCTCTTGGTTGTAAGCAACCCCCCGCATGACGTGATTCCTTTTCCCTGGCATGACTGCCTAGCCGATAGATTTTTCCAATGTGAATGACAACTTCACCAAATTAGCTATATTGTTGAGATAAAGAGAGCTACCCAATTGACATAGGGACAAGGTCATGCAAAGGATAAAACAAGAGTTAGCCCAACTGAGTATTTCAATAGTCAAATATAAAATATTACTCTCCCAAATTCCCCTCCTCCTCCATGAATCCACCTTGTACCTGCACATAGTCATATAAGGGACGCTTACCAACCACTAGGTAGATAACCTGTTTAGCCCTGGAGAAAGATCAAGAAATCAATGCCCCTCCTGGAAAATCACAACAAAGAAATCACCACAGTCTCCCCACATCGTTTGAAACAAAAAAACCGCCAATCATAAGTTTAACAAACCCACAAGAGAGCCATAATAACCATAACACACTACCCCAAGGACATCACCCCAAGGATATTTGATGCCGGAGACACCTCAACAAATTTCAAAATATATAGTGTGCTCACTAAATACCCCCACACTATTGGAGGAATCCTTTATATACTTTTCATTTTTGAATCAAAATACATATACATGGGAACTCAAAGCAATGTCAATTTATTAAAGAGTGGGCCATTAATAAAAATAATTAAATATGGTCAACCCTTTGACCATTCTGACCCATCCTCCAAATAATTGCACCTTCAAATAAGTCCTTTCTGAATCGGACGGTCATCGCACACCGACTCTCCTTAACTGTCTAATCCAACAGCTATCGCAATTAAACTAACCCAACCTTTAAAACTTTTAAAGATGCGTGATAAAATTGGTTTTGTACGTCCACCCTTCAATACGTGTCACTTGCTGGGACGTATCGCACAGGTTCAACAATACCACAAACCATCAGAAGGCTATGCGATAAACCATTCGTGGATTTGCAAGACCGCTTTCCAAAATTTATACCCAAATTCTGTATGGAATACGATTTTGGTCATACACCAATTTGGCTCTTTTAATAAATCGATCACAATAAATTTAGAGTACTTACTCTCTGGATGAACCCGTAAGATATTCACGATTAACACAATTACAAACCCTCACTGTTTGACGCAATTACAAATTCAGAAAATGGAAACACAGTACCAGCATATATAGAATTGCTTTTCAAAGATTTTCAATGAAGTATAACGCTCAGAAACACGGGTTTTCGTAACAAACTTCAATCAATTTCTATTAAACTTGAAATCACAGGTTCTCGCCCTCTCTGGCCATATTACATCCATTTTTTACCTCTGTTTTACTCTTTTAAAACCCAATATATATATTGTCTCACTCTCTTGCTATCTATCTCCAACATTACATTTGTTTCCTTCTTTTATGGATCAATCTAACAATATAGCAACTCAATCTCTATTCTTATCACCTTAATCCCTATTCTAAAGTTACGATGCACACCTATGCTAACACTCATCTTCTATTCCTAGCAGTAACATAATTGTATGGATTATTACAATATTAAAAAAAACGAAGATTCGAGAGATCCAACCCTCTCGGTAAACTTTGGTTTGACCACTTAGGAAAATGAAATTTATCTCACGTTAGCCACAACATGTGAAAATCCATTGACATTGTTGGCTAAGTCCATATGCTCCTACATCAGACTCCCGTGGAAGAAAAAGAAAATCATTTATCAAACTTTCAGGGTTTACTCCATACTTCTGTAATTCTGTTGTTGTCAACCAATTGGCATCCTCCATTGCCTGTCCCTTCCATCTGACTAGATACTGAAAATAAATCTGTCCTCTGGTTTTTTTGGATACTCTTTTCTCTAGAACAACTTCCACCTCTTTCTTGACATTCTTTGGCATCTGGCCTTTCCAATTTAAAGTTTGGTTTTCCTCTACTGTAGAATCTTCTTGTAGTTCCTCCTTTGTTCCTCTGTATGGGTACAAATATGCAACAGTAAAAATAGATGATATTCCAATCCCTTCTGGAAATTCTATTTCATATGCATTTGAAGAAAATTTCCTCAAAATTTTACATGGTCCTATCTTCTTCATCTTTAATTTATTGTAAGTTTTAACAGGAAATATTTATTTTTCTCAAGTAAACCATGACTAGATCTCCTACTTGGAATTCCTTTTCTTTCCTCCTCATATCAAATCTTTGTTTGTATTTTCCACTGCTTTCCTGCAATCTGTTTTTAACATCTTCCTGTAGTTTTTGCATCTGCTCTGCAAACTCTTCAGCCTTTGCACTTCTTATCTCTTGTTTGCCCAAATTTCTGAGCTCATACACACCTCTTGGATTCATCCCAAAAATAATCTGGAATGGACTCATCCTATAACTCCAATTTGGAGTATCATTATAAGCAAACTCAGCTTGAGTAAGTGCTAAATCCCACTGCTTAGGATTTTTATACACTAAAATCCTCGGTATATTTCCTAGGCTTTTATTTACTACCTATGTCTGCCCATCTATTTGAGGGTTATATGCTCAACTGAAACTAAGGTTGGCACCTAGTTTCTTTGAAAGAGTTCTCTAGCAATGTCCAACAAACTTTGTATCTCTGTCAGACACAACACTTATAGGCAATCCATGTAGCCTTATAACTTCTAAAAAAAAACAGATTAGCAATATGTGTTGCATCACTAGTCGTTTTGCAAGCAATGAAATGAGCCATTTTAGAAAACCTATCCACCACAACATAAATGGAATCATTTCCTCTTTGAGTTTTAGGTAAACCCAAAACAAAGTCCATACTAACTACATCCCATGGTCAGTTTGGTATTGGTAATGGCCGGTACAATCCTGTATTTTGGCTTCTCCCCTTAGCATATTGACTGATCCTGCACTTCTCAACAAATTTATTAACATTAGTTTGCATATTTTCCCAATAATAAAATGCAGTTACCTGAGAAAAAGTCTTGTCTTGTCCAAAGTGTCCAGACAAGCCTCCACTGTGTTTCTCCTTAATTATGTTTTCCCTCATTGAACACTTAGGAACACATAATTTGTTACTTTTGAATAGCAAACCTCCTTGGATAAGATAATCCAACCACTGGCTTATGTTATCAACTGTTGGATTTTGTACAGTTGCATAAATATCTTTGAATTTTGCATCATCTTTATACATATCAACCATTTCTTCAAATCCCACAACACCAACTTTTAATTCTTGTACAATAAAATTTACCTTGCTCAAAGCATCAGCGACTTTGTTCAATTTGCCACTTGTATGTTTAATTACAAAGGTAAAACTCTGTAAAAACTCTACCCACTTGGCATGCTTCTAGTTCAATTTTGGCTGGTTATTTATGAATTGTAATGCATGATTGTCAGAATACAATACAAACTCTTTGGGTAAAAAATAATGTCTCCATTTTTTTAAAGCTTGCACAATAGCATAAATTTTTTTTTCATAAGAGGAATATTTCTTCTTAGTCTCATTTAGTTTCTCACTAGAGTATGCTATTGGCCTATGTTCCTGACTTAAAACTGCTCCAATTGCAACTCCACTAGCATCAGTTTCAACTTGAAAAACTTTTTCAAAATCACGCAAAGCTAAAACTAGTTTTTTCTGTAATTTTCTTCTTCAGCAACTTAAAATTTTGATCTGTTGTTTCTTTCCACTTGAATGGTTGATTTGCCTCTTTGATTGTTTCAATAATCAATGCACAAATCTGACTAAAACTTCTGATAAATTTTCTATAAAAGCTTGCAAGACCATGAAATCTTCTTACCTCGAATATGTTCCTTGGAGTTGGCCAATTTAGAATTGCTTGGACTTTCTCTGGATCCATTTTTAGACCTTCTTTAGAAACTATAAACCCCGATTAAACTAACTCTTCTTTCATAAAACTGCATTTCTTCAGATTTATTAGCAGTTTCTCTTTCTGCAAAGTTTTCAAAACCAATTTAAGATGTTCTAAATGCTCTTCTTTACTTCGACTGAAAATGAAAATATCATCAAGATAAACAATTACAAACTTGCCTGCATATTCTTTCAATACTTCATTCATCAATCTCATGAATGTGCTGGGTGCATTAGTGAGTCCAAAAGGCATCACTAACCATTCATACAACCCACTGTTTGTTTTGAATGCAGTCTTCCACTCATCCCCTTCTCTAATTCTTATCTGATGATAACTACTCTTCAAATCTATCTTAGTAAAATATCTTGATCCACTCAAACAATCCATTAAAAATCCATTTGTGGTGAAAGAAAATGATACCTGATGGTGATTTTATTTATGGCTCTGGAATCTGTGCACATGCGCCATTCTCCTCCTTTCTTTGGACTGAGTATTGTTGGTACAACACATGGACTAAGGCTTTCTCTTACCAACCCTTTATCCATCAACTCCTGCACTTGTCTTCCAATTTCTGCATTTTCTTGAGGAGTTAATCTATATGTTGCTTTATTCGACAAACTTGCTCCAAGTATTAGATCAATGTGATGACTAATACTCCTGATTGGTGGTAATGTATTTGGTTACTCATCCACAATAATATCAGCAAAATCATACAATAGAGTTTTGATTTCTTTAGATAACTCATCTAAGTTTGTGGAAGTCAAAATTACCTTAGGTTTCCCTATGACAACAAAATGCATTTCTTCATCTTTTTCGATTTCTTGCAACATCTCCTTTCCACTCATCAGCATAACACTATTTCCCGATGTTTCTTTGTTAGCTTCATTCTTCAATGATAGCAATGTGTGTTTGTTTCCATCCTTCTCTAGGGTATAAGTGTTTCTTCTGCCATCATGTATGGCTTTGCGATCAAACTGCCAAGGTCTTCCCAACAATATGTGGCATACATCCATTGGCATTACATTGCATAATATAACATCCTTGTAAGTGCCTATCTGGATCTCTACCTTATATTGTTCTGTCAAAATAATCTGATAGCCTTTTTGCAACCATGATACCTTATATGGAGTAGGTTGTACTGTCTTTTCTAACCCCAAGTTATCTATCATTTATGTAGAAACGAGGTTGTCAATACTACCACTATCAATTACCACTTTGCAACATTTACCCTTAGACTTGCATATTTTTCTGAATAGATTCTTTCTCTGAGCTGGCTCTCCTCCTTTTTCTGCTTTAAGCAATACCCGTTTCAATAACAAAGATTCTTCTGCTTCGGGTGGTTCTTATTTTCCTTTATCCCGAGGAATTTCCTCCTTTGTTTCCGCAACATTTACATTTCTTTGAGTTGTTGATTTATTATGAGGACAGTCCCATGACCCATGTCCCCATTCACCACATGTATAACACCTAATTTCTCTTCCTCGACCTCTACCTCTGGGTACAAACCTTCCTCGATCGGAGTCTCCTCTCTTTGGTGATCTACTACTTGAGCCTCTTGCTTCATTCTGGGAGTGCTGAAATATGGGTTTAAATGCTCCTCTGCCTCTCACGGAACCTTTACCTCGGTTCTTCTGGTTTTGCTTCCTCTGTATCTTCTCTTCTGCTTTCTGTAGGTTTTAAACCTGTATATAAATTATATGCAAACGAATCTTAAAAACAGAAAATAAAAAATAGCGAGAGCATAAAACATAAAACAGATATACACAAAGATTTTCCCCTGGATCCCAAATCGGGACGACCAACTTGATTTTTCATTATATTCCTTTTAGTGTTACAACACACACACACACACACACATGCCGAAACATACATAAACCCCAATCCATTAACCCTGGATTAGAACATAACCGTAGTTCTTTTGACCGGATCTAAAAAGTACCAGGGGCTGAAAACCATCATGCCCCAAAACCATGTGAAAACCCATGCACAAAACCATGAGCGGGTCCGCCCACCGAAAAATAAGGTCCAAAATTTTTTTCCTGGGCGCAGCCCCGAATAGGGTGACCCCCCTGCTACGCCCGACGCGTGACTACTTGTGGAAAGAATATAACACATACCCAACATTCTCCCACTTGTTGTTTTCTTTCCGTAGGGGGCCACATGAGAGCTTATTCATTAGCCCAGCTCTGCAACACCCATTTTTTCTCTACACCAAGAGAACTTATGAGTGCTCACATACTTCATCAATGCATTTGCAACATTCTTTAAGGTGTCCACCTTTACCAACAACACCCTTTTAGCCTAAACCATACTCTCACAAAGTGATATTGAACATCAATGTGCTTTGTCTTTGAATGATAAGCAGGGTTCTTAGCCAATAAAATTGCACTTTGGCTATCACAGTCTATCCTTATAGCTTGCTGCACCAACCCCACACTTGAACACAATCTTTGCAACCAAACTGCTTCTTTGATTGCATGAGTGGCTGCTATGTATTCTGTCTTTGCAGTTGAAATAGCCACTGCAGACTGTCTTTTACTCATCCAACTGACTGCACCTCCAAATAGGCTAAACACATACCCACTTGTAGATCTTCTCTGGTCCAGATCTCTAGCCCAGTCTGCATCAACAAAACCACGAATGTCCAACACTCTTTCCAATCCTGGTCTTCCCTCGTAGCACAAGCCATAATCACTAGTGCCACGCAAATATCTGAAAACGCGCTTCACTGTTGTCCAATGCTCCTTCCCTGGGTTTGACATAAACCTGCTCAATACTCCCACTGCATGTGCAATGTTTGGTCTAGTACAAACCATTGCATACATCAGGATACCCATTGCACTTGCATATGGAACACGAGACATGTTATCTTCTTCTTCTTGTGTCTTGGGACACTATTCAGAAGATAAGTTTACACCTACGGGGAATCGAACATTCCTTGGGTTTACTATTCCATGTTGAACCTGCACGTATGGTCTCTACATCGCCTTTGGTTTAACCGAAACTTCTCTGCCGATCTCTTAATTTCCATACCCAAAATATAGTTTGCAGCACAAGATCCTTCATGTGTAATTTGGAGAATAGTTGGTCTTCAAATCTTGGATAATTTCTTTGTCACTTCCAATAAACAACATATCATCCACATACAAGACCAAATAAATAACACGGTCACCAATTAATTTAAAATAAACGCAGTGATCCTCCTTGCTTCTGGTGAAGCCAAGTCCCTGTATATAGGTATCAAATTTCTGATACCACATCCTTGGTGACTGTTTTAACCCATACAAAGACTTCTTTAACCTGCATACCAGTTCTTTCTTCCCCTTCACCATAAATCCTTCAAGTTGTTTCATGTATATCTCCTCTTCCAGATCCCCGTGAAGAAATGTTATCTTCACATCCATCTGTTCTACCTCAAAATCAAATGCAGCAGCAACATATAAAAGTAATCTAATAGAAGTAACTTTGGCAACAAGAGAAAAAATATCACCAAAATCAATTCCGGGCACCTTGGAATAAACTTTTGCTACCAATCGATCTTTGTATTTCTCCACCTTGCCTTCTACATTCATCTTCTTCTTAAACACCCATTTTCTCCCGATGGGCTTCCTTCCAGCCGTCAACTCCACCAGACCCCATGCCTCATTTTTATGCAAGGATTCTATTTCATCAACCATGGCCTCCTTCCAAATTTTTCCATCCTCTAAATATACTGCCTCCCTGACAGTTCTGGGATCATCATCAGTTATAGTTAAAGGAAAATTTGAACAGAAAGCAGATGGAATATACCTTTCTGGTTGTCTTCTTTCCCGAACTGATCTTCTCGCAGCTGGAGTTTGCGGCTCTTCCTCTTCTGAGTCTTATTCTGTTGCAGAGTCTGATTCATCCTCCTTTAGCTCAAACTCTATCTTCTCAGGTTCCTTTGGTAGGACTTCATGTTTAACAACATCTTTCACCTCTCTAAACATCACATCTCAGCTGTACACAACCTTCCTTGTTTTTGGGTTCCAAAGCTTGTAACCCTTTAAACCATCCTTATACCCAATAAAGATGCACCTTTCAGATTTATTATCCAACTTGGTCATTTTCTCCTTTGGAACATGTACATATGCATCACATCTAAATACTCTCAGATGTGAAAGAAGGGTTTCTTACCAGTCCATACCTCATGTGGAGTCTTATCCTCCAACGCTGATGAAGGTGATCGGCTAACCAAGTAACATGCAGTCTCTACTGCCTCTGCCCATAATTCTTGTCCTAACCCGGTACCACTGAGCATGCTTCTTACCTTTTCTATCAGCGTTCTGTTCATTCTTTCTGTAACTCCATTTTGTTGAGGTGTGTATGGAGTAGTCTTCTGCCGTGATATACCACACTTCTTACAGAACTCTTAAAATTCCTTCTTGCAGAACTCCCCACCATTATCTGTCCTCAACACCTTTATCTTCTTCTCTGTCTGGTTTTCCACTAGAGCCTTAAATTCTTTAAATCTATCAAATACTTCAGATTTCTTCCTCAAGAAATATATCCATGTATTTCTTGAGAAGTCATCTATGAATGAAACATAAGATACACTTACTTGCTGATGGAATCGACACTGTGTCGAAACACATCACTGTGCACAAGTTCTAATATCGTGTTCGCCCTCTTAGCACCAGAGGGAAAACTCACCCGATTCTGCTTCCCATATACACAATGTTCACATAAATCAAAATCCAGAGAGAAATTAGACATACCTTCTACCATACCATTTCTATGCAGTATCTGAAGGCCCTTCTCTCCAATATGTCCAAGCCTTTGATGCCATAGCATGGTCTTTTCTCCGAAGACAGCTAGGCTTTCCACTCCACTTTCAGGAACCACAGAACTGTTACACCCATCAATAACAGTGCTACCTTGTAGCTTGTACAGAGTTCCAGTCCGAACTCCCCGCATTAATACCAGTGCTCCCCGAACCATCTTGCAGGCATCTTTCTCGAACACTGTTTTTACACATGCATCATCCATCTTGCTTACAGAAATCAGATTTCTGGCCAATGTAGGAATATGCAGAACACCAGGAAGTGTTCTAATCCTTCCACCTTGCAGCTTCAGCTTGACCTTTCCACGTCCGACGATTCCGGCCTTCCTATCATCCCCTAGGAAGACATCACCACCATCATATTTCTCATACTCACAGAACCACTCCCTATGGGGAGTGAAGTGAAAGGATGCACCTGAGTCAATCAACCATGACTCATGATCTACATGTGTATTTGAAGAAGAAGAAAAATACACATCCCCACCTTCATCCGAGGTGGTTTTTGCCTCTGCAGAAGGACCTTCATCAGATCCCTTTCCTTTCTCAGGAGCTTTAGATCTGCATTCCTTTTTGTAGTGCCCTTCCTTTTCGCATTTCCAGCACACCTTTACAAACTTTCCAGGAGATTTAGATCTCCCTCTAGATTTAGATCTCCCACTCGAAACCTTATTCTTGTTTCTGTTCTGGGACCTTCCTCGTACAGATAAGGCATCTCCATTCCGACCCTCCATATTTCTCCGTCTCATTTCCTCCGACAGCAAGGCTGAGACAATGTCATCAAAATTCAAGGTAGTTGTATTGCTACCTATTGCAATAACCAGACTGTCCCACGAGTCTGGTAGAGAACACAACAAACTGATGCATTTATCTTCATCTGAGATTTTAATATCAACAGATGACAGCTGACTTACCACAGTATTGAAGGTGTTCAGATGCTCTGTCACCGAGTCTCCATCCTTCATCCTCAGGTTATACAGTTTTTTCTGCAGGAACAATTTATTCCCCAGAGACTTAGATTGGTACAAAGTCCCAAGTTTGTCCCACAAATTCTTCGTCGTAGCTTCTCCAGATACATTCAACAATACCGAATCTGAGACACCCAACGGTATTGTTCTCTTCGCCTTCCGATCCAACTTTTTCCAGACACCTCAACAAATTTCAAAATATATAGTGTGCTCACTAAATACCCCTACACTACCTGAGGAATCCTTTATATGCTTTTCATTTTTCAATCAAAATACATATACATGGGAACTCAAAGCAATGTCAATTTATTAAAGAGTGCACCATTAATAAAAATAATTAAATATGGTCAACCCTTTGACCATTCTAACCCATCCTCCAAATAATCGCACCTTCTAATAAGTCCTTTCTGAATCGGACGGTCATCGCACACTGACTCTCCTTATCTGTCCAATCCAACAACTATTGCAATTAAACTAACCCAACCTTTAAAACTTTTAAAGACATGCGATAAAAGTGGTTTTGTACATCCACCCTTCAATACGTGTCACTCGCTGGGACATATCGCACAGGTTCAACAATACCAAAAACCATCAAAAGGCTATGTGATAAACCATTCGTGGATTTGCAAGACCGCTTTCCAAAATTTATACTCAAATTCTGTATGGAATACGATTCAGTCATACACCAGTTTGGCTCTTTTAATAAATTGATCACGATAAATTTAGAGTACTTACTCTCTGAATTAACCCGTAAGATATTCACGATTAACACAATTACAAACCCTCACTGTCTAATGCAATTACAAATTCATAAAATGGAAACACAATACCAACATATATAGAATTGCTTTTCAAAGATTTTCGATGAAGTATGACACTTAGAAACACGGGTTTTCGCAACAAACTTCAATCAATTTCTATTAAATTTGAAATCACAGGTTCTCGCCCTCTCTGGCCTGATTACATCCGTTTTTGACCTCTGTTTCACTCTTTTAAAACCCAATATATATATTGTCTCACTCTCTTGCTATCTATCTCGGGCATTACATTCGTTTCCTTCTTTTATGGATCAATCTAACAATATAGCAACTCAATCTCTATTCTTATCACCTTAATCCCTATTCTAAAGTTTCGATGCACACCTATGCTAACACTCATCTTCTATTGTAACTGTAAAACAACTGTATGGATCATTACAATATTTAAAAAAAATGAAGATTCGAGAGATCCAACCCTCTCGGTAAACTTTGGTTTGACCACTTAGGAAAATGAAATTTATCTCACGTTAGCCACAACATGTGAAAATCCATTCACATTGTTGGCTAAGTCTGGATGCTCCTGCATCAATATTGACAATACATGGTCACTAATTAAGATTGGGGTGTAACCTATCCCCAACAATAATCCCAACAGCAAACCAAATAATTACAGACATATGCCCTCAGTAGCTATGCAACCCGAGTAAAAAACTTATGAGTAGAGTATATCCGCCAGAAATTTAAAAGGAAACAACAAACATAATTACTTTAAAAAAATAAAAACTAAGGTCAAAACCACTTAACTTCAACTACGATACGGTTCCAATTCTACCAAAAATACTAGCAAGGGAAGGGTAAACTATCAAATATCGAGATTGAAGCTGCCAATTTTTGTCCCACCCAAATTCCCTTTCAATGCACCTACATATTACCTAATTGGATTGAATAAAAACAATGTTGATACACCATTCTAATTTACCTTGTGTCCACTAAGACCTTTAAAGATTGAAATTAATTTCTATCACTGTTATGAGTACACACTGAAGCTCCACCATTATCCTTTGTACTTTAACAACCCATGGAGCTTGTAGTTTCACCACCCCTTCTTCCAGGAACACTCTCAGCTAGATAATGTTGTCTCCTTCTCTAACAAGTTTTACCATTCTACCAACCACCTGAAGTTGTTCAAATATTGTAGCCACCTCGACATGCCATCCCTTCACTTGTCTTTGGGTCTCTTCTCCCCCCTCATCGATCTATGCAAATACCCTGAAGTAAATTTCCATGCTTGATATCAAACCTTTCACATGCTCCACACAATCAATCACCTTGGCCAACCCACTTACCACCTCTTGACGTCACTTCATTGGTAATGACCAGTGCATGTTAATTACTCCCTGTATGTCATTTACTCTTGTTGGGGATAGGATACCACGTCCCTTAGCCCATTCTCTAGGTGGGGCAGTGGCATCCAACCCCCCCTGTCATCCTAAGATGTTACCCCAATTTTGCATCACCAATTGACTACATGCATCCTTTAAGGGAGAATCCGGAAAAAGGGACCAACGTGATGCCAATGGTGGAGAAGAATTTAAGCATCCATAATTTACTAGAAAATCTGTTATTTTATTCCACGTTCATCAGACCTGTGACAAGATTAGAGATGGGATGCACAACAAAAAAGTAGATACTTCTTCCAACAATGATTTTAACCTCTAGCTTGACGAGATTTTTTGGACATGGGCACCGATATTAAGTTTATGGAGCATCTTTATGATAATTTAAGAATCTCCTTCCACCAGTAACTTGGTGTATCCATGAGCTTGTGCTGCTTCCAGGCCTATCCACAGACCTAGCAGTTCTATCGCATTATTGCTACTGATACCCATCATTCATGAGTATATATATATTGGTGTTCCTAAATGATCTTTAATTATTCCCCCAAAACCAGTTGGACCTAGATTCAAAGGTGGGGATGGAAACCACTAGTGCATAATACTTGCTTTAGAATCATACACCTTTTAATCCTCTTAAGGCTAAGGGAATGCAAAATTTGATTCCCTGATTTGACTAGGTAGAGAGTTCCAAACAGAATCAGAGGGGATTTTCTTGACCTTTAAAAAAATGTTGGTTCCTCTCTTTCAAAAAGCCCCACAACACAAAGCTCGGGGAAAGGATATAAATGTGATTGAGAATTGAGTTGATGAAGATTTGGGAACGCTAACTGAAAATAGTATTTGAGATTCTTGTAGGGTATCTATCAGAGTTGGAAAAGCATTCATTCAACCTATTCTAAAGGTCCCTATAAAAGGTGTTATAGGTTTTCAGAATGAAGCGAACAAAGCGAACATTGAGAGGGACCTTGATAGTTCAAATTGAATATTATCCCATATTAATGGCTTGAGATGTATCAACAACTAGAGGAAAATTGAAACTTTTGGCCAGATATTTTGCTTCCAAACTTTCTACCAGATCTCTTCCATTGGTAGATTTTGGTAGACTGCTTCTAGACGATAAGCTTCTTTAATATAATAGTTCCCTTGGGTTTATATCCCCATCTGAATTTGTCCTCCTAATTATACAATGGGATCTAATGATTCTTCACATTATTCCAAAAGTTCCTCCATACTTCCTCCTCTAGTCGGGGATGCCAATTCTCTCGGGGGATCCAACGATGCCACTTTTTCTTAACTGCCTCCTTTGACCAGTAGTCAACAATTTAAAATTTTCCTTGAGCTACCATTTGTTGCCTTAATAGTTCAATCTCATTCTGGTCTTCCAATTTGGGTATTTGTTTCCAAGAATCAACCTAAAACAAAGTTGTACATCCATTTTATTATTTCCCAAAAACAATTCTTTTGAATCAAACCAATACCTTTCTTAGCCAAGGTCTAAATTGAAGATCCCAAAGCCAATGTCTTTATTATAATAAAACTTTGTTGAGGATTTTGGGGTGCATATTTACATTTCCAATTTTTTTTCCATAGGTTCATTCCTCCTTGGATCCACCTACACCAAATCTTGGTGCCCAAAACTGTTGCCATGATAGTTGGATCCGATAGACCCAATCCTCTAGATACGATATAATTCTTGAAGAATAGAAGTCAAAGCCATCATAGTTGACTAGATATAAATACGCATGACTTAAAGAACAACTTTTAGAAATAATAATCCCCTTGTAATGTTTAGAGACCAAAATGTCCAACTTAATAATTTGTTATTAATTTTGGTAAAAGGAGTTCCTCCCAAAAACTTAATTTGATCGAGATTTTTGCTATTGGAGCACCTAAATACTTTGACGAGAGCTTATTGATTTAGATCCCCAAAATTGAACCACATGTCGTTAGAAAATCATACAGGTATTAAATAAAAAGACTTGATATTTAGCTTTGTTTATATCCATACTTGATGCTATGGAGAATTGGTCCAAAATTTGATTAAAGGCCCTGGCTTCCTGCACTGTAGGAGTACCAGAGTCCATGGTGTCGTCGATGAATTATTGGTGGGTGAGGGGTAAATATTCCTCATATATCCCGAGGCCTTTAACCTTCGCTCAACTGCTGCTACTTTGAATGCATGAAATAATCCCTCCATGATTTGAAAATGGAAATCAATCGTCCTTTGACACTTTGTAAGTTTTGATAAATCTGGGTCTTTAAATGATCACTTAGATTGTAACTTGTTCAACTATGAATAGTTAGAACTTAAATATAAAACTAAATCACGTGAAACAAAAATGATGAAAATGAATAAGAGAACAACCATGTGATATCGAAGTTCATCCCTCCTGGGCTATGGCAATGGCTAGGCCTCTTTATTGATCTTAGCAACAAAAAGAGTACATTACAAATCTTTAACTCATAGAGTAAACCTACTTCTAGAGTGGCACTTGTTTCTCCTACAAAGAAATGTTCTCCTTCATAGAACTCTCACTCACAAGTTGACTCAACAAAAAATAAAATGATGGTGTCAAAGGAAAAAGGACTCTCACTGAATGTAGCAACACGTCCTTGTACTCATTATGAGATCAAAAGAACATGATTCAACTGCTTCATAATGAAGTGTCGAAATGGTATTTTCTCACAAATAATTTGAGAATAGTCTAAAAATGGTTTCTCTAATGAAGAAACGGTTGTTGCAAATGCATCCAGAAGGCTTGGAAACCCCTGTTTAGGCTCTCTCCATGCTCAACAAGGTCTCCATATGACCTCAAAATAGTCTCTGTCTGCAACACAAAATGACTTGACTCTACAAATTGTCCAACATATAGTGCTCAAATCACAAAAATAATGTTGTCATTGTGTCCTGAACATCCAAAACCCCCTATGTAGGCTCTTCTTAGGCTCAAAAAGACTGAAAACTGGCCAATTTATGCCTCTTGGAACATTTCCTTGCGATCTGTCCTTCAAAATGACGAGACTGGCTAACCAGGTAACAAAATTTGCCTTTGACAAAACCACGGGGTGACATTTTTACTCGGGATCGATGTTGTTTCCGTCGAAAATGGTGCAATTTGTTGCCTCTTTAAACTGACCACTCGCGCCAAAAAAACCACCCTCGTAGCTCAGTCATGTGGGCGGCCATGTGGCTAGGGTTTGGGCCACGCGCCAACTCCTCTGGTCCTAGCCCTCTGCTCCACTAGCCGATGGTTTCGGGTAGTTATACGTGATAGGGGGTGGGGGCTTGGGCCTCCTGCTCAAATTCAAATTTTGAAAATCCGTCGGAGTGGTCATATGGGTGTTTGGTAGGACTTGGGGTTGGGGCCTTTTCACCCGTGCCCTCCACTGTAGCCCTCTGTGCATGGTTGTATTGTTTAACCCAGGATCGAGGGTCGGGGCTTACTCCCTGCCCCCTCCATCGTAGCTCCGACTCCTCTGCACCATGGCACATGGTATAGCATTAAAACCGGGGCCAAGGCTTAACCTCCTCGCCCCTCCTTCGCTTCCATTGCGCCAAGTGACAAGGGCTAGGGCCACGTGCATGCCCTTCCCGCCAACCGCCAAATCACATTATTTTAATTAAAACAAATGAAACAATGGTCAAGAACCATTAGCGTGCCCTAACAGTAGAGCTCTCAATTGTTATGTTGGAGGTTTAGGGGTTGAACCCCACCTGATCGGTCGGTCGACCAAACAAAGTTTTGGCACGCAAATCGAGGGTCACGTGATGCCCTCCCATTGGGCCACTTGGTGCCTCATCATTGGCCCACATCAACACAACCAACCAATCAAAACTCAACACACCAACATGTATGGACATGACACATGGAAACACCTGATTGGTCTGTACTACACACTGTACCTGCCTAGTTAGCTGCTGATGTCACTTGTACGACTTGCCTAGTCAACCCTGCAAGTTGACTTTTTAGTTGTTTGCCAAAAACTTCAAAACACGATAACTTTCACATACGGTGTTGGATTGAGGCGATTCAAGTGTTGTTGGAATTAAAACGACGAGATCTATGATTTGACGCTGATTTTGGGATATTCCGAGAACTTTGATTTTTGAGGATATTTTGACCCTCTGGATCACTCCATTGCTAGGATAAATGAAAAAGGACATAAAGGATCTCCTTGTTAAATCCCTCGAGAAGATTGAAAGGGGGTGGATGGAGAACCATTGAGAATAATTGAAAAGGATTTATAAGAGATATATCCAAGTGATCCATTCTCCTGCAAACCCAAAATCCCTTGGAATGCTGCATAAAAATTCCTAGTTCAGTTTATCATGTAGGCTTATGATAGGTCCAATTTAACCATCATCCTTGGCTTTTTTGTGATTTTTAAAGAGTGGTTTGCCTCATGGGCAACCATGACATAGTCTCAAAATTTTCTTCCTTCTACAAACCTTGTTTGTTATGGTGATATGATCTTGGGAAGAAACGACCCGAGTCTGTTTGCAATGATCTTTGTTATAACCTTATATATGACGTTGCATAATGCTATTGGCCTGTAACCACTGGGTTCCTCCACCTTCTCTTTTTTGGGGACCAAGGTAATGAAGTGGCATCCAATACTTGTAGAATTGATTGAGACTGTCTTGACTCCTCCACTACTCTCCATACATCATCTTCGATAATTTGCTAATAGGATTGAAAAAATTCCACTATAAATCCACCCGACCTTAGAGCTTTATTATGGGGCATAACCTTAATCTTCTTTTCCACTTCCTCATAGGTTATGGCTCTGAGAAGGACCTCATTCTAGTTTGCTACAATCAATTGAGGAATGTATTGGATTGTTTGCCATATTTCCCTTATCTTGTCGAGTTGGGGC
Organism: Pinus albicaulis; assembly: GCA_034641835.2. Taxonomy (NCBI): domain Eukaryota; kingdom Viridiplantae; phylum Streptophyta; class Pinopsida; order Pinales; family Pinaceae; genus Pinus; species Pinus albicaulis. The sequence goes on along the minus strand of CM076573.1, from coordinate 712,360,304 downwards.
TTTGACGAAATGTTGTGGAAGAACTGAATCAATTCTTAAGAAATCTCCCGGTGGGTTTCTAACCTTCGCCCACCTTCCCCTTTAAACGAGACTATTATGTTATGATGTCAGTATTGCAACATTGAATTATGGAAGAAAGCTATATTTCCTCCCCTCCTCGAGCCATTGGATTGGGGATTTTTGTTTCCACATAATTTCCTCCTGCTTCCACCTTTCCTCAAATTCCTACAGGACTTATGCTTCGACCTTAATCAAGCCCTTAGATCTGCCATATAAAATCGTCTCTTGCTGGATCTAAACCATTTTATTCTCCAACTTGTTCTTTTTGCCAAACTAATCTTTGTTCCAATCCTTTAATTTCCACTTGATGTGCTTGAGTTTTTAAAACTAAATTATTACTTTATTTTAAATTATATTAATTATAAAAATAATTAATATGTAATTTAAATATATATACATTTAAAAAGCAATGGAACAAAATTCTTCAACCATGAAAATTACTCCTACTTTACCATAGAGATTTTTAATTAAATAGACTTTGTTACAATACCATAACTTATCAATGCCACATGCCCAAAAAACCTATAAATCACTTTATATAATATTTATTTATATCATCCTTTTTAATTAAAAAAACATAACTAAAAAAATAAATCTTAACCATTAATTTAATTATACTCTTATCAATATTTTGACATATATCATACTATTAAATTAAATCTCAAATCTTAACCATTAATTTAACTATATTGCTATCAATATTTTGAAATATATCATACTATTAAATTAAATTAACAACTAACGATAATTAAATTAATTTTTTTTAACCCTCTATTTCAATTATTATACGTATAATAATAAATTTTACAACTCGTCCGTTTTGCGTGAGGTGCATGGCTTCGCGCTCGTTGGCAATAAAGTTAATCGTCCATTATCACAGCTTAATCTACGATTAAAAAAAAATTGTTATTATAATATTTCGAAAGAGCTCCGAAGCCTACTGGGTCGAAACACTGATAATGAATTTTTGTATAATGCTTATACCTTCGTCAAAATCCTTCTGCTTCAAATGGCTGCCGCCATATCCTTGGCCTATGCTGTTCCATCCTCTCTGTTTGTCAATACCATAACCCACAGGCTTGGCTCTCTCAGGCCTTTGATAAATTCCCCACCTGTAATATTCAATCAATGGCTGATTTCATATTCAAGCAATCGATCCCTACCTCTGCACACGAGAACACCATCACTATCAATTATAAATAAGGCCACTTCTTCATTTGGATACAATGCAGAAGCCTCAGCCCAACCTCCTACATCTGCATACATACATCTTCCATTCTGCAGAAAGAGATGTTTTTATTGTGATTTCACAATAGTAGCACTGGGCACAGTGGACTTCCCACAGAATCCACAAGGCTCTCAGCATGACCCACGAATGGAAAACTACACAAAGCTACTTTGCAGAGAGATTACAGCAATGGGTACTGCATCAATCCCTAGGGCCCCATTGGAGACAGTGTTTTTTGGAGGAGGTACGCCGTCTCTAATCCCCACATCTTTGTTGTCTAACATACTTGAATGCCTAAAAAAACATTTTGGATTGAAACCCATGGCAGAAATTTCAATAGAAATGGACCCAGGAACATTTAATGCTGAAACATTGAGGGAATTCATGGATTTGGGCATCAACAGGGTCTCCCTGGGAGTCCAGGCCTTTCAGGAGAATCTCCTGAGGTCATGTGGTAGGGCACATGGGGTTGCAGAGGTCTACGAGGCCATTGAAATCCTGCACTCAAGTGGTCTCCGGAACTGGAGTCTAGACCTGATAAGCTCCCTCCCACACCAGACAGTAGAAAATTGGGAGCAATCCCTACAACAGGCTATTGAATCAAGGCCTACCCATGTGTCCATCTATGATTTGCAGGTGGAGAATGGGACCAAGTTTGGCCTCTGGTACAAGCCTGGGGTATACCCATTGCCTTGTGAGGATACTTCTGCAGAGTTTTATAAGATGGCCTCGCTATGGCTTCGGGAGGCGGGCTATGGGCACTATGAGATCAGCAATTATGCAAAGGAAGGATTTGAGTGTAGGCATAATCTGGTCTATTGGCAGAATTTGCCTTATTATGGCTTTGGTTTAGGAGCTACTAGCTATGTGGGAGGCTTGAGGTTTTCCAGACCTCGTAGGATGTCGGAGTATGCGGCATTTGTGGAGGAATTGGAGGCTTTTGGGAAATTGCAGAAAGGAGATGTGGGTGTGACCTGTAATAGTAGGGACGTGGCAATGGACACAGTTATGTTGTCCCTGAGGCTTGCCAGGGGTCTGAATATTCAGATGTTTTCGAGGGTGTTCGGGCAGTCTCTCTGCATGTCCTTGTGCAGAGGATTGAAGCCATTTGTAGGGAGTGGGCATTTGATCGTTTTGGATGAGGAGAGAAGGCCTCTTTCGGCTGAAATATTTGATTATCTTTGCAATGGTAGTGGACAGGAAGAAGTTTTGTCTCAGCACTTTTCGCAGAGGAATATTGCAGAGGATGATGAGCTGTTGTGTAGAGATAGGCAACCTGATCTGGATGAAGTTGAAGGATCTTTTGTTAATGGTGCAAATCAGGTTGCATTTATAAGACTGAGTGACCCAGAAGGATTCCTTCTGTCAAATGAGCTGATTTCAACTGCATTTTTAGCTATTTCTGGTTGATAGGTAAAATGCCTGTCCTACATACTGCCTTTTCAAAGTCCTCTTTATCCTCATTTGTGAGAAACCTCAAATGTTTCGAGTGTCGGAAGTCTTTGTTTTTCTTCAAATTTGCTCTTTATTCATAGGCATTATAGTGCGCATATGCCTTTATGCTTGGCAGCATGATGTTTTGGCCTTTTTCAACATAAGTATTTGATTCTCTTTGCAGTGGTGGATAGGAACAAGCCTTTTTTGCAAATGAATCTTGCAAAGGAGGATGGCGAGCTTCTCTATCAAAATGGCAGTCTGAGGATGAAGTTGAAGAATCTTCAGTTTCTGTGTTGTAAATCAGGAACGCATTTATAAGACTGAGCGGCCATTTTCAGCTATTCCTCTTTGATAGGTGATTGTTTAGGTCCCATTTACTGCCTTTCAAAGCCTTGCTTCTCATGAGTTGTGATGAATCTTGGATTGGAGGCCAATTTGTTTGCAAGAGGCCATTGCTTTTCTTCAGAGTTGTGCTATCTTCATATTCATTATTGTTGAAATTAAGGTTGTAATCTTCACATTTGGCCTCAGCCAACATTATTTGTATATTTTATACTATATTTCTAGTTTTGGTTAAGGCCGATGTAGTCAGCTGAATGTAGGTCCATAACCCCTCCTTGGAGAAAGTACCCTACCTCTGGAGTCATGTATAAATACACAACCCCTATTTATATTTTCACACATTCAAATTGTCCATTCCTTCTTATACATGGATTTAGTCGAAGGTCGCCATAAAGCATTGTGCTTTTCTGTTATTGGTTTGATCTACTTTCTGCTCGGGTTCTCTCTCTCTTGTGCGCTTGTTCTATGGTTTATTTCTCTCCACAGGGCTGTGCCTCTCTTGGTTGCTCTAGTGTTTTTTTTCTCTTCTTCATCGCAGAATTTAAGTTGGTTTTGGTTTGGTTCGATTCTCTTGCTAACACTTGTGAATCTCATCAGCTGTATAGCAAGCATCTGCCTTTATGCTTGGTGGCATTTTCTTGATAAATATAGAACCAAAGTTCCTGCATTCACAAATTGGTAGATCAACATGCATGGATTATTAATAGAGAGAAGTTAGGACTAGTTACTTCAAATGCTGAAACAAACTGAGAGTCATCGATGTCATACAGACATCTTGGTTCTGACTTGCTGAACCATTTAAAGGAGTGGGAGACAGATTTCACTTGATCTTTTTTATTCAAGTGGCTAGTAGAACTTCTGGGTCTCTTCTGATGACAAAATTGAATCTCTTTAAAGTGTCTCAAATTGGAAACCTATGCATATAAAAACAAAGAACTCAAATGCTTTTGGATTACCAAAGACTAAACACCATGTCTTTGAAGAAATTTCACAACTGGCTATTTTTGTGTGTTTCCTATATGCATAAATTCGCATTCTTGAATAATTCTGTACTGAGCAAATATGAAAAGAGATACATATTATGTTATACATTTTGGGTGCTGTATCTGTGGTTGTCTGAAGGCTCCATTGTATAAATGATGATTGCTCAAGATTTTCTGCATAAATTATGAAGGACCAGTTCTTTATTTGTTCAATTATGTTAGACAATAAGGAAAAACTGTTACTTAAGGTACAACAGAAGGCGTTCCGTTTAAAAGAATGGTTTTTTTGATCTTCAATGCTAAAATTAACCCTCTTACAGCAGGAAATTTGCTTGTCGCTATTTGGACCTCTCTCTGCCATTCTAAAACACTTAGGATGTTACTGTTTGCCTAAATGTCTCATAATAAAATGAACATGCCCTGAGTCCAGTCAACTCCCTGGCTGGGCTTGGCCAGACAATGTACCAACCAAATGGGACACGATCACAAATCTCTAATTGGAAGGAAAGGTTTTGTAGAATTGATATCTAAACTGAAAATTTCAAATATTTTGTTTCTTCTCCCATTTTTATGCTTGCCCTCTTACTTAAATTTTCATATGGTTCTGGCCTTTGGATCCTTACTTATCTGCAACCCTCTTTATTTTTCTACTGATTCCATTTGTCAGTGATTTCATTGGTTTTAACAAGATTTTGAGGGGTACTTGCTTTGCTTTGTCAGAGCTGAAATTTGGGGATTATAGATTACAATTTGTTTTGTAGGCACCGAGGATGTTAATTGTTGGACACTAATATTGGATGGATGGACATTGGAAAGAGAACATTGCTTTATCTGATGAAAGAAAATCGATCCTTGTCCTCTGTCCCCCACTCGGCCTCCCCCGCCCCCAAAGACATGTAGGAGAATTTGGTTACAGCCTGAGAATGCAAATAACTGTGAAAATTTGTTGAAGGTATATGGGAGAGAGTTGGATTACTTTAGATGTCATACGGAAATCGATGGTTTTGTTTAGATTGAATTTATATTAACACGATTCATGGAATAAGTTTCATGTTTATAACATGTTCTGTGGAAACATCCTCTGGAAAGTAAGGATACTTGGCTAGCAAAGAGAATCGAATGCAACTTTGCAGACGTACATGACTTTATAGTCAATGACTAGGAAAATTGTCTTGAAATACTTGGGACCCAAAATAGTATTTCTTCCATGTCAGATGAATCTTTCCATATTTAGTATACAATGAAAAAGTTACGTCTCTCAAGAGACAAGGAAGAGCATAAGAAAGGGGTGGGGCGAAGAGAAGTTTTTGCCAAAAGAGAACATAGAGATTTGTAGGAAATTATATTTTGCACAAGTTGTTCTCATCGAAAGTCTGCCGTGATGGGTCTTCTACGATGTCGAGGTGGTCAGCGTCAATGTACACATCATTTCAAGCAAGAGGAAGCAAATGATAAAATTGAGCCCATGTACCCTGACACACACTGTTAATTGAGAGGGTGATGAACAAGAAGACCAAAATGAGACTGCTAGGAAAAAAAATGAAATAAAAACACTTAGAAAAAGAGATTGCCATGAATAAATGGGAGTTAAGGCAAATAGAGCTTATGCTAGTTTTGGTACAATAAGTTTAATGCAACATGCATCTTCATTGGTAGCATGGGTTCTAACTTCTGATTGAGTTTCAAATCCATGCATCAAGATTGGGAAGGGATATTGCATTCAATTTCCTAAGCATTTGTTTTGCTCTTGAAGCATTTTTGTTAATTCTCAGCAAAGCTGAATCTAGCATATGCATAAATGAAGTATCAGTGGATATGCAAGGACCTTTTGAAGATATTATCTCGTCTTTTCTAATTGATATCCAAACTTGTACAAAAATTACTATTCCATCTCTGATCAAAACTATCAAGGTCGAAGAACTGACTGCAGAAACTTTAGCATTTATTAGAATTCAAAGACTTAGATTTCGGTTAAAATCAGCTTCCTACTTCTGAGGCTGCATGCCTTCCTTTCTCGTAGGAGCATTGCTATTTGTTCTCCAAGTCAAACTTCATTGTAAAAGTCTAAAAATTAAGATGTTGGCAGTTGGATTTGCAAATGTCCTGAAGTTTTCAAAGATCACTTGTACAATACATTGATGTTCTCCTTTGCTGTTTGAAGCCTCATTACTAGCTCCTCTTCTTTACTTTTTCCCTCCTCACTAACCATTGCCCACTAAGACTTGACTTCTAATAAAGGCCTATAGCTTATGAACCTCCCTTTGTTATCTTGCATAGCTTGTAGCCTGTAGGTGAGAGCCCAAAACTTTGGAAGAATCCACAACCTCTTTTCTTAGCTCAGAGGCAAAACATATACGTTTTATCTGCTTTGCAAAGATTTTGAATCATCCTCTCAAGTCTTTAGTTTGGATTGAGCTTTGCCCCTCCTATTTGTTAGTGCTTCTTTTCCCTTCCACTAAAGATGTCTCCTTCCAACTCTGTTTACTAAGCCTCCTACCTCCTTCCATTGCCTTTCCTACTACAATCTTTGCTTGTTGACAACATTTCCATATCAGCCATAGCTCTCATTCTTGAAGTCCAAGGTGAAGCCACATGAGGAGATAGAAGTAGAAATGGTAAGAGTATATGGAAGATACTAATGGAAGCCCTGATGATTCAAGTCGTAGGAAGACTAACAGTTCAATATCATCATTAGGCTTTTTGCAATCCATTTGGTTAAGTGATATATCCAGCCCTTGAGTTCATTAGCTTTTGTGCAGTCCATAAATGGTTGAATGTTATGTTCAGCCCTTAATGTTCTAACAAACAATTAATGTTCTAACTACGTATGGATCACTAAAGAAAGTAGCTATGAATTCCACATATTCCAAAATAACTTCCTTCCAAATATGGTCTTCATTGTTGTTCACTTTTAGACAATTGTAGTGATGCACTCAGGTGTTTAGTAGTGTACGTTTCACATAATTGATATGACAATAGATGGAAAAATTCTCTCTATTGCTCACCTTACTGCTATTTTTATATATTTTTAAATCATAGGCGACTAATTTGGTCCCAAAAGCCCAATTTGGATGCTATTGAAAAAAAAATGAAGCCTTAATCGATTCAATCTGCATCTTGTGTTGAAAATGTAGCGAACAAGGTTTTCTGGCTTGTGTGTTAGCTAATGAAGACCTTGAATTGCCCTCATGTGTTAGACTGCAGTTTGGATGAGTTATCTCCAATTTACTGGAATAATCGTCAAGTCAACATGCGTAGAGTTGAAGCTTCAGTTATATAGGAGTCTTCATCAGTTTGACTACAAAATGAAGTGGCAGTTAGAAGTTCAGTTAGAGTGAGTTAGTCTTCAGTCTTGATTGAAAGAAGGACTAGTTAAGAACTCCAACATTGATTGGAGAGAAAGAATGTTACTCTCAGTTAACTCGTCAATCAAAACTCGATTTCTAAATTTGAACTGGGTCTCCTTGCATGTTTGAATTGGGTCTGTAAATAGAAGGACGAAGGCACAGGAAAATTCATTGTTTTGTGTACAAAGGTCTGTATGATAAGACAAAGCTCACGAGTTTGTGAGAGAGCCTTGATTGTGGAGAGCACAAGAATTGTTTCCTAAGAAATAGGAGGAACAAGTGCACGCTAGGATTTAGGAGCTAGTTATGCGCAAAGAAGAGGGGCTGGATCCTACGAAATAAGAGGTAGGTAATGCACAACGAAATAGGGATTTTCCCTATAAAATAGGAGCTGATATGCGCTAGAGAATAGGGGCTCATATGTGATAAGAAATAGGGACCTAGTGTGCAAGGATTAAGGAGCTTCTAGTGTGCAAAGATCAAGTAGAAGAGAGTAGGTTTTGTAGAGCAAGTCAAGAAGGTAGTAGAGGAACAATTGTGTGCTAGAAGGGTCGAGATCAAGTAGTATAAAGGCTAGCCAAGATCAATTGTGTCAACTGAGATTAGTGAGAACTTAGAAGAAGCATAACGTTTCTCAAAGAGACAGATTGATTTGTAATAGATCCAAGTGTTTAAGAACAATCAATAAAATAGCCACATCAAGCAAGCAAGTTTTCCTGTTGGGTTTCCTGAGAAAATAAGTGTGTCAATTTGTGCATGTGTTATTATCTCAACGTTTTTTATTCTGCTGCTTATGAATTGTTAAGAGACTCTGTATCTTGGTGAAAGTAAACTAGATTCAGTTTTCAGATATTCATCTAAGTAGTTGCAGAGTTTCATGGAAATTTAACATGGTATCAGAGCAAAGATCAATATAAAGACAAGCAACAGATTGATCAATTAATGGACTACATAGATCAAGCAGAAGACTTTCACTAGAGTTTGAAGAACAGAGCAGTTCTTTGGATAACAATATGGCATTCCAAGGACTGTGGTCATATCACAATTTAAAGTGAGTCTCAAACTTATGTTCATGGAAGGAGCATATCTCAGTAGTGTTGGAAGATAATGGAGTGCTTGAGTATCTGAAGCAGGCAATAGCTCCACCTCAAGATGCCCAACAATTGATCCAACACAACAAGAATGACACGAAGGTTGGGAGGATTATTCTCGAGGGGATAAAAAATCATATTATCCCTCATCTCCATGAGAAGAAAACATATGAGATGTTTAAAGCTATCTTAGATTTGTATCAGGGTTTCGGTGATGTTAGGAAGCTTGCTCTTAAGGAGAAGTTAAGAAGTATCCGGATGAGCAAATGAGAGCCCATCATCATATATATTTCGAAGTTCACGCAGGTTCGAGATGAGCTAGGTGGAGTGGGCTTGATTGTAGCAAACAGTGACCTTGTGAGTCTTGCGCTTCTGGGACTCCATATGTCTTGGTATAGTTTCCAAGATGTAATAAGTGGCAGAGATAATATTACCAGTTGGGAAAGGTTATGGAGTGTTTGCGTTCAAGAAGAAATTTAGAGAGGAACGAGAGCTGGTAGAGAAGCTCCAATAGAGGATGAGGAGAACTTTGCCTTGAAAAGCAAGGTAGTAGAGCTAAGGGAAAGAAGGGCCAAGGAGAGGCTGAGTCTAATCATAAGGGCGAGAAGAAGAAGAAGGATCTGAGCAAGATCGAGTGCTTCCATTGTCATGAGTTTGGGTACCATGCCACTAAGTACCCTAATCAGAAGGAGTCCAGTAAGGATCATGTGGTTGCATTAAGATGTGTGTTTTGCCCAGTTCAAGAATGTTTTCTCATTTATAGCTTGCATGGCAAGCTCAGTAAACAACAACATATGGTATATTGATTCAAGAGCATCCTTCCACATGATCGGGAACAAGAAGTAATTCAGCTACCTGAAGGAGAAGGACATGCAATTTCAGAGTGATCTAGGAGATGATGATAAGTATGCAACTAGGGGAGTTGGTACTATCAGTTTTGAGAGGGAGTCAGGTAGCTCTCTCCATCCCAGAGATGTCTTCTATATTCCAGGCCTACAATAGAACCTTGTTTTAATAGCTACCCTTGAGGATAAGGGTTATGATGTCATCTTCAACAGACGTAAGGCTTACCTCCAAAACTTAGCTTTTGGATGTAAGAGGCAAATAGGTGTAAGGAAGAAGAATCTGTACTTGCTGCAGATTGACTTAGGCACAACCTTGAGTAGCAAGGCAGGCAGTGCAAAGAGTAGAAACATGAGGATGGAGGAGAGCAGAGCCCTGAGGGAGTCCTTAGGACAAGAGTAGGTTAAAGCTCCCAAAAAGGAGTCCCAACCAGTATCACAGTTTGAGTCTCGGCTAGTTGGCAAGTGGGCTGACCAACAAGATGATGAGGAGAAGAGATTAGGGCAAGTGAAGGTAGCCACTCCTTTAGTGACTCCCAATATAGGAAGAGTTAGAGCCTGGTGGGTAGACAAGTTGTTTAAGGAGGATCGAGAGAGAGTTGGACCTCCCGGTACCACATTTAGGTAGAGTAAGCAACCACTGAGATACACGGGGTACATGGCACTTATGACTGAGGTGATAGACTCGTAGAGCATGGTTGGAAAGTGTGAAAATTTCATCTATTGCAGCAACGAGAAATTATTCTCCTAACTGTAAATTTAATTATGCAGTTTATTTGATACGACAAACAATGAATAAAATCACAACTGTAATTTTCACCATAAAAATATGCGGAAAATAAAATGCAAAAAACTAAGAAATTCGAGCACACACAAAAAATTGTGACACCGTTATTTTTGGATGATTGTCCTCGGAAAAACCAAACTGGGAAAACCGGTGCAGTAGTTGATGGATTTATTATCTATGCAGTAGCAGAAATTTCGAGTACAATAAAATGACACCAAGCTAGCGTTTCTCTCTGAGAGAAATCATGACCAAAATGTTTGAGGGAATTTTACCCTCCTCTCCAAGCAATCTGGACTCAATCTGGGCTCAATCTGGGCTCAGAAATTGACCATTGGAATGATCTGCGTCAACCTCTGCGTTGGCCTTGCACAGTCCCTTGTATGCTTAGTCCGAAACACCCTCTAAATAAGAGGTCCTTCCTGTCTTCATTGTTGGAAATCTCTATCCAGGCCCTTTGGAAATTTTCCTGTCCTTTGGCACATGAAACAACCCTTTCCACAACTAAATTGAACTGCCCTTCTTGAGGTACTGCACACTCCTTGTGTAGCCTCCTGGAGAATAATTACGACCTCCTCTTCTGACTCCTTTGGAATTGGAAACTCCTCTGGAAAATCTCAATGCTGCCCCTCTACCACTTGCTACTCGATCACTGACTCGATTTCATTGTTGAATCTTCTGCTACTGGGAAATCAAACTGCCTAGATCATTGAGTATCTGCAACTGATGTATGTTCTCCAAGTGCCCATCAACTTCTTCTTATAATTCTCCGTTGGGACTCCAATGACCAAGATTAAAACTTAATCAAGGGCTAGGATCATCTTGAAGTCGATATGTGTGAGTTTCTAGAGAATTCTCACCTTGACTTTATTGATTTTGATTAATTAGGCATATTTCCTAAGTTTAGACTTTATGAAATATTTAAAAATCGACTAATAATCTAATTAAGTCATTTCTAGGTGGAATTTCCAGAAATGATTTTTTGGTTTTGGAGATCTCATGTATTCTAGCCTCTCCACCAAATTTCGGGGCTAGAACACATCTGATGCTACAAAAACTAACACTCCTTCTTAGCGAGGATTGTGTTCTAGTGCTGCACACCTTGCCACAACACTCTGTCTTTGTATCATCTCTTGTCACACTGCTGATGTCTGGCCACTGTGACTACCTGTCACTGCCCACCAACCACTGCGCAACTCTGATGCTGCATCTGTGCTGTTGCTGACCTTGATGTACTGCTGCCAATACTACATTTGCAACACAACTCCCTCTCATCTGTTGCTGCTACAACTGCAACTGAGAAGCATCCGAAATACTCTGTCTTTGCTATTGAAACGAGTTCTCCACCATACCCATCTGTTCTCTAAAATAGACGAACTTAGCTCTCCCTAGAGCTTTTGTGAGTATATTTGCAACCTGCTCTTCTGTGGGAACAGACTGTAGCTGGACTGCTCCACACTGCACACACTCTTTGATGAAATGACACCTAATATCTGTGTTTCGACCTGTCATGAAACACTGGATTCTCAGAGAGCTTGATGTAACTCTGATTATCACAGTAGACACTTTTTGCCTCCATCCTCTGCCTGTACATGCTTACCAGTAGCTTCCGAAGCCATATAGCTTCGCACGTAGCTGTGCTTGCTGCCATATACTTGTTGAGATTTTGTGTATTTGGGGTAGCATCAGTTGTGCTCTAGGTCCCAAATTTTGTGGAGGGACTAGAGTACACTTGATCTACAAGACCTAGAAATGGATTTGGGAAATTTCATTTGGTTTAGGAGATATTAAATTAATTAATTATTTTAATGTATTTCCTAAGTTAAAACTTAGGGAACTTAAATAATTAAAGTGAATTTAATTAAACATGCGATGAAATTGTCTTAAGTCACACGGATCAAACTTTCTTTTAATCTTAGCCATTGATTAAAGATTTAATCTTGGCCGTTGGTTTCCCAACGAGAAAAGTATAAAGGAAAGGCTTGGGGTCATTTGTAAAGACACACAGAGGCAAAGCACTGAATCTTAAGCTGAGATTCTAGGGTGGGTTTGCTAAGAATTCTCAGAAGTGTTTCAGCTGCAGAGAGGGGAATTTAGGCCAAAGGGATGATCTGATCCTGGGGTCTAGAATACACAAGTGGCAGAGATCAGCTCAGAGGACATCGCAGAGAAGCAGGGAAGCTGCAGCAGCAAGGACAACGCAGTCCCTCCAAGGACAATGTGATTTTTCAGCTGGAAACCTTCAAGGGTTACGCAGAGGCCCTAAGGGGCGGCGTAAGGCCTGCGTCACTCAGTCTAGGGTAACGCAGTCCTTTCCTGAGTAGTGCTGAGGGTCAGAGGGGCTTCAGAGGTTGACGCAGAGGCTTCAAGGGCAGCGCTGGGGTTTCTAGGCCTTAATTTTGGTTGAGTTCTGTAAATCCCGTTTGAGGGTGTGGATCAGCCATTATTTTGACCCTAGATCAGCTAGTAAGCTGTAGATCTATTTTATCTCTGTCGGGTTTTCCAGATCTGGAACCCAGGCTTGTTGTATTCAGAAAATTCTTAATAATAAACCCCTCCAACAGCTAGAGACCGGTTTTCCCGCATTGGTTTTTCCGGGGACAATTTGTCTAGAAAATAACTGTGTCACTTTGTCTATGTGTGCATGAACTTGTTCTAGATCTGAATTGGTGGAGATCTGTTATGTGTTTTGCTTCAATTTTAACTTGAATTTATTCAGTTAATAACTTGTCTAAGTAGGAGGAGCTTAACCAGATTAACAGTAAAAATTTCTGCATAAAGTGTAAAGATTCAGAAATTTACACAATACTCTGCTTTTGTAGAGCTCAATGCTACTGACTTCTGCTTCATGCTACACCAAGAAACCATTCCTGATCCAACACTGAACCAGTTTCAAGAGGTACTTTTCCTGTCCACTGAACTACATACCCAATTTGCATCTTTGAACCTGCATAGTCTGATGTCATCTCCTCGGGTATATTTGAACCCAAAATCGATTGTGCTGTGTGCATACCTCAAAATATGCTTCGCTGCGACCCAATGTACCCTCTTCAGTTCTACCATGAATTGATCGAGGGTATTAACTACGAAGCAGATATCTGGCCTAGTGTTGACCAGATACATGAGAGAACCAATAAGTTATCTATACAAGGTAGGGTCGACATCCTTGTCATTTGTTGCATCTATCTTCTTCCAGTTGGTGATTATGGGCGTAGACATGGGTTTACAATATTGAATTCTGAACCTCTTTAGAATATCTGTAGCATATCTTCCCTGCCCAAGGAAGATCTCCCCATCCTTTTGCCACACTTCCAATCCTAGGAAATAGTGCATCAACCCCAAATCCTTCATATCAAACTCTGCTACCAGGTTCCTCTTGCAGTCCTCTATGAGCCCTGATGATCCTGTCAAGAAGAGATCATCCACATACAATACTAGGATGAGTGGATCGCCCTCTACCATCAAATAGTAAAGGTTGGGATCTGAGTCACTCTTGATGAATCCCATCTGCCGCAAGTAGCTGTCAATCCAACCATACCATGCCCAGGGAGCCTGCTTGAACCCGTATAGAGCTTTCTTCAGTCTACACACGAGTGTGCCTCTCATGAGTCTCAAAGCCCTCTCGCTGTTCTATGTACACATCTTCCTCTATCGCCTCATTCAAGAATGCTGTCTTGACGTCCAACTGGTGAATCTTCCATCCCATCTTAGTTGGTAAGGATGTAACTGATCGAATAGAAGTGTATCTGGCAACTGGGGCGAAGGTCTCCTCATAATCTATTCCTTCTTTTTGTCCATATCCTTTTGCCACAAACGTAACCTTGTACTTCTCCACGCTGTCCTCTGCAACATATTTGATCTTGTAGATCCATCGAGATCCTACAACTGACTTGTCCTCAGGTCTCGACAATACTTCACAACCATCGTTTGTCATGATAGAGATGCATTCTACCATGGCATCTACCCACACCTGACGCTGTGCGACTTCTTGAAAGATCGAAGGTTTTGTAACTTGAGCTATCAATGCTTGATATCTGTCAAGCTGTTTGTGCCCTCTCTTGTTCATTCTAGGAGCACCAATAAACTCCTCTGCATCTCTCAATGTCTAACGAACCTTTCTGCTGGCTCTTCCACTTGTAGTGGGAGGTTCAACTAGCTCCTCCCCATCCTGCCTCTGCTGCTTCGTCTCCTGATATCTCATTGGATTCCCTGCTCCGGAGGAAATGTGAGTACTGGTTACTGTACTCGATCCCTGTGATTGCCCCACAGGTGGTCCCATTAGCTGTCCTTGTGGTTGCCCCTGTTGCTAGACCAATGGAGCTTCAACAAGCGGATTTTGATCATCTGCAGGCATATCGCAAGATCTCTTGAAAGCTCAATCTTACATGAACTTTACGTATCGTCTCACTACAATCTTCCTATCTCTAGGAATGTAGTTCCTGTATGCCTTGGAGGTCTTGCTATACCCAATGAGAAACCCCTTCTCTGCAATTTGATCCAATTTGGTGTGCTTCTCATCTGGCACGTGGCAATAAGCAACGCTCCTAAAGATTATGAAGTGACCAACCTCGGGCTTCTTCTCTTTTAACACCCCTTCTGGCGTTTTCTTCCCTAAAGCTCTATGAGAAGTCCTGTTCTGGATATACACTGTCGTGTTACATGCCTCTGCCCATAGAAACCTGGGAAATTCCTGGTCATGTAACATTGCTTTTGTAGCCCCAACTATGGTTCTGTTTTTTCGCTCCGCTACCCCATTCTGTTGTGGATTATATTGAGTTGTCCATTCTCTTCTGATGCCTTCCTTTGCACAAAAATCTGTGAAGTCTTTATCAATATACTCTCCAACATTATTTGAGCGAAACATCTTGATCTTCTTTCTCGTCGTATTCTCCACGATAGCCTTAAACTCCTTTAAACGATCGAAGACCTCATCCTTGGTATTCAAAAAGTAGATCCAGGTTTTCTTGGAAAGGTCATCAATAAAGGTGACGAAGTATTCAACATCACTGAGAGATCTAGTGGACATTAGGCCACAAATATATGAACATATAAGTTCTAACACGCCATCTGCTCTGCTGTCACTTCTTGGGAATGTTGCCTTAGCATACTTCCCAAGTACGCATCCTCTGCAGTGGCACACGTAATCGTGTTCCGTCCCAAGTTCTGGAACCCTTGTTACTGTTTCCCTGAGCATCTTGAGTGCTCCATGGTGCAGGGGTCCCATTCTCCTATGCCATAACTCATTTAGTTCTTTCCCACTGCTACTATCACTTCCTATTAGTGCCATTGGAGAGTCTAGTTGCAACATGTACAATCTGTTGCTTCGAACTCCAATTTGTCTTACCTTCTTCCAGCTTGAGTGATTGACAAACACTTTCTTCCCTAGGAAAGGGATATCATATCCCTTATCCGGTATCTAGGATACTAAAATCAGGTTCATACCCAATTTTGGCACATGCAATACATCTGTAGCGCTGGTGCTTGCTCCTGACTTCTTCTGAAAATTGATGGTACCTCTCCCTATTGTGGTACACTTCGTTCTGTTCCCCATCGTAATATGGAAGTCCTTCTGCTCCTCCTTGCAGCTAGAGAAATATTCTCTAATCCCTGTCACGTGAGCTGACGCTCTACTGTCTATATACCAGACACCCTGTGAAGTTGATCATGAAAAGCAAGCAAATTCGTCCTCCAACCTAGAAGACAAATCTTAGGCCCCCTGAATGTCGATTCTGTCCATGGTCAATTATGCGTGCTATTCCTCTTCCTCCCTATGCTTGTTTTGCAACTGAAAATTGCTGGAAAACCCTTTGCGTCCAACCATAAATCTGCTCAATGAAAAACTGAGCTGTAGCTGCACCCTCTGACTGCTGGAATCACTGAATTTGGCAAGTCAAATTTTTATGCCAACCTGCACTGAAAAGTCAAACTTCTGCCTAGTAATTTGATCTGCTTGTCTGAGCACTTTATAACCTCTGATAATTTCGGCCTGCTGCTCTCACTGAACAACGAAATTCTCACCTTCGCTTATGAGCTTCCCGATTGATCACTTACACTCTGATACCATATGAAAATTTCATCTATTGCAACAACTGGAAATTATTTTTCTAACTGTAAATTTAATTATGTAGTTTATTTTCTACGACAAACAATGAATAAAATCACAATTGCAATTTTCGCCCTAAAAATACTGCGGAAAATAAAATACAAAAAACTGAGAAATTGTAGCACACAAACAAAAATTGTGACACCATAATTTTTGGACAATTGTCCATGGAAAAGTCCAACTTGGGAAAATCAGTGCAGCAGTTGAGGGTTTTAATATTTATGCAGCAGCAGAAATTCTGAGTACAATAAAATGACGCCAAACTGGCGTTTCTATTTGAGGGAATTTTACCCTCCTCTCCAAGCAATCTCGACTCAGTCTATGCTCAGAAATTGACCCTCGGAATGATCTGCGTCAACCTCTGCGCTGGCCCTACACAGTCCCTTGTACGCTCAGCCCATAACTCCCTCTAAATCAAACGTCCTGCCTGTCTTTGCTACTGGAAGTCTCTGTCAAGGCCCTCTAGAAAATTCCCCAGAATTTGACACCTGAAACAACCCTTTCCATAGCTAAATCGAACTGCCCTTCTTGAGATACTGCGTAGTCCCTCTGTAGCCTCCTGGAGAATAATTGCGACCTCCTCTTCTGACTCCTCCAAAACTGGAAGCTCCTCCGGAAAATCTCAATGTTGCTCCTCTGCCACCTGCTACTCGATCGCTGGTTCAATTTCATCACTGAATCTTTTGCTACTGGGAAATTGAACTGCCTAGATCACTGAGTATCTGCAACTAGTGTATGTTCTCCAAGTGCCCATCGACTTCTTCTTATAATCCTTTGTTGGGACTCCAACGACCAAGATTAAAACTGAATAAAGGGCTAGGATCATCTTGAAGTCGATCTGTGTGAGTTTCTAGAGAATTCTCACCTTGATTGAATTGATTCTGATTAATTAGCCATATTTCCTAAGTTTATACTTTAGGAAATATTAAAAAATCGACTAATAATCTAATTTAGTCATTTCTAGGTGGAATTTCTAGAAACAATTTATGGGTTTTGGAGATCCCATGTATTCAAGCCCCTCCACCAAATTTCGTGGCTAGAACACATATGATGCTACAAAAATTAACAGAAAGAATAGGTCTTCAGATTAGATTTAGTAGCAGGAAGTAGGGAAGTCTTCTAGTTAAGACAGAGCAATTGTAGCAACTAGCAGCAGATAAGGTGGTAGTGTTGAGGATAAATCCAGGTGGACAAGGTCCTTCCAGAAGTAGCTTCCTCGCTAAGAGGGAGTGTTGAAAATGTAGCGAGCAAAGTCTTCTGGCTTGTGCCTTAGCTAGTTAAGACCTTGAATTGTCCTCATGTGTTAGATTGCAGTTAGGATGAGTTATTTCCAGTTTACTAGGATAATCATCAAGTCAACATGAATAGCATGTGAAAATTTCTGAATGTTACTTATGTAGAAATCTACTGTTAGATCTTCTTAAACTTCTCCTACTTAAGCAAGTTATTAATGCTGAAATCTTCAGATTAACATCGAAGTAAACACATAACAGGCTTTCACCGATTCAGATCTAAAACAAAAAAGTACATGCACATATAGACAAAGTGACACAAGATTTTCTGGACAATAGTTCGTCGAAAAACCCAATGCGGGAAAATCGATCTTCCGGCTGCTGGAGGGTTTGTATTATTAAGTAGTTTTGTGAATACAACAAATTTGGGCACCACACTGGTTAACCCGACAGAGAATAATATAGATCTGCAGCTACCTGTCGTTCTAAAGACAAAACGTTGATTGATCCACACGCTCAAACGAGATTTACAAGACTCAGCCAGATCTTGGCCCTAGAAACCCCAGCGCTGCCCCTGAAGCCCCTGTGTCAGCCTCTGTGGCCACTGCGCTGGCTTGGAGAAGGTTGTGTAACCCCAGAATGGGTGACACAGACCCTATGCTGCCCCTGAGGGTCTCTGCGTAACCCAAATGGGAACCCGAATGACCTGCGTTGCCCTTGAAGGGACTACGTAGCACCTGCGTAGCTGAAGCTGCCCTTGCGTTGTGCAGTCGCTGCCCTCTCTACTGCTGTTGCTGCCTCTGGAAGCTGCTCTTTAGCTCTTGCTGATTCTTGGCCCTGGGATCAGACCATCCCCTTTGCCTAAACTACCCCTCTCTGCAGCTGAAACACTTTTGGAAATTCTTAGCAAACCACGCCCTAGAATTCCAGCTTAGCTTCAGTGCTCTGCCGCTATGTGTATTCTCCAAATGACCCCAAGCCTTTCCTTTATACTTTTCTTGTTGGGAAACCAACAACCATGATCAGATCTTGAATCAATGGCTAAGATTAAAAGAAAGCTGGATCCGTGTGACTTAAGACAATTTCATCACATGTTTTAATTAATTACCTTTAATAATTTAATTTTCCTAAGTTAGACTTAGGGTCCTTAATTAAAACTATTAATTAATTAATTATCTCCCAAACTGGATGGAATTTCCGAAATCCCTTTCTGAGTATTGGAGATCTCATGTACTCTAGTCCCTCCACAAAATTTGGGAGCTAGAGCACATCCAATGCTACCCCATCACTCAAGAAAACTCAACACTCCCTCTTAGCGAGGAATGTGCTCTAGTACAAACTCTGCTCCACCTCGAAGCTCTGCACTGATCTCTGGTGTGGGTCTCTACACTGATGCTGGACCTACTGCCCTTCATCACTGTGTTGTTGCTGCCATTCTGTACTAAAAGGATGTCTGGAATCTCCTCTAGATTTGAGAGGGAGCAAAGGAGTCTCCTTAAATAGGAGCAAGGGTCTATTCCCTAGACAAAGAGGGAATAGGGTTATCCTCTTTGATTTAGAGGGTGTGATGTTGGACATCACATGTGCATTCTCTTCTTCAAGTTATGAAGAGAGAATGCTGGAGGATTGAATAAGCATCTTTGGTTTCCTTGAGGATATAGAATCCAAGAAAGGAAAGGTACCGATACTCTTTGAGGATGGGACAAGTATCCAAGAGAAGAGTGGTCGAAGAGGACTGATATTCTTTGAGGACTCAGGAATGGAGATCCAAGATAAGCATAGTCCTAAAAGGACATACCTTGTGAACATCCAGATGGGGTATGTGCCTTGTAGAGGTAGTGTGGTATCACGCATAAATCCTCCTGACATAATGCTCTTAAATGAAGTTGAGCTTATCAAGATAGGCCTCAATGACAATGATGGTTATAATGATGATGCTTACAGTTGGCTTATCAATCCGACTCTTCTTATGAGAACTCTCCAGTTTGACAATGATGTTGTATTGGTTGTACAATTATGAATACCTCCGTAGTTAATAGGGAGTGTTGAAAATGTAACTAGTTTCAATCTTCATAATTGTTGTTGTACTCATTTCAATATGTATCCTGTGTAACAAACAAAAGAAGAAAATAAAAAGTTATTATTTTAAAGCATGGGTTTCATGCTCTTTATTGATGGTCTTCTAGGTAAAAGCACGTTCTTCGTGCTTCTAGGGTTTGTTAGGTGTTAGGATTTATTTTCATGAGCCAAAGGAGTCAACATCATGTTTATAAGACCCTTCTGAGCAAAATGTAATTGGAAAAATAATTGTTTGAGTCTAGAAAGTCCTGAAAACTCCAAAAGTACAAGTCGACCATGGTATCTTCAAGTCGGCCTAAAGGAGGGAATTCAACCCCTTGGAAAGGCTATATAAAGGAGCAGTTCGACCTCATTTGTCACTCACTCACCAAGAAGTTTGATCTGTAGCTGGGAGAAGCAAAAGAGAAAGAGCGAAGGTCTAGAAGGCAAGAGGAATCCAAGAAGGAAACAACATCAGGTTGCAGGAAGAGAGAGTATTATGTTTGACCCTGTTAACCATGGGAAGGCTCGTTTTACTCAAGAACGATTGTTGGAAGAATTGTCGTAGGGTTTCTGTGCAATTGCTACAGGGTCGAAGTTGCAGAAGAGTTGAAGTATTGAAGCTAGCAGGTCGAAGTTGCAGTGTGAAGTTGGTTAGAGAAAGATCAAGAGGACTTGCTGGAAGGGCTGACTTGTGTTGAGAAATCAAGGCAAGTTGATTAGGGTTTGATTCCTATTTCTTGATAATTACTTGTGAATTATGTTGGCTTCTTTTACTTCTTTATTAGATTATCTTTCATCAAGCAATTACCAAATTATGTGTGTAAGAAGATCACAAAAACAAAAGACACAAGATGTAGGCACTATGCTAGGGCAAAACCCAGTCAAGATTATGTTCCTTCAATAGTTTTCTTTGAGACTCTTCACCCTAGACATAGACCAAACCTTTCCTCCACACCAAGTTAGCCTTTCCAGGTCTTCGACCCAATAGCAGCAACAACTTGTCTCCAACAACTTCGACTATGCAACAATTACAACATCCGACAACAACAACAACGCAAAAAGACTTCGATCTCCCAACTAGGGCATGAAATGGAGAGAGACTAGCACCAAAACATCGATTTTCTCCTTCTCTATCACTTTGACCCAACTCTCATTCCTTTTAACTTCCTTGACCCACTTCACACTTTTTCCAGCTGCAGTAGATATATCCAATTGGCTTGAGAAGTGATGCTCCAAATGAATTCGAACTGCTTCCTTTTATACGCTTCATGTGAGGTCGAATGGGTTCCCTTTAGGCCGACTTGATCTCATTTAGGCTGACTTGGTGTAGAGGTGACATAATTCACATTTGACTCAATAATAAAGATTTTTACATGATTCAAAAGCCCAAGAAGGGTCTCTTTAAATATACAATTACTTTATTGACTCAATATTAATCCTAGGAGTCCTCAATGGGGACTTTGACTAATATAATGATGACCCAAGCATGAAACTCATGCTTTAATAAGTCATTGTTACAATAATAAAAATTCTTTTCTTTATTCTTTTAACAAGTATATTTCATAATGACTCAAATACATTTTATGAAGACCGAACCTAGTTACATTCTTCAACACTCCCACTTAACTAGGGAGGTATTCATAATATACAAATACAATGGAAGATCTCAAACTATATGAACTATGAAGAGTTTAGACACCGCAATGCCATGAACCAAATTCCTGACCAGGGCAATCTATCCATTTGTCTTTCAACAGTTTAGGCACCGCAATGCCATGGACTAGATTCATGACCAAGGCACTCTATCCAAGTGGGACTAGGTGGACTAAAGCTTTCAACCTCTCTAGGCACCATCAGGCTTACTTACTAACCACCAACCCAGGGATCTAGGTGCGCATCGACCCAATGCCACCCTCCCTACCAGACATCAATACAAACTACTGACTCGATGTCCTCCCAAGCAATGCGTCACTCGCAAAGCCTCAACATATCTCTTCCAACTTCTTATCATCACTACAATCAACAATATCTACCAAACCAAGCTCGTCTCTCAGATATTCAAACTTATTATGAAGAGACTTCGTCAATATGTCTGCTACCTGTTCATGTGTCGAGACGTATTCCAACTTCACAATCCCATCCCGCCCCAAGTTCGTAATAAAGTGGAACTTATTGTTATTATGGGTCGTCCTAGCATGAAACACGAGATCACCAGACATCTTGATACAACTTTGATTATCACAGTTAATCAAAGTAGGACCCAAAGACTTCTCGAACAAATCTGTCAGAAGCTTCCTTAACCAAACAACCTCCTTTCCTACTTCACATGCAACCACATATTCTGCCTCAGCACTACTCAAAGCAACGAGATCTTGCTTCCTACTCATCCATGAAATCATAACATAACCCAAACTAAAACATCCACTTGTAGTGCTCCTTCCATAGGTTTCACTGCCACCCCAATCAGAGTCTGTGAAGCCAATTAGCTTGAATTATTTACTATCGTACTTTAGGCAGTGATGTATAGTGCCACGAAGATACCTCAATATATGTTTGGTAGCTATCCAGTGATCATGATGAGGTTCCAACTAAAACTGACTAAGAATATTCACTGCAAAGCATATATCTGGCCTAGTGTTTCCCTGATACATTAGAGAGCCCACCAACTGTCGATAGGACGTAGGATCCACTAGACTTGAATAAAAAACCCGCAACTTCTTGAGATTGGTGATCATAGGAGTAGTCATAGGCTTGGAGTCCATCACCCCAAATTTCTGCAACATTTTGATGATGTACTTTCATTGCCCCAAATATATCTCCCCAGGTTTTTGCCACACTTCTAGAACTAGGTAGTAGTGCATCAGTCCTAGATCCTTCATTTCAAATTAAACTGCCAACATTTTCTTGCACTCTTGAATTCTATGCTCTACAATAGTGACGAATAGATCATCCACATTTAATAGAACCAACCTAGATTTATCTTAACCCCATATCTATCAAGCACCGAGAGGAATCTAATCTCTAGAGTTGAAAACCTTTTTTTTGAGTGCAAAATTTGAGGAAAGGTTTGCACCTCGAGAGATTAGATCTCTCTCAACGCTTGATAGATGCAGAGTTAAGATGGATGTAGGTTGGTGTTAAATTTGGACAATTAGGTCCAAACTCCATCTTGTGATGCTCAGATGAAGATTCCAATATTTGTATTGGATTCCTCTTTCGGAGAGGTGTAAAATCGATATAAAATTGATTTTAATCTGATGAGCAGAACATTTATTTTGAATTTATTATTTATAATAAATTTAAGTGCAGGTCGGCCTTAAGGTTTTACACCCCCAACGGATGTGTCACACACCTCAATGATGGATATAAATACAGTCAACGTTGGAGAGCTTTTCACTCATCTCATCCACACACTTCTCATTGGATACGAGCATCTAAGAAGCAATTCTCACGTGGGAAAAGGACGAAGTAGCTGTAGTTGGAAAAAGGACGAAATTTCTGTAGTTAGGGTTTCTGGACGAAATTTTCTGCAGTTAGGGTTTCTGGGC
Source organism: Pinus albicaulis (assembly GCA_034641835.2). NCBI lineage: Eukaryota > Viridiplantae > Streptophyta > Pinopsida > Pinales > Pinaceae > Pinus > Pinus albicaulis. The sequence goes on along the minus strand of CM076573.1, from coordinate 712,337,246 downwards.
AAGTTTGACCAGCGTTGACTTTGGTCAATGCATGGTCCGTTTGAGCTGAAATTTTGTGGAGAGTTTGATTTTTGGAGGTCGTACTCAAATCAAGGTCAAAAGGTTGACTGATGTTGGAGCTGCGTTGACTTTATTGTTGCTGCTCTGCGTTGACTTTTTTCTGGACTGCGTTGACTTTTCTGGGGTTGACTTTGAGTTGACTGGATAATTGATTTGAGGACTATTGTGACACATTTTGGGTTGGCCGACCAAGAAGACTTTGCTGGTTGAAGCATCCTGCTGACCGCCGTAACGCACCAACACATTCTCCTGTTTCTAGTTTGTCTTCTAGATCCACTGGTATGTTCTATCAGCATTTTTACTTAACTGTTTATGTGATTGCTGTTATAAAAGTAAAGTTGCATCAAGCATAGAACATCTACAAAAATTTACATGGAATCAGAGTTGAGGTGAAGACAAGCCCTAACTTATAAGAATCACCAACTGAGAAAAATGAGTTCCACAAGTTATGGCTTCAAGGAGGATGACAAGCTGACTGAAAGGGATGACTTCCATGCTTGGAAGATGATATTAGATCTCAAATTGGAAGACCATTATCTCATGGACTATGTAATGGGTAAGATACAAGAACCTCCATCCACTGCTACTGCTGCTGCGAAAACCAAGTATAAGAAGGGGGAGATCAAAGCAAAGCTAATGATCAGGGAATCCATACATAAAAGTCTGGTTGCCTACATATCTGAGCTAGGCACATCCAAGGAGATGTATGATAAGCTGATACAAATGTTCAAAGTAAACAATGCAAACCAAGTGCTATTATTCAAGAATCAATTGAAGAATCTGAAAAAAGGCAGGGATGAGTCTGTCCAAACATACTTTCTGAAATTGACTGAGATCAGGAACATTCTGCTGGCTATTGGGGAGACAATAGCCGATCGTGAGATGGTACTCACCGCACTTGGAGGGCTCCCATATGAATGGCAAGTATTCAACACTACTATTCTCAATAATAATACAATTCCTAACTTTGACGAGCTACTGTCAAGATGCATGCAAGAAGAGACAAGAATGAAGGAATACGAAAATGACAGAAATACTGCCTACGCTGCTCATTCTAGAAAGAAGAACTCTGGTGGTCCTAAGAACAAAGGAAGAGCAAGGACCCAAGGAAAGAAGGGCAAGTGTTTCACTTGTCATAGGCCTGGTCACTATGCTAGAGAATGTCCTTTCAAGAAGGATTCTCCCGATAGTGATGACAATAACAACAACCAGAGGAATGGAAATCAAAGAAACGACAGGTCCAAAGGAAAGAGGAAGGCTCCCTCTGGCGGAAACAATCAACCTTTCAAAAGGTCTAGAAACTCCAGGTATGAGGAGTCAAATGTTGTTGATAAAAGAAATGAATACATTCTTGTATCTGCCCTCTCCACTGCATCCCCGCCTGACACTATGGATGTCTGGCTGATAGATAGTGGTGCCTCAAGACACATCACTGGGTTCAAGGAAGCACTCTCTCACATGGTTGAGAAGGATACTAATCTGGAAATTATCCTTGGAGATAATGCCACATATCCCGTAAAAGGGACAGGGACTGTGACCCTCCACTTGTCTCAAGGACAAGTCCTACATTTGCAAGATGTACTCTATGTACCAAAATTGAAGAAGAACCTTGTGTCTATATCAGCGATTGAAGACAAAGGCTTCAATGTGGCATTCACTGATGGAAAGGTGCGCATGTGGAAGAAGAATCTCAAGGAAGCTATCGTGATTGGTTTTAGAGTTGGAACACTCTACTAGGTTGAAGGAAGTCCACTAGGAGCTATGACATGTGATACTATCCGACAAACTGAACTATGGCACCGAAGGTTTGGACACCTTCATTACAAGGCCCTTCCCGAAGCAAGGAAGGTGGTGACAGGGATGCCCGATTTTGGAAATAATCATGAAGGTGTATGTAAGGGTTGTGCCGAAGGAAAGTATACAAGGGGACCTTTCCCCTCAAATACATCTGATATTTTGCAACTGGTCCATTCTGATCTATCTGGTATGCTACCCGTGACATCCCTGGGAGGATGTTCTTACTATATGACATTCACTGATGACTTCTCCCGCAAAACCTGGATATACTTCTTCAAGAAGAAGGATGAGGCTTTCATGTGGTTCCGTACCTTCAAAGCCTTGGTGGAAAATATGACAGGGAAGAAGATCAAGATTTTGAGGACCGACAATGGCACTGAATATGAGTCAAATGAGTTCAAGGACTTTTGCAGAGAAGCTGGCATTAAGAGGGAGACTACTATTGCCTATACTCCTGAGCAGAATGGTGTTGTTGAACGAAAGAACAGGACCATTGTGGACGCTGCCCGTGCCATGCTATGTGACCAGGGTCTACCGAAGTTTCTGTGGGGAGAAGCTGCGAATACTGCTGTATACATTCAAAACCGATGCCCTCATTCCGCCCTGGACTCCAAAACTCCCGAAGAGGTTTTCACTGGTAAGAAACCTGATGTCTCACATTTTAGAATTTTTGGATGTCCTGTTTATTTTCATGTGCCAAAAGAAAAGAGAAGTACGCTGGATGCTTCTGGGAAGAAAGGAATGTTTGTGGGCTACAGCGAAACCTCTAAGGCCTATAGAGTCTATGTACCTGGTCAAAGGGAAGTAGAGATATGCCATGATGTCACTTTTGACGAAGATGCTTCCCTGAAGAAAGTAGTAGATCTTCCGAGATCCGAGGAAAATCATGAAGCAAGGCCTGGAAATCAAGAAGAACCGCAGGATGAGACAATGCCTGATGTTGAAGGACCAATGGACCCAATCGATCCATCTCCTTCACTGAGAAAGAGACCATCATGGCTCAGGGACACTCTCGAAGATGCCGAGGGACATGCTGCCCCAAGGGGGACATTCCGAGAAAGCAAGAAGCCGTGTAGATACCAAGGGTATCTGGCTGCCATGAGTACCATTGTACAAACTGAACCCGGATCTTTTGAGGAAGCTGTAAAGCATCAAGTCTGGAAGGATGCTATGCACGAAGAATATGAGTCCATAATGAAGAATGATGTCTGGGATGTGGTTCCAAGACCGAAGGACAAATCAGTTGTCACCGCGAAATGGCTCTACAAGATCAAGCATGGATCTGATGGAAGTGTTGAAAAGTTCAAGGCAAGATTTGTTGCTCGTGGCTTCTCTCAAAAGGAAGGAATAGATTATGATGACATATTTGCACCTGTGGCACAATATACCACCATTTGATCAATCATAGCCCTTGCTGCTACGCAAGGATGGAGTCTTCATCAGATGGATGTCAAGACCGCTTTTCTGCATGGTGCAATAAAAGAAGAGGTGTATGTAGAATAACCTCTAGGGTTTGAAGTCCAGGATCGGGACACTCATGTCTGCAGGTTGAAGAAAGCCCTCTATGGGTTGAAGCAAGCACCCAAAGCTTGGTACGAGAGGATAGATAGCTACTTGATGAAGCTAGGCTTCACTTGAAGTAATGCTGATCCGAACCTTTACTTCAAGGTTGTCCAGGGGAAGCCTCTCATTCTTGCGCTGTATGTAGACGACCTCTTCCTGACAGGTGTTGACCCTCTCATTCATCAATGCAAGAGGGAGCTCGCTGCTGAGTTCGAGATGAAGGACCTAGGACTGATACACTACTTCCTAGGCCTGGAGGTCTGGCAGAGACATGGAGATATTTTCCTTTCTCAAGGAAAATATATTGTGAAACTTCTGGAAAGATTTGGTATGGTGGATTGCAAGTCCGTGTCAACACCAATGGAACTCAACTTCAAGAAGTTGAGTGGCAGCGCTGTTGGGCCCGTATTGGCAAATCCTACTGAGTATCGTCAACTCGTAGGGGCTCTGATGTTCTTAGTGAACACCCATCCAGATATATGTTTTGTAGTGAACACTTTGAGTCAACAGATGGTTGAGCCTCATCACTTTCACTGGGTTGGTGCCAGGAATCTTCTGAGATACCTTCGGGGCACGATAAACCATGGGCTGAGATACACTGCCGGGAGCGTGACACTTCGTGGATATACTGATGCCGATTGGGCTGGCAGTGTGGTGGATCGTAAGAGCACATCGGGATGCTGCTTCAATCTTGGTTCTGCTTCGATTTCATGGATGAGCAGGAAGCAGAAGTCAGTGGCTTTGAGCACTGCAGAGGCCAAATACATTGCAGCAAGTATGTCCTGTTGTGAAGCAGTTTGGTTGCGAAAGCTCTTTAGTGAGTTGTTTGGACATGTGCTAGATACCACCGTGATACTCTGTGATAACCAGAGTGGGATTCGCTTGACCGAGAATCCTGTGTTCCACGACCGATCCAAGCATATTGATATTAGGTACCATTTCATCCGGGATATGGTACAGTGAGGCGCCATAAGGCTCGATCATATAGGAACTGATGAGCAGGTCGCGGATATTCTCACTAAGCCCCTGGGGAAGGTCAAGTTCCTAACCTTCCGTGAGAGACTTGGTATCGTGGAACGACCCTATGATGTGGGTCCTATTGGACAATGAGCTCGAGGAGCTCTGGGGGGCTTTGGGGACAGCTTCTCGGAGCTATGAGCAACCACAAGGCTAGGCTTGCCAAACCTTGTTGGTGTGCTTGGACCCCCCCGTTGTGATTATTGAGTTGGTTCACCTCTCATTATCAGTGCCCCGTATGCATCCTACCCATTGAGTTCAGGGCTCATGGGAAGTACCTCTCATTTGGCCAATGAGATGGGAAAAGCTAGAGACCAGTAGCAAAGACTGATGGACGCATCAGAGATTGCCGTACTCTCTATCTAGGATGGCACGGTCCAACCACTTGATCTGGGATCAAGTCTAGTGAGGTCTCGGACCTCCGCCTGACTTCGGGTCAGATGAACCAACTTCGGCTTGGTTGGAGACTCTTTGTGAGTCTGATAGAGCTTTCGGACCTCTGGGCTGAATCTGTCAGCCGGGGGATGATGTCTTTGTGACTCCACTTCTGTTCTCAAATAAAGAGGCCAGCAAAGCAAGTTACGGTGGGATGACGCACGATGTTTGATTGCACTGGTGGATGGAGTTCTCCCTAGTTGAGAGGGAGTGTTAAATTTGGACAACTAGGTCCAAACTCCATCTTGTGATGCTCAGATGAAGATTCCAATATTTTTATTGGATTCCTCTTTTGGAGAGGTGTAAAATCGATATAAAATTGATTTTAATCTGATGAGCAGAACATTTATTTTGAATTTTTTATTTATAATAAATTTAAGTGCAGGTCGGCCTCAAGGTTTTACACCCCCAACAGATGTGTCACACACCTCAATGATGGATATAAATATAGTCAACGTTGGAGAGCTTTTCACTCATCTCATCCACACACTTCTCATTGGATACGAGCATCTAAGAAGTAGTTCTCACGTGGGAAAAGGACGAAGTAGCTGCAGCTGGAAAAAGGATGAAATTTCTGCAGTTAGGGTTTCTAGACGAAATTTTCTGCAATTAGGGTTTCTGGGCAAGTTTGACCAATGTTGACTTTGGTCAACGCATGGTCCGTTTGAGCTGAAATTTTGTGGAGAGTTCGATTTTTGAAGGCCGTACTCATTGGCACAAAAATTGAGGTCAAAAGGTTGACCGAAGTTGGAGCTGCGTTGACTTTATTGTTGCTGCCCTGCGTTGACTTTTTCTAGACTGCGATGACTTTTCTGGGATTGACTTTGAGTTGACTGGATAATTGATTTGAGGACTGTTGTGACACATTTTGGGTTGGTTGACCTAGAAGACTTTGCTAGTTGAAGCATCCTGCTAACCGCCGTAACACACCAACACATTCTCCTGTTTTTGGTTTGTCTTCTATAGATCCACTGGTATGTTCTATTAGCATTTTTATTTAACTGTTTATGTGATTGCTGTTATAAAAGTAAAGTTGCATCAAGCATAGAACATCTACAAAAATTTACAAATTGACAACTACTTGCAGAAGATGGGATTCATTAAGAGTGATGCAAATTCCAATCTCTACTATCTAAGAGTAGGGAGTGAGCCTTTGATACTGGTGTTGTATGTAGATGATTTGTTCTTGACAGGATCATCAAGGCTCATCACAGATTGCAAAAAGAATTTGGCTGAAGAATTTGACATGAAGGATCTAGGATGGATGCACTATTTTATGGGGTTGGAAGTTTGGCAGCATAATGGGGAGATCTTCCTTGGTCAAGGAAGATACACTACAAAGTTTCTGAAGAGATTTCAGATGGAGGATTATAGGCCCATGATAACTCTAATGATCACCAACTGGAGGAAAATCGACACGTCCGAAGATGATGAGGCT